>JAKUDI010001218.1:0-75849 GCA_022702515.1 Ilyophis sp. 1 JC-2022
GTTTTAGATAGTGTAATAGCGTTATAGCGTAAGTGTTGTGTATTTCTCAAATCGATTGTCACAGACAATAAATGACCACTGACTTTTGAAAGGAAAATCTTTATGTGTAAAACCAATGGTAGGATTGGATATTTATTTAATATTTAGTAGCACATATTGATAGTACAACAACGTGGTATAATTAAACAAGAATTTCACATGTTTATTTTGCATTTCAGTTAGCAGGGCTTTTCACGGCTGCTTTGGCATACGAATAGTGCTATTGTTGGTGGTAAAAGATATTTTTATAGACGCTATTTTCCACTGTGTCACATATGGGTAGGAATAGTTGCAGGTGAGACTGGATGGGGGGTTGCTTGTTAAATGGACTAGCTGCACAACATAGTGACTCTGTATTCAACATTTTCATGTATTCACAATCCGTGTAATAATAAAGCTAAAACATGGAGTTTGTTGTTTCCACTCATAGTTTGGTTGCAGGAGAAATTAATATCTGAGTTGAGCAAAATCTTGGGGATCTGCGCGAATGTTCAAAGTCTAGCCACTAGGGGATCTGCGCGAAGGGGTTAATCGGTGGCATTATTTTTTCTACCAAATGTAGGACATAACAGGGCTTGATACCGACCATTTTTAACCATGGATGACCACAGACTGAACTCACTGGTAAACTACGTTAAGCTCTGTCAAGCCAGCCATAATAAGACTTCTGGTTTTTGGCTGCTAGTTTGTATTTGCTAACTTTTTTTTTTTTTAACCAAATGGTTCTTGTTATGCTGTTTAAAACTGTAGATTACAGATTAAACGACTTAATTCAACTGCACCCAATGAAAATTTATGATTTATGAAATGTATTTTGAAAAATAAAAGAACATTTTTAAGCACTGTGAATATAATAAATTCACGTTTTATTTATATTCTTTTTTATAATTAACTTTAAAAAATGTTTCTGAATTCTTTAGACATTATTTTAATGACAGGTAACAATTCTTCCTACAAATATGGCTTTTGGAGCTACAGTAGAATAAATCAGGAATATTAAATGATGCACTTAGAAGTGAAGAAGTAAAGAAAACAATGCATTAGTCTCGGTTAGACTTCAAATGGATACGCTCAGAATTCTAAATTCAATAAATGTAAAATAAGGTACTAGCTTTGGTCAGAATTCTAATCTCTTAAACAACACAAGACTTTTATTTTGGTAGAACATAAAACCAGAAGTCTTATTGTGGCTAGCTTCACAGAGCTTTACATAGCCTACCTGTGAGTTTGGTCTGATGTAATCCATGATAACAAAATTGGTGGTAAATGTTACGTGCTCTTTATGCCACCACAATACGAAACCAAGATATAAAAAATATTTTCTGAATTTTTGTTTGTTTGCTTTTTCTAAGTACAAATTCTAATTAAATTTCTGGCACTCATTTCTGCTCATACACTAATAAAACTCAACACTTATTATTGAACAGAATTAAGCTTGTACCTTTTTTCTTATCTTGGTTCTGTGGTCACTACACTTTTTAATCATTGTATACAAAATTGCAAATGAAGCAGACTTGCTTAAATTAGTCATTTAAATTTAAGGATAAGAACTTTTACAATTAAATTAAATCTGGCAATGCAACACATGAAGAAGCAAGACTTTACCATTGGTATTCCAAATGGTCCAAGTACTTCAGCAGCTGCTGCAGATCGAGACGATCCTGATGCTCCAATAACTGCAGATATGGGAGGATGGCATTCAGCTGCTAAATTGGTCTCCTCTCGTCTGTTTATCAGAGTGAGAGCAGCTCGTAATGTGCTTGGTGGAGAGGCACACGAGTCAAAAATTCCATATCCCAAAGTGATGTTCGGAAGCAAGCTCTGGTCCTCATTGATTTCTTTTATTGTGAACATCATCACCTGTGCCCGGCGATAGGCTCGCATGGCGAATCTGTAGAAAATGTACAGGACTTTGTTAGAGGTTTAACATGAACAAAGGATTAAGCAAAAGCAGTCACAAAAAAGGTGCCATTTCCTTTTGAGTTTAAATCTGGCTTAAATCAGGCGCTTACCGAACACAGTTCCCTCGATGCGGCTGTTTTTGAAATGAGATATTGGTACTTTCTTCTTTGTTGAATAGTGGAAAAATCGCTCCGAGCATGATGTCACCCTTTTTGAATATACTTGGCATTTCAAAGTTTCCCAACAGCTTGCAGGCAAAATCACCCTCTGCTTCTATCTTGAGGAATAATATCGTGCATAGTAAGATTTCATGTAGCCTTGCCATTGTGCCCCTCTGCTTTTTGGAGAACTGAGGGATTTGTCTCTCATTTATATATGACTGCTCAGTCCTCAGGATGCTTGTGTGTCATATTTAGATGAAGGTGTAGCTTCTGGAAAACAAGCTTATTGTTTATCCCTGAGGGGCATTGCAGTGCTGTTCTGGCATAATCCAACAAACTAAACAACAGATTCATTCGAGGGCATGTATCAAATAAAATTGATATCCCGAAACCTGTTTAATATCAACAGCAACTAAAAAAGAAAATACATAAATGAGTTATGCAGACTGATACGTAAT
Organism: Ilyophis sp. 1 JC-2022; assembly: GCA_022702515.1. Classification (NCBI taxonomy): domain Eukaryota; kingdom Metazoa; phylum Chordata; class Actinopteri; order Anguilliformes; family Synaphobranchidae; genus Ilyophis; species Ilyophis sp. 1 JC-2022. Next base: position 2,561 of record JAKUDI010001218.1, read on the forward strand.
CTTATATTATGTCGTTCTAGACATTTTTTTAGTTTTAACCTTGCTAGACTGGCGAGTTTGAAAGTTGTAGTAACCTAATTAAGAATCTCATTTAAATAAATAACTTTCCAGTTTGCAATTAGTTTTGTTTAGAAAGGGTTTTTCATCATGCTTTACCTGCTTGTTTCCCCAGCTTTGGTTCGACATAGCTCCCTCTGGATTTTTTTCTCACTGGATCACCAGCAGCCATGGTAGCTCAAAATGAAATTATTGCATGTCATGAGAATCAACATTTTTCTGATATTCATTATATAAATTTAACCAGGGGCAGCTAGAGAGGTCATAAATAGGGGAGGCTACATTTGGTAAGAGTATACCCAGCAAACAAGCCCCTGTGGGCTCACTGAGGGTTTATTGTGGGCAGGGGCAAACCCACACTAATCCCACATGGGCCCACTGTGGATTTGCCCATGCTAGGCCCTCTGCAACATTTCCCCTCTGGGCCCCCAATTAGTTTTTCTGTGAGCAGCCCACACTTGGGCTTGCCCGCAGTTACCCCACACAGGCCCATTGCTGCTCAGCCCATACTGGGCCCACAGTGTTTTTCACTTATGAGCCCTTGTGGGTTTTCTGTGGGCAGCCCGCACTTCGGCTTTCCCACAGAATACCCCATGCTGGGCCCACAGCATTTTCTTACCTACGGGGAAAATACACAGTTCTCAGGTGGGGAAGGCATAATGGCTCATATAATCTAGCCATGGAATGACATTACAAAAATAACTAAATAAAAATCACAAATCGTCATGTTTTTTTAAATAACATGAATCTATTTAATTTGGCAAATCAATGAAGAGGATGGGGCTATAATTCAAAACCTGGGTTTCATTCACACAAGCAGAATATTTTCCCTTGCAGGATTTTTAATGAGGACAAAACTCTATGAAAGTGCCACTTTCACGGTACAATGTAGGCCTACTATCAAAAAACAGTAATAGTCTCAACTGTACACCACAAAGGTCCAGAAGGATTCCTATGTGGCCTGAAAATTATCAATCAATTATCATAGTTCAACAGGATTTATAGGACATAATTTCAGTGCATTAACTTTATTGTTTAAATTTGAATTAATAGCCATTCTTAAAGATTTTGCAGGATTCCATCCATATTATTATAAAGAATCACATATGACTTAAATTACTTTTTATTTTGCACATTTGTATTTCTTGGTGAGTAGGCCTATGATTACGTTATTCATAAGTCCAAGTGATGAATCAACCCAGGTCCATCCTACAATATAAGCACTGAAAAGAGAGAATGTATTTTTATTATTATAATGAGGCATATTTTGCAAATATGGATTTGCATATTTAGTTCTTAGTTTATAATTAAGAATTAATTATATGTTAATTATTTAATTCGTTTTGTCTTTTAACTAACTCCTTGTGTGCTTGAGATATGCTTAAACCAGTGTGATCTTTGAATGGACCAATGCCCATCATCGTAGCCTACCTTGTCACACTGGTGAATTCAAGCAGAAAAAAAGATTATCCAACCATGATTGGAAGATTGATGACATCAATGCAGCGATATTTATCATGGATTAGTTGAAATCAAGAGACAAAAACATCTACCAGCAGGTGAGTAAAAGTTACGCTGACTAAATATAATTTATATTAGGCTATATTTTTTCTGGGCATTAACAATGAGGTAGTCTACTCACCAAATGTGCTATAACAAAGCAGACCACCATGAAAGATAACTCAAGCCATGTATTTAGGGCGGGAGCCTGGCAGCCTGCGCGAGATGAGCTCTCATTTAAAAAGAGTTTGAAACATTGACCGTTAATTTGGTTTGTGCTGGACTGAAGCTGGGTTAACTTATAGTTAACGTCATTCTTTAACTTTGAAAAGTAGGCTATGTTGTACTATAACTTAAATGTAGCTAACGTTACATGTAGTATACTTGCACGAGTATTGGACGGAGTTGTTCCCTTGAGTTGGTGTAGTAAATATAAATAGAATAATCCTTTCACCGCCCCGTCGGGAGGGGTCGGGATCATTCCACTACAAGTAATTGAAACTTTCTCCCAATTAGACACTACATTCCAGAGTCTGGTATAACGTAATTTATTGTATATAAATTCGCATGAATATACATACCCAGGCTGACCCCGTTATATGCGTCAGATGACCCCGTTATATGCGTCTTTCAAACTCCACCCTACGTGGCTAAAGTTTGAAAGCGCCTCCCCCCTGGGGAATATATTCCATGGTCTGCAGCGGTCTCTGCTGGTCTTATTTAGCATTACAATTGGCCGTTGTTTTATATTATAGTTTACATGAAATACCATGATTTAATTATTTCAAAAACAGTCTGGCCATGGTCTGACCATAGTTGTTAATTACATAATAATACCCTGCTATGATGGGTTATATAATACTAGCTATAAACCTGTTATTGTTATTCATCACAGGTATGTATAATTATAAACCAAGCATAACACCTTACTTTGTGATTTGAAACATTATCTGTCCTAACATATTCTTTTATATGAACTAGTTGTGGATGAAGAAAGATAACTTATTTGTCAAATTTATTTTATACTAAATGTTTGTTGCAGAACAAAGGAAATGTTTTCCTTGAGTTTACCAAACTCTATTAGCTGCTGAAACTACACACACACACATTTCTAAGCCTAGGGGGCCAGATGTCTTTTTAACGACCGGGCCACAAGGCATTCCTTGGGAAGATCCACACACTATCTCTTCGGCCGATCTAGGACCATAAATGTGTTCCATGTGAGTGTGTATGCAGGTGTGAATGGGTCCTTTTACCTCCTTATCGAGATACGTATATCACTCTGATGTTTGAATATACAAATGTAACTGAAATAGTCTCTGATTGTTTTACCATATGGCTTTTGCCTAGGAATAAGCTTTTCCCATCAATTCACTAACGTGGGGATGCGCACGCATGTCCTTGATTTACCAGTGTTAAAGATGAGCTCATTCTATGTGCCTTGCTCCGGACCATGCCCCACCCGATCACACAGATACAAATCACCGAGTTTGTTTTTCCTTCCTTGGCATGAGTGTGTGCTTGTGAGTGCACGGTCATAAATTTGAAGTGTGCTGGTTGGGCCTCTTAGGGTGTCTTGGAAGGGACACCCTTCCAACACAGAAAAGCATCTCCCTATTGACACCATTGTTTCATATAGAAAGTCCTACATCATGATATACAATTATACATAAATAATGAATAATCTATCTTTTACCACAACATTGGTAAGCAATCTAATGTCACCCCTCAAACGTTAATGTTAAGCAAATGTTGGCTACGGGAAATAGCCTAAAGCTAAATTGACTGGATGACTAACATTAGCCACGACAGGCGATTTGAATAAGTTACGTAACGTTAATCATCATTAATACCAGTATAATATATAAAAAAACATTTTGTTGTACCTTTCAAGTAACTCCGTTTAAGATGTACCGTTAGCAAACTTGGCTAACGTTAACTCAACTTAACGTTAAGTTAGCTAACGTCATAACATTTCTTCTTACCATGAAAATCGCCGACCTGTTTACAATTTGGGACAGATGTTAATGTAAATCTATCACTACAGGGTCACTTTCGCCACAAGTCTGCAATTATACCGGGAAATGCCCTTTTTGAAAACAAAAAACGAATGAAAATAAAAAGGCTAGTAGTCTGTTACTGCATACCTGTTTTTGCAAAAGCTGCATCATAGCTGTGATAACGCGGAGCTGTCAAAACTATAACAGCGCGGAAACCCTTTAAAAAACCCAAAATGAAAACCGTAGCAAGGCTATATAGCCTAGCCTATGGCTTTGATAACTGTCAGGACTAAACAGGCCACTTTTTATTTCATAAAACTCAAAAGTAAGCTAAAGATATCCAATGAGCACAAGTAGCTTACACTAGACTAAACCTACTAGTTCACTATTTTTAATACGCTCTTTTTATATAAACCTCGAAGTTTTTATTTATTTATTGTTGTTTATTTATATATGTATTTTAGTACACGCCGAAATATGCCTTTCTGAAGTGTGTCTCGGTGGCTCAGTGAGTAGGTAGTCTGTTCTGCGATCGTTGCCACCCGTGACGTTGTATGTTCGAATCTGACCTTTGCTGCATGACTCACTCCCATTCCTCTTGTCTGTAGCCTAGGCCTACACGTGTTTGTATTTTTTAATTTTATTTGGTAGGCCTATTTAGACTAGTCTGTAGTGATTTGAGTACCTATAATATGCCCTGTTGGGATTATCTCCTGGTTTCTATGACCTAGTGATGCTGGGGTGTCTTTCATGATATAAATTATAGCTAGCTAGCCTACTAGCTACTTGATAAAACCATAGGTTGAGGGAACAAGGTGGACCCTACAAATGTTTATAAGTAGCCGTATACACTTATTTTACACTTATTTTAAGAAAGTATACTCTACTGCTGATTTCACCAATTAGTTCCTTCCTGTCTGGTTGAAGGCATGGTAATTAGTGAAATCAGCAGATGTAGTGATTGGTTGGAATGAAAACCTGCATACTCTCAGCCCTCCATGGCACATGATTGGGCACCACTGATGTAGAGTATAAAAGTGAAGGAAGCTTGCTACAAGAAATATAGCAATTGATGGAAAAGGAAGATATGTTAGCTTTAAAATAAAATTTTCTGAAAACATTAACCTATGCAAGATCAATACTTTGTGTAATTATGCATTCGCATTATGCGTGATTTTATATATTGGCATAATCTGCGTTGTTTGAATTTTTCACCATGTAATGGAAGTGAATGGAGAGAGGAAAAAACATAATTCTTCGTTGGTCAGTTTCTGACCACTGGAGCAACTCATGAAGGTGAGCTTGAATATTATAACTAATATCGGTGCCAGGTAGCTATACAACATTATGTTCAAACAAAGTTTAGTATGTCTTTAAGGCAAAGAATATGATAAGCCCCAAAGAAAAAACCAGGGTAACAAGGGGTCTAGACCCCACGTTTCCCAGCAAAAGTATTGTATGTAATTACTGTATGCCAACTAGCTGGCTACGACCTCAATTGGGGTCAATCTGTGGGGAAATTGATATTTTTCTGATATTTGATACTCATGTTACCTTTGAGTAATGACCATTGTTATACTTTTGAAGGGGAAAAAACATTAAGAAAACTAGGGACAGTGTCCATTTTCACTCCATTTTTGCCTACACACCTCTACTTTCAAGGCTTAAATCATACATACAATACATATCTCATTGTAATCACAAAGACTTGCTGTACAACATTGGTCATGTTTGACTTAATTATTTGCATTAATTAAGAATTCAAATTAATAATGTAATTCTAAAAGCTACCTTTTAAAATTTTGCTTTAAAATGTTTTTCAATGGTTTTAAGATGAGGAGTGGCCAGGATTATTTTTGGCATATTACTATCTTGAGGCAGCAGAAAGCGCTTGCGCTTAAACCACCACAAACCTGGTCTAAAGTCATGTCGCAGTTGTTTACATGTTATTTTAATATAAGGCGTGTGCACAACACGCTACACCCTCCTGTATGTTACACACAGGGGCGCGCACAAGCATGACTAAAAATATCAAGATTACAATGTGAAATATTATTATTCTTGTAGGCTATATAAAAAATGCATAATAATAAAATGGCTTTCCGTTTGCTGATAACACCTATATCAAGCCTAATGCGTGAATTGTCATTCAATGGAAAACTCTTGCACTGCAATAGACGGACATTTGAGTTCTGAAAATGCGCTTCAGATGTCATTACAATACAGCTCTCTCGGCCTACATCATGTGGATTTGTTTTGACTGAAAAAAGTTCAAAGCCTTGTCCTGTGAATTTTATTGTTTTTCAAATAGACTGCTACAGCAGATTCAACAACTTCACGCTAGAGAACACTGAAAATACATAGCTCTCTGGAAATACCAGTTCTCATAGCTCTCAAAACTCAGGTGAGCCGAAGGAAACTTGTTAGCACACAAAAGATTTAAAGGGCAGCACTCACGAGGCAGCATAGGGATTAGGGATGTAACAACTTTGATTACACTAACATAGATTGTGATGTTTATTGCCATAGATTTAGTATTGTGATGCACGTGTATCACGATACGTATCATATCGTCATGTACATGGCGATTCCCAGCCCTAATTAATATGGAGTTGGTTCCCAATTGCTGTGAGAACAGCCTCCGTTCTCCTCCGAACGCTTTCCACTAGATGTTGGAACATTGCTGCATGGATTTGATTCCATTCAGCCAGGAGAACATTAGTGAGGTCGGGCACCGATTAGGTCGATTAGGCCTGGCTTGCAGTCTGCTTTCCAATTGATCCCAACGGTGTTCGATGGGGTTGAGGTCAGGGCTCTGCGCAGCTCAGTCAAGTTCATCCACACCGATCTCGACAAACCAGTTCTGTATGGACCTCTCTTTGTGCATGGGGGCATTGTCATTCTAAAACAGGAAAGGGCCTTCCCCAAACTTTCCACAAAGTTGGATGCACAGAATATTGTAGAATGTCTAGTGTTAAGATTTTCCTTCATTAGAACTAAGTGGCGTAGCCCGAAGCATGAAAAACATCCCCAGACCAAGGGGTGTCCAGATACTTTTGGCCGTATAGTGTATATTGCCTCATTTTTAAAAGCGCAATTTACATGTGAATAATTATAATTAAATTGAATTTAAAAATAAATACAAGTTTGCCATGTAAATGAACTATTCATCACAATTCAGCCACGTCACATTGATGCCGTTGTATCGTGACGTTTGCATCGCGATGCATCGATGGTATCTTTATACCCCAAATATGTGGTATTACAATGAACATTGTCAATTGATACAATTGTTACTATACGTAAAAATAACAGTGGATCTTTGCTAAGATGCAGGAAATTAAATCAACTTTTTCACCTACTGGCCAGATTGGCTAGTGGCTTCTAAAAATCACCAACCATTTTCAACATTTTACCAGCCACATTACCTTTTACAATATAACGCAACCTAATTGATTACCTGCTAAAGTGGCTGCTAGAGTAGAATATCTACCAGCCATAATCAATATTTTACCAGCATTTGGTTGGTGTCTGGTGTTAAGTTTATACCCTGCTAAGATGTGGATATAGGAAGCCGTGCCACAATTTATTTGAGCATGGTAGTCTCGGGCTGCATGCACTTGTTGCTTTGAGAAGAATAAAATTAATTATTGTCTTGTCTTGAAATATACAGTACCAGTCAAGAGTTTGGATTTGGATACACCTCCTCATAGAAGGTTTTCTTTGTTATTTTTACTGTTTTCCACATTTTAGAATAGTAAAGACATCAAAACTATGAGATTAACACAAATTTAATTATGACCAAAAAAGTGTTCAACAAATCAAAAAAGTCTTATATTTTAGATTCTTCAAAGTAGCCACCCTTTGCCTTGATTACGGCTTTGCACATTCTTGCCATTCTCTCAACTAACTTCTGTGGTAAACAGGTATTCAACAGGTAAACAGGTGATGCTATTATGAGACTCGTGATATCAAAAGACTCATCAAGGGTCTGAGGTATCAAACGAGCCTCAAAACATCACTGCATATCTGGCTGCAGAGTGATGGTTGAGGCCCGTTTGATACCTGACTTGACCTTGATCACTTACAGCCATTTAGCCAACCATGGGTTCCATACTATTCCTGTGTAATATACGTACATATATATGTACGTATATATATATATATATATATATATATATATATATACACATACACACACAATGCCCTCCACAATTATTGGCACCCCTGGTAAAGATTAGTAAAAAGGGTTATAAACAATTCACTGTTTGGTGAATTAGCTTAATCTCACACTGAAAAATAAGAAAAATCTAACTTTTAATTGAAGTAAATTTATTCTGAGAAAATACATTTTCATCAAGAAATAATTATTTTTAACAAAACCACGTGTGCCACAATTATTGGCACCCCTGCATTTAATACTTTGTACAACCTCCCTTTTCCAATAAAACAGCACTGAGTCTTCTCCCGTAACATCTAATAAGGTTGGAGAATACAGAGCAAGGAATCTGAGACCATTCCTCTTTACAGAATCTCTCCAGATCATCCAGAGTCTTAGGTCCTCTCTTGTGCACTCTCCTCTTCAGCTCAGCTCACAGGTTTTCAATGGGGTTTAGGTCAGGGGACTGAGATGGCCATGGCAGAAGCTTGATTTTGTGTTCAGTTAACCATTTTTGTGTTGGATTTGGACGCATGTTTTGGATCATTGTCCTGCTGGAAGATCCAACGATGACCCAGTTTTAGTTTCCTGGCAGAGGCAGCCAGAGTTCATGATGCCATGTATTCTAACAAGGTTCCCAGGGCCTTTGGAGGACAAACAGCCCCACAACATCACGGAACCTCCACCATACATAACAGTGGGGATCAGGTTATTTTCGATATAGCTATCCTTCTTTTTACGCCAAACCCACCTCGAGTGTTGGTTGCCGAAAAGCTCAATTTTCGTTTCATCTGACTATAGAACACGGTTACAGTCAAAGTTCCAGTAGCGTTTAGCAAACTCCAGGCGCTTACGTTTGTGGTGAAATGACAGGAAAGGCTTTTTTCTGGCATGCCTTCCAAATAATTTGTTGGCATGGAGATGATGTCTAATGGTCGTTTTGGAGACTGACCCCAAGATGCTACTTTCCTCTGTAATTCTAGATAAATCGAATTCTAAAATAAAACAGTGATTTTTGGGGATTTTTTTGCCTCTCTTACCATCCTCCTCACTGTGCATGAGGGCAAAATAAACATGGGTCCTCTTCCAGGCAAGTTTGTAACAGTTCCAGTTGCTTTGAACTTTTTAAGTATTGCCCTAACGGTAGATATGGGCATTTTCAGGTGTTGATGTATGAATAATGGAATATGGTCTCTGTGTCACCTCATATTTATAACCCAGTAAAACAGGAAGTCATAGATTACTGCTTGAAAGTTCCTAAACACTCAGATCAACTTTAAAAAGTAAAATATAAATGGAAAACATGCTTCAGTTACATTTTGTTCATAAGAATTTTAAGGGGTGCCAATAATTGTGGCACACGTAGTTTTGTTAAAAAGAATTATTTCTTGATGAGGGATTTTTTTTTCTCTGAATAAAGTGTGAGATTAAGCTAATTCACCAAAAGGTGAATTTTTTATAACCCTTTTTACAAATTTTTACCAGGAGTGTCAATAATTGTGGAGGGCACTGTATATAGATACACAGCAGTTAGTTGCATTGTGATTGGCCAAGACACATTCCATGAGTGCTTATGTACAGTATAACGCTCTTTGTGGATGAAACATTTTATCACTTGTAGATAAAGATATCGTACTGGTTATGAGAAGAGACAAATGCAGTAGCAGCAGGTCAATTAAAAAATGAAATAGGGGACATTATGTTTCAGATGTTATAGGGAAGGGAAATCTCTGATTTCTGAATGTATCATTGTGACCTTCAGTGGCCAAAGGTCAAAATAATACATGAATGAATCAAAGAACAACCTTTAGCTTGGACATGTTGAATCTTCATTTTGCTCATTATATTAAGAAATGTCTTACAATTTGTTGGAACATAGTGCAGGGGCCATTTTTAATCATTTTGATGTGAGTATGAGGTTGGGACTTGGAGGCAGGTGCGAGCGTGAACGTGCATATGCACTCGGGTTTGTATGTGTGTATGGTTCAGGTAGCACATTTCTGTGGGGCTTTGCTCCTGAGGCAAGAGAAGGCAGGTGGTGTGCAGTGGTTTAGTTAAAGTACAGGGGCCTCTCCCTACACAGCTTAGAGAGAGTACATGATTTACGCAGTGGCAGCTCAATGGCAGGTCAGTGGAAAGGAGTTACTTCCTCTTGCACATCCATTGACATCCCATTGTCTGTTACATTGTCACTTCACCCATCATGTACCCAATGCTTTTTTCCCCATTTTACCTTGTGCTATTTAGTGTAACAAAGGATTTGTGTTCATTCATTTGTCTCATAACTTCTCAGTGTTCTAGTGTGACTACTGCCATTATTTGACTACATTAACTGAAACTCAGTGGGAGAAAGATTTAAATAAATACACTGGCAGACACAGTCATGGTAAAGGTATTTAATTATTTATGGGACTGTCACATACAGGAGAAAGATTGGGGTAGTTACAAAAAGGTCATTCATAATCGTTTTGTCATTAATTTTCCCATAACATTATTTTTTGTATTCTTTTCTGGTTTTATTAAAATGATATAGCATTTTGGAGCAAATATGCAAAACAGTAAGCCAAATGTTGAAGACAGAATAGCAAAGATTTCTACTGCAACAGTGTATTTTCCTGGTGAACTAACATATGCTGGTATGAATGTTAGCCACACAGCACAGAAAATGAGCATGCTGAAACTAATAAACTTTGCCTCATTGAAATTGTCTGGCAGTTTCCTGGCTAAAAAGGCCAACACTAAGCATAGTACTGAGAGAAGACCTATGTAACCCAGTACTGCGTAAAACGCAGTTTCTGATCCTGTGTTGCATTCTAGAATTATCTTTTTGTCAGTCTGCTTAAATGTTCTATCTGGGAAAGGGGGGTTGAGAGAGAGCCAGAGCACACAGATGCAGATTTGCACAGCGGTGCACGAGCAAACTATGATCCGCTGCTGCACTGGGCCAAACTTCCTGGCCATGTTATTGTTGGGAAGTGTCGCTTTGAAGGCAGTGACCACCACTATTGTTTTTCCCAGTACACAGGAGATGCAGAGTGCAAACGTGATGCCGAAGGCCGTGTGGCGCAGCATACAGGACCAGACTGTGGGCTCCCCGATGAAGGTGAGTGGGCACAGGAAGCACAGCAGCAGAGAGAACAGCAGCAGGGAGCTCAGTTCAGAGTTGGTGGCCTTCACTATGGGTGTGTTTTTAAAGTTAAAGAAGACCACAATAGTAGCAAATGCCAAACAAACCCCAGACAGGGATACCACTGTAAGTGCAATTCCCATGCCATCATGATAAGACAGAAACTCTATTTCTTTAGGTATACACCGGTCTTTTGCTTTATTTGACCAGTCCTCCAGTGGGCATGGAATGCAGTCAGCTGCCCCTACAAAAACAACAACGTTTTTCCTTACCACATGCACATTTACATTTAGCAATATTGAATCTAACTTTTCAGGTTTCCATCCCTGACATGGCCAATACCACATTGTTCTCTCTACTTGCAGATTTTTAATTGTAATTTTTTTGAAGAAAGTCTAACAAATAATAATTGGATTATAACGAAGATCATGTTTCTTACTGCACCTGTTGTATTGGCGATTGTTCCATCTGTGCATGGAATGCAGTCGAAGCAGCAGGTGGGCCTGCCTTTAATTTGTGCTTTCCTTGAGCCTGTGGGGCAGATCTCTGTGCATACCGCTTTAGGAATCTGTCATAAGGAAAATAAAAGATTTATTTAATTTAGATACAGTATTGCAGTAAATTCATCAATCAATATGAATGCCACCACTATGAGAATCTCCTTGCACGATGCAATTACTATCATTGTACTCATTTCAAAATATTGGATCCATTGTGTTTTATTCGGTCATAATTCCTGTCTGTTGATTTTTTTTAACGTAATTTTTAGGTTGTCTTATTTCTGTGTCAATTTCTTTTAATTGTAAATACCCATGTATTTCAGTGAAGTAAATGCATTCAAAGAGGAGATTATTTTATGAATGTGCATCTACATCAACAGCAAATCTACCAGTGGCTCTCCCTGGCTCTCTCTTTATTCTGCCATAATTTACGTTGATATGTAATGTAACGTGTTGTCCTGTGACGGTCTGCAATGTTTTTTTGTCACTGTCCTGGCCAGGTCACACATGTAAATATGATTATGAATCTAAATATGTTTTTTTACCTGGTAAAATAAAGGTTAAATAAGTGTTAGCATTTAGGCATCAGAAAAGTGCTAGTATGCTCGGAATTTCATATGACATTACCTCTCAGTAATTTCTAACCAGGTAACTCAACAATGCGATTCATTTAGAAGTTTTGATTTGTTGATATTAGTTTCAAAAAGTTTGAAAGTAGTCTGCTTTCTGCCTACCTTTCAAACTACTATTAAAATATCAGAATTATGTGTGTTATCCATAAGTGAAATTGGAATGTAGGGGTCAGTACCACTTTCCCAGTACTCCAGATGATGTTTTCTTCTTTAATAACAAGCTCAAATCCATGTGCTGATGTTCTGAAATGTCCCACTGGCACATGCTGTACCTCCCCATCTCTCAGCTGCCAGTTCATCATTTCATAGGAAGCAGGAGGGTCTCCATTTTCATCAAAGAACACAGCCTCCCCAAATCTGTTTATAAAGTTAACTCTCTTTAGGTGATCACTGACCTAGAAAATGTGAACATATGCACACACATCCATAAATTAACCAGGTCTCTTTTGAAAAATAAGTATTTTTGTTTCTGCAGTTATTTTACCTGGATTACAAAATTTAAAAAAATTAATTAATGGATAAACAAACAAACAAATAAATAAACTCACATAGTAAGATTAAAAAGAAACAAACAAAAAAAAACATTGAGTAGACTTACCTGTTTGGGCTCAATTTGTGAGGGGTTGATGCATAGTTTCCTCAGATTTTTTTCAGTCTCATTCATGCAAAATATCAAGTTATGAAGAGCATGTGCAATGGCATACACTCCTTTGTATACATTATATGACACCCGCAGTTGTGTTACATTGAAGAAAACATGTGCTGGATCAAAATTCTCATCGCCTGTGCATGGTGTTCTTTTGGGCAGTGTATGAGTAGATTTGGGGGACTCTTTTGTCAAACCTGAGTCACAACCCACAATGGTTTCCCAGAAATCCCTCACAAAAGGATCCTCTCTAACAGCTCTAGGATTTATGTTCACAAGGAAGTCTCTTAGTTTAGGCATTGCCATTTTACGGGTTGCAAATCCAATCGCACCACCAAAAGAGTGGAAGATCTCAATGGTAGATGGTCTTGCTGCCGTTATCCAGGCTTCACTTGCTATCCACTGGATACCTGTGATGTTCTGCATTACCAGTTCCTGCATCAGAGGATACAGGTCGCCTTCTGGAACGAATGCAAGAATCACTCTTACTGTCGACTGTTTAATTGTCTCGACCACTTCCAGTATTTTACTCCTTGGATATGTTCTTAAAACTGTTCCGATAAATGCGATGCAAACTCCAAACTTTTTTACTTCCTCTGTGAATGACAGGACCCCATTTCGTCCGTAATCATTGTCAGCTTGAATAGCTCCTATCCATGACCATCCAAAGCGTTTGACAAGAGATGCTAAAGCTTTGGCTTGATGGTAATCACTTGGAATTGTGCGGAAAAATGTAGGATACTTAATTTTGTTGCTCAGACAAGCACATGTTGAGAAGTAACTGACCTAATGGAATATATAAGCATCAATAAAATTAAATTATAAATGTGTAAATTTCATTTTTCATTTTATCAAAGGCACTAATAGTACTTAAAAATGTATAAGACTTGATTAAGTTTTAAACATGAAATATTAATGTTTTCTTTTTCATTTTATCAAAGATGCTAATATGCGCAGACATTAGTGCCAGCAGAAATATAATTTTTCTTGCATGTAATCATTTGATTTTGTAATGTTTAAACTTAATTGTTGTTTTTAAAAAAATCTTAAATGAGTATTTCACTATGTGACAGTGAATGGAATGGTTTTAAATTTTATTTGGTCTTCATTGCGTCACAATTATCTCTTAATTTCAAGTAAAAAATTCAAGTTTAGTACACTTTTAAATTCAGTTCTTTTTACAATTCAGCAACAAACATCTGGGTACATAGAAAAAGCAAATGAGGAAAGATTCACTCAAACCGCAAACAGTGGATAGCACCTTAAATGGCAGCAATATTTTTAAATATCTTCTTTTGGTATTGTAGTGAGATCTGGAGGACATAACAGGACTTGATATCAACAATTTCTAACCATCGAGGACCACAGACCGAACTCACCGGTAGGGTAGGTAAAGCTTTGTGAAGCTAGCCACAATAAACTTCACAGTGCTTTACGTTGCCTACATCTGAGTTTGTTCTGTAGTCATCCGCGGTTAAAAATTGTTGGTAAAGCTCCGTTATGTGCCACCACAATACTTAAACAGGATAGAATAAATATTTTTGCCGCTTAAGGTGCTTAAACACACTGTTTTCAGTTTGACTGAATCTTTGCTTGTTTGGGTTAGGGTTAGGGTTAGCTCGTTTGCTTTTTCAAAGTGTTTTTTCAGTATAAATTCAAATGATTGAAATTCAAATTAAATTTATGCTGGCACTAATTTCTGCCCATACACTAATAACACTGAACACTTATAGAACATAATTAAGCTTGTACCGTTTTTCTTATCTAGGTTCTGTGGTCACTGCACTTCAGAATAATCGTATACAATATTGCAAATGTAGCAGACTTGCTTAAATTTGTGATTTAAATTAAGGATAAGGACTATTAGTTAAATTGAATCTGGCTCTTACATGCAACACATGCAGAATCAAGACTTTACCATTGGTACACCAAATGGTCCAAGTGTTTCAGCAGCTGCTGCGGATTGAGACGATCCTGATTCTGCAATAACTGCAGATATGGGAGGAGGGCATTCAGCTGCTAATTTTGTCTCCTCTCGTCTGTTTATCAGAGTGAGAGCAGCTCGTAATGTGTTTGTTGGGGAGGCACATGAGTCAAAAATTCCATATCCCAAGGTGATGTTTGGGAGCAAGCAACAGCAGGTAATGAAGTGAAGTTCAAAGTTCTTTCGTTTCTGTTGGCTTTTGGGGGATTACAAAATATGATCAACATAACTTGAAGGGTTTCTTCTCCTGACTTATTTTTCCTTAGAGTTCAATAGGAAAATGAGTCAGGAGAAACAACCCCTTAAAGTGATCCATCCATATCATATTCCAGCATAATTTACAGCTAAATCTAGTCCCACCCCCAATGCAGAGATGTTATAGTATCGCTTTTTAAAAGTACCAGAAAATATGATATCAAGAGTCTTTTGATGTTGTTGGGTCAGAGACATCAGGAAGTCATGGCATGCAAAGGATATGCGACCAAATATTAAAAATTATTACTTTATTCTATATATAAATGCAAGGGTGCCAATAATTGTGGCACACATGGCTTTGTTAAAAATAAAACATTTTTGATGAGGGATTTTTTTTTCTCATAGTAAATTTACTTCAATTAAAGGTTGGATTTTTCTCATTTTTTCAGTGTGACATTAAGCCAATTCACCAAACGGTGAATTTTTATAACCCTTTTTAGTCATCTTTACTAGGGGTGCCAATAATAGTAGAGGGCACTGTATATCTATTTATTTCTGTATGCTGAAAAAAAGGGTGCAGTTGAAAGTGGTGTTTGAACTATGAGAACCATGATCCACCGAAGTGGATCCATGCCATGCACATCAATTAGCAACCAAAATTAATGAGTGAGCCTTTAAATAATAAAAAAAAACACAATAAAACATACCATTGTGTAATGATTTGTGTGGAACGTGCATTTGGTGGAATATTAGCTTGTAATTCAGCTTGCTTTAAATAGAATAACGTTAAAACAAACAGTTGCAAGACTCTGCTTAGCGTTTGTTCACTTAGTTTGATTGTGAGCTTGCATGTGATATTTATCTTCTTATAGCAGCCGCACTGTATTTGGGGTTCAAACATATAGGGCTGCATGACGTCGATGGCACTCTGGTTGAGGGCGTGGATTTAGACCACACCCCTACAATTCTTTCAAGACTTTTATTAGCTGACTGAGATGTATATTAATATACCTATTCACATTTTTTTTAAAGATATTTGGTGGGTGTGTAGTGGATACATCGGGCTGTGATATGTTGTGGTTATTTTAAGTTTTTAGAATCCCTTGTCCATCACTTTAATAAGATGAGTCACCCAGCAGCCCTCACCAATTGGATTTTGCCACATTTGCCATGAAGGAAAGCATACAGTTTGACAGAGCAAAAGGCAAAAATACCTGTCACACGCTGCTGACAATGTTCTTGGGGAAAACAGCAAGACGCAGGGAAACGGAATTGTACGAGTCGGTCCTCAGACCTTTTATTTTGTCAATGTGGTCCAGGATAGGCGAGACACGCCTCAGGAAATAATAAAATAAACAAAAACCCTCTTTAACCGTTACCCTCACGGGTTTCGGCGAAGGCAAAGGAAAAAGAACTAAAATAAAATATAAACTGCCTTTCGGCCAGTGTTCACTTTGCGGCGGTTGCAGGGGCCATCTTAAAAGGACTTCCAACTCAAATCGATGATTCAGTGATGTGCCTAAATTAAGATATGTCTTTTTTTCTCACCATTGCCTGTAATTGATCAGGCAAGGTTTTGAGTGGGCGGGATTAAAATGGACTTCAGAACGTCATCAAAATCCTATCAGCCGATGATTAACTATCCGGAAATTCTTTACACCCTCTTCTTCACCAGAGCGTTGCAGCGAGGGACGCATTTGGAAGGCTACAACAGGAAACAACTTTCTTGTTCGATGTGTGCTTTCTTCTGGTTTGTCTTTCACAAATGTCATGGCAAAATAAAAACTGTTTGCGGAGCTCGAAGAGTCCACGTTTGTGTATTTCTTTGAAGCTGAAGTCATTGCATTAGTCCGATTGACTGCTGAAAGGAGAAGGTTAGCTAATATGAATACTATGCTGTACGTTACTATTTAAAAGACGTTAGTATTATGTGAACGGATCTTCTTTAGTTCAATGGCTCAAGCATATGGTATGGTTGCAACTTGCACCACACACTTAATTTTTTAGGCTATTTAGCTAATGTTTGTTTTGCTAAACGGTGCTTGCATTTCCGAGTCTGCACATAACTTTCCTAGAGGCTCTTGGGCGTGGCCTGGATATTAACTAGCTTTCACGCCCACCCAGTCCTGAGAACTGCATCGTTGGCAGAAAGTGACACTATTCTATCTTAATTTTTTTCAGCTGTAGACGTTTTTAAAGGCTGAAATATTGGTGGATGTGCGAGCGTGCACTCGTGTGTGTGTGTGTGTGTGTGTGTTGTGTCTGTGTACGGTTCAGGTACCACATTCCTGTGGGGCTTAGCTTCTGAGGCAAGAGAGGGCAGGTAGTGTGCAGTGTGCTAGTTAAAGCACAGGGGCCTCTCCCTACACAGCTTTGAGAGAGTACATGATTCACGCAGTGGCAGCTCAATGGCAGGTCAGTGGAAAGGAGTTACTTCCTCTTGCACATCCATTGACATCCCATTGTCTGTCACATTGTCACTTCAAATCAAATCAATATTTATTTATATAGCGCATTTCACAACTAGTTGTCACAATGCGCTTCACAGAAAAACCCAGCCTAAACCCCCACAAGAGCAAGCCAGAGGCAACACTCATTGTTCACCTAATGCTTTTTCTTATTTTACCTTGTGCTTTTTAGTTTAATAAAGTGTCATTTTTTTGCTCATACATTCTCACTAGTATGACTGCTTGTAATATTTGGCTACATTAACTAAAAGTGGGAGAAGGATAGAAATTAATGCATAGATATAGTCAGTCACGGAAAATTCAAATGAAACATATTTACTTATTTCTGGGACTGTCACATACATAGAATGTTTGGGGTAGTTGCACAAAAGACAAAATGGACATTCATAATCGTTTTGTCATTAATTTTCCCATAACATTATTCTTTGTATTCTTTTCTGGTTTTATTAAAATTATATAGCATTTTGGAGCAAATATGCAAAACAGTAAGCCAAATGTTGAAGACAGAATAGCAAAGATTTCTACTGCAACGGTGTATTTTCCTGCTGAACTAACATATGCTGGTATGCTAAAAAATTTGATGTGGTGTGATAAATTGAAAGTAGTCAACTTTCTTGCTACCTTTCAGAGCTACTATTAAACGTTAAACATCAACATTGTGTACGTGTTCAATTTTAGATCAGTGAAATTGGAACGTAGGGGTCAGTACCACTTTCCCAGTACTCCAGATGATGTTTTCTTCTTTAATAACAAGCTCATATCCATGTGCTGATGTTCTGAAATGTCCCACTGGCACATGCTGTACCTCCCCATCTCTCAGCTGCCAGTTGATGATATCATAGGAAGCAGGAGGGTCTCCATTTTCATCAAAGAACACAGCTTCCCCAAAGCTGTTTATGAAATTAACTCTTTTTAGGTGATCACTGACCTGGATAGGGTGAAATTATGCACACATATCCATAAATTAACCAGGTATCCTTATTTTATCTGGATAACTAATACCGTAAACACTCACCTAAAGTGAGATTTTGACAAATAAATTGTATAGACTTACATGTTTAGGTTCAATTTGTGAAGTGTTGATGCACAGTTTCCCCTGATTTTTTTCACTCTCATTCATGCAAAATATCAAATTATGCAGAGCATGTGCAATGGCATACACTCCTTTGTATACATTATAAGACACTCGTAGTTGTGTTACATTGAAGAAAACGTGCTGAATCCAAATTCTCATCGCCTGTGCATGGCGTTCTTTTGGGCAGTGTATGAGTAGATGTGGGGGACTCTTTTGTCAAACCTGAGTCACAACCCACAATGGTTTCCCAGAAATCCCTCACAAAAGGATCCTCTCTAACAGCTCTAGGATTTATGTTCACAAGGAAGTCTTTTAGTTTAGGCATTGCCATTTTTCTGGTTGCAAATCCAATCACTCCACCAAAAGAGTGGAAAATCTCAATGTTAAATGGTTTTGTTGCTGTTATCCAGGCTTCACTTGCTATCCACTGGATACCTGTGATGTTCTGCATTACCAGTTCCTGCATCAGAGGATACAGCTCACCTTCTGAAAAGAATCCAAGAATCACTCTCACTGTCGACCGTTTAATTGTTTCCACCACTTCCAGTATTTTACTCCTTGGATATGTTCTTAAAACCGTTCCGACAAATGCGATGCAAACTCCAAACTTTTTTACTTGTTTTGTGAATGACAGGACCCCATTTCGTCCATAATAACTGTCAGCTTGAATAACTCCTATCCATGACCATCCAAAGCGTTTGACAAGAGATGCTAAAGCTTTGGCTTGATAGTAATCACTTGGAATTGTGCGAAAAAATGTAGGATACTTAATTTTGTTGCTCAGACAAGCACATGTTGAGAAGTAACTGACCTAATGGAATATAAAACGATCAATTAAATGAAATTTTAACTGAAACATTTATTCATTTTTCATTTTATTAAAGGCACTAATAGCACTTCTTCTGACAACTCAAGTCTTATACAATTCATAAGACTTGATTTGTCATTTAAACGTAAGGATGAAGACAGTTAAATTCAACATGGTTCTCACATGCAACAAACGTAGCAGCAAGACTTTACCATTGGTACACCAAATGGTCCAAGTGTTTCAGCAGCTGCTGCGGATCGAGAAGATCCTGATTCTCCAATAATTGCAGATATGGGAGGAGGGCATTCAGCTGATGATTTTGTCTCCTCTCGTCTGCTTACCAGAGTGAGAGCAGCTCGTAATGTGTTTGTTGAGGAGGCACATGAGTCTAAAATTCTATATCCCAAGGTGATGTTTGGGAGCAAGCAACAGCAGGTAATGAAGTGAAGTTCAAAGTTAGTAATGTCCGAAAAACAGAGCAGGGTGGGTGGAGGGGGTCCGGAGGAGGGGAACAAGGACGGCGGTGCAGACAGGACCGCTCAGGAGGACGGTGGCGCAGACAGGACCGCTCAGGAGGACGACGGTGCAGACAGGACCACTCAGGAGGACTGTGGCGCAGACAGGACCGCTCAGGAGGACGACGGTGCAGACAGGACCGCTCAGGAGGACGGTGGCGCAGACAGGACCGTTCAGGAGGACGACGGCGCAGACAGGACTGTTCAGGAGGACGATGGTGCAGACAGGACCACTCAGGAGGACGGTGGCGCAGACAGGACCGTTCAGGCGGACGGCGGCGCAGACAGGACCGCTCAGGAGGACGGTGGCGCAGACAGGACCGCTCAGGAGGACGACGGTGCAGACAGGACCACTCAGGAGGACGGTGGCGCAGACAGGACCGTTCAGGAGGACGACGGCACAGACAGGACCGCTCAGGAGGACGGTGGCGCAGACGGGACCGCTCAGGAGGACGGCGGTGCAGACGGGACCGCTCAGGAGGACGGCGGCGCAGACGGGACCGCTCCAGAGGACGACGGTGCAGACAGGACCACTCAGGAGGACGACGCTGCAGACAGGACCACTCAGGAGGACGGTGGCGCAGACAGGACAGACTGCGACGGCTACATCGCTCAGGAGACCGACTCAGGGAGCCGGCTGCGACGGCTGCATCGCTCAGGGAGCCGACGGCGACGGCTGCATCGCTCAGGGGACCGGCGGCAACGGCTGCATCGCTCAGGGGGCCGGCGGCGACGGCTGCATCGCTCAGGGGGCCGGCGGCGACGGCTGCATTGCTCAAGGGGCCGGCGGCGACGGCTGCATCGCTCAGGGGGCCGGCGGCGACGGCTGCATCGCTCAGGGGGCCGGCGGCGACGGCTGCATCGCTCAGGACAGGAGGTAGCGGGCTTGGCCGCTCTGGACAGGAATTTAGCTGGTCCCGCTCCTTGAGAGGAGGCAGGAAACGGGGCGGGACTGGTGGCGTGGAACGGGACTGGACTGGAGACGAGGAACGGGACGGGAAGGGACAGGAGAACTGGGACGGGAAGGGACAGGAGAACTGGGACGGGAAGGGACAGGAGAACTGGGACGGGAAGGGACAGGAGAACTGGGACGGGAAGGGACAGGAAAACTGGGACGGGAAGGGACAGGAAAACTGGGACGGGAAGGGACAGGAAAACTGGGACGGGAAGGGACAGGAGGAGGGGAACAAGGACGGCGGTGCAGACAGGACCGCTCAGGAGGACGGTGGCGCAGACAGGACAGGAGATCTGGGACGGAACAGGACAGGAGGCTTGGGCTGGGACGGAAAGACGATGGATCCCCCGTCAACGGGCGGTCGAGCCCGTCGACGGAGCCGGGAACCAGGACTCCATCGTTTCCTCCCGGGTCCATAGCCCCTCGGGCAAAGGGCAAGACGGGTACCTTCAAATTTTGCTGGTTCCAGGTTGTGGCTAGGCTCAGAGCTATCCAGATGGAGGGAGACCACTCCGAGCCTAACGGAGTGGGAGCTGGGTGGAGGAGTCCGGAGTGATGGGTGGTGGTCGGCATGACGGCGGGCAAACTCCGGATTCTGCCCCCAGATCCCCATGAGGTAGTCTTCATAGGGATCCGGGCCGAAGGGATCGATCTCCCAGGCCATCAGAAACCGGAGATCTTGGGTCACGGCCTCGATGCACGCCTGTTGTTGGCCACTCATGGCTCCTTGCCGCAGGAGCGCGGCGTGCAGGTGAGTTGGGTCCGCTGGGTCCATGTGTGGTCAGAACGTACTGTTACGTTCTCTGTTACGTCGCGGTAAGGACCCAGAAGCGGACCACAGGATCAGGCAAAAGGCGTAATTTATTACCATGCAGGAGTCAAGCCAGGAAGTCAGAAGTAGGGAGGTACAAAACGGCAGGCAAAGGGGCAATCAAGGGCAATCCAAAAATCAGGCAGTACAGGGGACAAGGCAGGAGAATGGTAAAAAATCAGGCAAGGTCAAAACCGTAAAACAAACAGGGCAGACAAGGATTAAGCTAAAGAATGGTCAGGCAAAGGGTATCTTCCGAGGTATAATACAGATCACAGGCTTTAGACATACGCAGGCACAGGAAAAGAAAATCGACGTTCTGACACAGACTGGAAGTAACACAGGGCTTAAATGCACAAGGTACAAATGACACAAAGGGAATCAGGTGTGTGAAAGGGCGGGGATCCAAACGAGACAATTGAAATACATTTGGGAAACAATGAAACAATCACGGAGAAAACTAGGGAAAACGCGGACTGGATTCCAAACATACACACGATAACAGATGACCTGGAGTTTCAGGAAATCGTGCATAGATTAAGAGGACAGGGAGAGAAGATCAGATGCAGCTGGAAATGATTAGCAAGGACAGAACAGCGTGAAAATGTGCGCTCTAATATGTTAGTGAGATTAGTAACTATACACACCCCTGCCGTTAGTATGATTAGTAAGTATATACAAATTAGTCTGTTAGTGGAGTTAGTAGATCTAATCTATCGTTAGTATGTTAGTGGTAATTAGTCAATTTAAGTGCACAGAGATAGGTGCGAAGCAAGAGGGAACCCGAACACCAATGAGATCACCCGAATGGTACAGAGACGTAAACAGGGAGTGACAGATCAGAAGTAAACAAGCAGACAAAGGACATCTAGGAAAAACCGGAAAATAAACAAGCCAGAATACAAACTAAGAATAAACAATAAATTCAAAATAAAGATACAAATAACACGCAAAAACACAGATCCTTACACTAATAGCACCGGGTGTAGTGATGTTACATTCCACGTAATTAGTAATTATTTATTTTCAAAAGGGAGCCTTTTTTTTCAATCTAGCTAAACAGTATGTTTAAGTGTTGGGTGTTTAAGAGTAACGTTAGTGTTTACGTTGTTTGTTAACGGCAGCAAGCAATTGCCAGTAAGCTGGCAAGCTACATTAAAGTAAGCTCACCTAGAAAACCTTAAACATGTCCGATTATGCAGCTGACTTTGTTGGCACTGTATCTTACGATAGCCTACTGAATGCTAATCCAGCTTACTTTACAAGCACCCAAAATTTATTTGAAAACGTCTCATAGATTATAAAGTCCAGGCGCTGCTGGTAAACAATTGCAAAATAATGAAGTGTTTAAAAAACAATAGTTAATTTATAACATGCTTCACAGTATCAACAGTGAAGTTCTAAATTAAAAGTACGTGTTGGGGGTGCATTTCTAAAACTTCACTATTTATATTGTCTCAGAAAAAAAATTCAAGCATTTAAGAATAAGCCTTTAGATCAAAATGTCTTCAAGATCATGAGAAAGATGCATTCAATCAACTGTCCAAACTTTTGACTGGTACTCAGGCCCGGCGCTAGACGAACATACAGAGGGGTGCAATTGGAATCCATGGGGGGGGGGGGGCACAAAAAGTGTGTGATATATATATATATATGTATATAAAACTACAACAACCAAGGACTGCTTCTTAAAGCGCCATGCCATAGCCTACACAGCACATTGATAAATCACCTAAGACTGCTAATGTCACCGTGCCACAAGAGTGCGCAACTACACCACAACAACTAACACAGAGCGGACACGTCTCAACAATCACCTTACCATATAGCCAGCTAGCTATGCTAGATACAAATAGAATGGTGTCAATAATAGGTTATACAGGACCTCAATTATTTTCTACTAAACCAGCTACTGAATAATAGGAAAGTTGTCCAGCTTTTCAACAGAAATAAGTAAGGTCCTTTTCGAATGCCAGCTGAATCAGCTGGGTTTTTTGTGTATGCAACATGCTTCATACATTGGTCAATGTGGAGAATGAGTTAATTGCACATTGCCATAGATGCCCCGAATTTAATACTAGCTTGCTATAACTTTGGCGAAAACAATAAAGATGAGCTTTCTTTTGGAACCTATCCGTGGTCTGTAGATATAATTCGTGCTACCTACCCTACATCACATTAATGCGAGTAGAACTAGCTAATAATGTTTATTTACAGGCTAATTAAACAAATACATGGAAAATTATCAAACCACTTGTAGATTGCAGACTAGCATAGAGCGTATAATCGACACAGTTCAGTGCTCGAGATGTACAGTCAAGCAACGGACCAAATCAAGCAGTCAAGCAACGGAGAAAATCAAACCTGTTACCTAAGCTCTTGTAGGAAAAGAGCTGAACACAAAAGGTAACAGGTTTAGAGAGTTTAGGATAAATGAAAGATCGGAAAGAAACAAATAAACCAATCTAATCCTATCACTAACCTTGACTTGCTGCGTTTCTTATTTGTACAAACCAGATATGCAGTAACCGAATTCTTATACCTTACCGACTTCGTTTGTCAAGAGCTTAGACAATATCAAAGTGTGGAAAGGTGGAAGTCCTGAGCTATTTACTGAACAGGAAATCCAGAACAGGTGAAAGGGATAATTGCCGGGCGAGATTCAAACACCGGAACGGAGGTGGAAAAAATCAGATAGAACGTCCCAACGACGCCAAAACGAAAACCGAAAAGCATAAACAACAGAAGCTGCCAATAACCATGACAGTATATCAAAGTTCACTGTATATACAGTCAAGCCGTAAAGTCTGCCCACCCCTTTCACCTTCTCCACGTTTTATTACATTACAGACATATTGTACAATAGATTGAGTTCATTTTTTGTCTCAAAATTCTACACAAAATAGCCCATAATGACAAAGTGAAAACATGTTTTTATAGATTTTTGCAACGGTATTAAAAATCGAAAACTGAAATCTCTCATTTACATACGTATTCATACCCTTTGCTTTAACATATTTTTAAAGCATCATATTTAATATTTGGTCGCATATTTTTTGCATGCTGTTACTTCCTGAAGTCTGTGACCCATCAACATCAAAAGACTCTCAATATTTTATTTCCAGGTACTGTTACAAGCGATACTATAAGCTCTCTGCATTTGAATGGATCTCTATGGGAATTGGGGGGTGAGACTAGATTCAGCTGTAAATTACACTGGTACAGTATGGAACACAAGGCTGGCTAAATGGCTGTAAGTCATCAAGGGTCTGAGCTATCGAACGAGCCCCAAGCCATCACTCTGCTGCCAGATATGGAGTAGATGTGGATGGATCACTGCAAGGGTTATTTCTCCTGACTCATTTTCCTATAGAACTCTATGGGGGAAAAAGTCAGGAGAAACAACCCTTAAAGGGATCCATCCACATCTACTCCATATCTGGCCGCAGAATGATGGTTTGGGGCTCGTTTGATACCTTAGACCCTTGATGACGTACAGCCATTTCGCCAGTCATGTGTTCCATACTGTACCAGCGTAATTTACAGCTGAATCTATATATAAATATATATAAGAACGCACACCCAAAAAAAAGAAAAGTGCTGATTTTCGGTCCATTTAATCAGAGAAAATATATGAGAATCGCACACTTATCGCAAATTATTTTTCTCTGTTATAATTTGTAGTCAGAAGATTCAGTAGCCACAGCCAGTGCACCCATGTGCTGTGCCATTGACTGCGCTCATGTGCCAAATGGCATTGATTCCGGAAAATAGAGCCTTATATGTGGATATCATAATATTTATAATGTTACGTTTCAGTATTTATTATGCAGTTTTGACCCATGTCTTGAGACTTTATGGATACGCCAGCCTGCCGGCAATGCACGTTCAATTTCGATGCTCATTCTGCCCCGCCAAGCCACACTCTGAATCTAGTGTTTTAGAGGTGCCTTTGATGCATTTCCCCTCTATTTGTAACATACAACACAAGCTTCTCATAATCTGCCCCAGTTGATTGGCTTTTCTCTTTTGCGGGCATGATCTACTGTCCTCACAGAAGGCAGCTCACAGCTGAATAGCAGAAAAAAATTGTTATGCTGAGCGATGGATGATGAAAGATGGACAATGACATAAGTAAATAGATGTAGAAACAATTGATGTATAACATGGAAAGAAACAGTGACTTGATCTTGTAAAACATGACACATTAAGACATAAATAAATGGCATAGTCTAAACTGCAGAAGTACGAGTTAACAGTTTTTGAAATTAGGAGCTTTACATAATGTAAAGAATATAACCAGACCATTATTTTCGACAGCTGTATGTGACACTGTTTTCATATTGAGAGTTAATTACTGAAGATTTGTAATTCATTTATTAGTTTATTTGTCAGGGACAATGCAAATAACATTATTACAGGTTACAAGAACATGAAAAAGACGTACTGCATGCGGGGTTTCTAGCCAGAGCTAATTTGTGACCCATGTATGCCGGTCATTTCCACCTGTTCTTTATGTATGGCCTCATACTTGTTTACTAACAGGCTAATGCTAGTAACTGAAGTCAATGCCAGAATTTTAATTTCTGAGATGTATTTTGGAAATACAAATTGCACGTATTTCAATTAAATACATTTGGTTAATCTAGTAATTTATAATTTATGTTGATTCCTTTCCCCACTGTATGTATTTGTAACTAGATACATTTTAATGTAGTTTTTCCCCTCTCTGACAGTAATTAAACATTTAGAGTACTTTTACTGTGATTCATACAAATTCACTCGAAAGTAAATTTTGCATATTCATTATCAAAAGATTTTTATCTAAGGAAAAACTTTAAATGATTTATTATCCCTTCTTGAGAAATCCAAGCCTTTGTGGAGAGCACAAATAATATAGCCCTCCTGTGGACTGGTTAAGCCCCCTCTTTGTTAGGTAGATGTTTTTTGAGAAAACAAAACAAAAAAAGTCTAGAAACTATGGTCCCCCTCTTGGCGGGTATAGAGTGATAGTCCCCTGTTAGTAATATAGATGTGTGTGTGTGTGTGGTTCAGGTAGCACATTCCTGTGGGGCTTAGCTCCTGAGGCAAGAGAAGGCAGGTGGTGTGCAGTGGGTTAGTTAAAGCACAGGGGCCTCTCCCTACACAGCTTAGAGAGAGTACATGATTTCCGCAGTGGCATCTCAATGGCAGGTCAGTGGAAAGGACATCCCATTGTCTGTCACATTGTCACATCACCCATCATGTACCCAATGCTTTTAAAAAATTTGTTTACCTTGTGCTATTTAATGTAATAAAGCTTGTGTGGTCATTCATTTGTCTCATGTGTTCTCACAAGCGTGACTGCTGGTAATCATTAGCTATATTAACTGAAACACAGTGGATGAAAGATTGAGATGAATGCACAGACAGTCAGACATTGAAAAAGTATTTAATTCTGTCTGCAACTGTCACATACATGAGAATGTTTGGGGTAATTGCACAAAAGACAAAATGGACATTCATAATCGTTTTGTCATAGATTTTCCCATAACATTATTCCTTGTATTTTTTTCTGGTTTTATTAAAATGATATAGCATTTTGGAGCAAATATGCAAAACAGTAAGCCAAATGTTGAAGACAGAATAGCAAATATTTCTACTGCAACAGTGTATTTTCCTGGTGAACTAACATATGCTGGTATGAATGTTAGCCATACAGCACAGAAAATGAGCATGCTGAAACTAATAAACTTTGCCTCATTGAAATTGTCTGGCAGTTTCCTGGCTAAAAAGGCCAACACTAAGCATAGTACTGAGAGAAGACCTATGTAACCCAGTACTGCGTAAAATGCAGTTTCTGAACCTGTGTTGCATTCTAGAATGATCTTTTTGTCAGTCTGCTTAAATGTTCTATCTGGGAAAGGGGGGTTGAGAGAGAGCCAGAGCACACAGATGCAGATTTGCACAGCGGTGCACGAGCAAACTATGATCCGCTGCTGCACTGGGCCAAAATTCCTGGCCATGTTGTTGTTGGGAAGTGTCGCTTTGAAGGCAGTGACCACCACTATTGTTTTTCCCAGTACACAGGAGATGCAGAGTGCAAACGTGATGCCGAAGGCCGTGTGGCGCAGCATACAGGACCAGACTGTGGGCTCCCCGATGAAGGTGAGTGGGCACAGGAAGCACAGCAGCAGAGAGAACAGCAGCAGGGAGCTCAGCTCAGAGTTGGTGGCCTTCACTATGGGTGTGTTTTTAAAGTTAAAGAAGACCGCAATAGTCGCAAATGCCAAACAAACCCCAGACAGGGATACCACTGTAAGTGCGATTCCCATGCCATCATGATAAGACAGAAACTCTATTTCTTTAGGTATACACCGGTCCTTTACTTTATTTGACCAGTCCTCCAATGGGCATGGAATGCAGTCAGCTGCCCCTACAAAAACAACAGATAAAGTTATGCTGAAACTTTACACCAGATTATGGATAGTATATACGGACATTTAGGAGTTGCGTGAAATGTATTTTTCCGCTTTAGTCTACATACCATGAATGGCCCAATACCAACAATAGTGAAGCAGAAACATCATCAGTAACTTCTGCAAATGTCTAAAATATACGGTGGCCCACAAGGACAATCAGACTTAAGAAACGAAAGCACAAACATTAAGGGAAACACGCTCCAAATCAATGCAAGTGTGAAAACACATGCAAAAAGCTAAAGCAAATGCTACAATGGAAATAGTAAAAGTTGAGTAAAAATTCTAAATTCAAAACGCATACAAAAGAGGAAAGAAAAGGGTTTATTATATACCCTAATCTCCTGGTATTCAAATCACGGTCCTCAAGGTCCGGGACTGGCCGGTTTTCCACCCTCCCTTTACCTGGGAGTCAGGTGTGAAGACAGTCTGGCCAATCAGTAGCACTAATTGTTCAGTGAATTACCCGGGAGAAAGAAAACCAGGACCGGATTTTGATTTGAGGTCCAGATTTGAATATTCATGCCCTAATCTATAAACCCTGCTTGACGTTTCAAAAATTATAGGGTTTAAATGGCGAATGTTCTCCATACTGGCAATCATTTCGTTGAAGAAGAAGAAAATCTAAGCTATAATACTTGTAACATTCCGAATTATTACTAAGAATGTGATTATTACTCTACCTGTTGTATTGGCGATTGTTCCATTTGCGCATGGAATGCAGTCGAAGCAGCAGATGGGCTTGCCTTTAATTTCTGCTTTCCTTGAGCCTGTGGGGCAGATTTCTGTGCATATCGCTTTAGGAATCTGTCATAAGGAAATTAAGAGCTTAGATCATTTACATACAGTGGTGTAGTAAATTCACAAGTTATCATAAATACCACAAATGAGTGCCTGAGAGCTTCCGTGTATTTTATAAGTGATTGTTTGCTCAAAGTTTGTGTGTCAGTTTTTCCCCTTTCAGTACAATGTAATATGCATTCAAAGAAGAGTTATTTTGTGAATATGGTGTGTACATCAACGGGCTTGCTGAGGATTTTAACTTCCGAAAAGCAAGAGCATGCTCAGAATTCCATGTGAAATGACATTCCAGTAACTTCTAACCAAGAGTTGTTTTAATGTGACGATATTATTTTCCATGGTACTTTCAACAAGTTAATTAAACAAAGTTGATGTGGCGTGACATAAATTGAAAGTAGTCTGCTTTTTGCCTACCTTCCAAAGCTACGATTGAAATATCAACATTGTGTACGTGTTAAATTGTAGATGAGTGAAATTGGAATGTAGGGGTCAGTACCACTTTCCCAGTACTCCAGATGATGTTTTCTTCTTTAATAACAAGCTCAAATCCACGTAATGATGTTCTGAAATGTCCCACTGTCACATGCTGTACCTCCCCATCTCTCAGCTGCCAGTTGATGATATCATAGGAAGCTGGAGGGTCTCCATTTTCATCAAAGAACACAGCTTCCCCAAAGCTGTTTATAAAGTTTACTCTTTTTAGGTGATCACTGACCTGGATAGGGTGAAATTATGCACACATATCCATAAATTAACCAGGTATCCTTATTTTATCTGGATAACTAATACCGTAAACACTCACCTAAAGTGAGATTTTGACAAATAAATTGTATAGACTTACATGTTTAGGTTCAATTTGTGAGGGGTTGATGCATAGTTTCCTCTGATTTTTTTCAGTCTCATTCATGCAAAATATCAAGTTATGAAGAGCATGTGCAATGGCATACACTCCTTTGTATACATTATATGACACCCGCAGTTGTGTTACATTGAAGAAAACATGTGCTGGATCAAAATTCTCATCACCTGTGCATGGCGTTCTTTTGGGCAGTGTATGAGTAGATGTGGGGGACTCTTTTGTCAAACCTGAGTCACAACCCACAATGGTTTCCCAGAAATCCCTCACAAAAGGATCCTCTCTAACAGCTAAAGGATTTATGTTCACAAGAAAGTCTTTTAGTTTAGGCATTGCCATTTTTCTGGTTGCAAATCCAATCACTCCACCAAAAGAATGGAAAATCTCAATGTTAAATGGTTTTGTTGCTGTTATCCATGCTTCACTTGCTATCCACTGGATACCTGTGATGTTCTGCATTACCAGTTCCTGCATCAGAGGATACAGCTCACCTTCTGAAAAGAATCCAAGAATCACTCTCACTGTCGACCGTTTAATTGTTTCCACCACTTCCAGTATTTTACTCCTTGGATATTTTCTTAAAACTGTTCCGACAAATGCGATGCAAACTCCAAACTTTTTTACTTGTTTTGTGAATGACAGGACCCCATTTCGTCCATAATTATTGTCAGCTTGAATAACTCCTATCCATGACCATCCAAAGCGTTTGACAAGAGATGCTAAAGCTTTGGCTTGATAGTAATCACTTGGAATTGTGCGAAAAAATGTAGGATACTTAATTTTGTTGCTCAGACAAGCACATGTTGAGAAGTAACTGACCTAATGGAATATAAAACTATCAATTAAATGAAATTTTAACTGAAACATTTATTAAATTTTCATTTTATTAAAGGCACTAATAGCACTTCTTCTGACAACTCAAGTCTTATACAATTCATAAGACTTGATTTGTCATTTAAACGTAAGGATGAAAACAGTTAAATTCAACATGGTTCTCACATGCAACAAACGTAGCAGCAAGACTTTACCATTGGTACACCAAATGGTCCAAGTGTTTCAGCAGCTGCTGCGGACCGAGAAGATCCTGATTCTCCAATAATTGCAGATATGGGAGGAGGGCATTCAGCTGATGATTTTGTCTCCTCTCGTCTGCTTACCAGAGTGAGAGCAGCTCGTAATGTGTTTGTTGGGGAGGCACATGAGTCTAAAATTCTATATCCCAAGGTGATGTTTGGGAGCAAGCTCTGGTCCTCATTGATTTCTTTTATCGTAAACATCATCACCTGTGCCCAACGATAGGCTCGCAAGTCAAATCTATAGAAAATGTACAGGAATTTATTGTACATTTAACCTGAACAAAGGGTCAAATAAACGCAGTCACAGAAAAAGTGCTATTTTCTCATGAGTTTAAATTTGGCTTAAATCAGGCTCTTACCCAACACAGTTCACTCCACGTAGCTCTTTTTGAAATGAGACATTGCGACTCCGTTCTTTGGTGAAGAGTGGAAAAATCGCTCCGAGCATGATGTCACCTTGTTTGAATATACTTGGCATTCCAAAATTGCCCAACAGCTTGCAGGCAAAATCACCCTCTGCTTCTATCTTGAGGAATAATATCATGCATAGTAAGATTTCATGTAGCCTTGCCATTGTGCCCCTCTGCTTTTTGGAGAACTGAGGGATTTGTCTCTCATTTATATATGGCTGCTCAGTCCTCAGGATGCTCGTGTGTCATATTTAGATGAAGGGGTAGCTTCTGGAAAACAAGCTTAATGTTTGTCCCTGAGGGGCATAGCAGTGCTGTTGTGGCATAATCCAACAAATTAAAAGGTTTGTGTACTTGTGTTATTTACCCAAATAAAAATGTTTGAATTGATTACAATCAGTTGTTTTATTTTTCAAGAGGGAAATAATTTTAGGCATTAGCAGCAATTGTATGCCTTCTGCCTATATGCTGTTTACAACTCCTAATAGAATCGGGTGTAGTGATGTTACATTCCACGTAATTAGTAATTATTTATTTTCAAAAGGGAGCCTTTTTTTTCAATCTAGCTAAACAGTATGTTTAAGTGTTGGGTGTTTAAGAGTAACGTTAGTGTTTACGTTGTTAACGGCAGCAAGCAATTGCCAGTAAGCTGGCAAGCTACATTAAAGTTAGCTCACCTAGAAAACCTTAAACATGTCCGATTATGCAGCTGACTTTGTTGGCACAGTATCTTACGATAGCCTACTGAATGCTAATCCATCTTACTTTACAAGCACCCAAAATTTATTTGAAAACGTCTCATAGATTATAAAGTCCAGGCGCTGCTGGTAAACAATTGCAAAATAATGGAGTGTTTAAAAAACAATAGTTAATTTATAACATGCTTCACAGTATCAACGGTGAAGTTCTAAATTAAAAGTACGTGTTGGGGGTGCATTTCAAAAATTCAAGCATTTAAGAATAAGCCTTTAGATCAAAATGTCTTCAAGATCATGAGAAAGATGCATGCAATCAACTGTGTCCAAACTTTTGACTGGTACTCAGGCCCGGCGCTAGAAGAACATACAGAGGGGTGCAATTGGAATCCATGGTGGGGCACAAAAAGTGTGTGAGATATATAATATAAAACTACAACAACCAAGGACTGCTTTTTAAAGAGACATGCCATAGCCTACACAGCACATTGATAAATCACCTAAGACTGCTAATGTCACCGTGCCACAAGAGTGCGCAACTACACCACAACAACTAACACAGAGCGGACACGTCTCAACAATCACCTTACCATATAGCCAGCTAGCTATGCTAGATACAAATAGAATGGTGTCAATAATAGGTTATACAGGACCTCAATTATTTTCTACTAAACCAGCTACTGAATAATAGGAAAGTTGTCCAGCTTTTCAACAGAAATAAGTAAGGTCCTTTTCGAATGCCAGCTGAATCAGCTGGGTTTTTCGTGTATGCAACATGCTTCATACATTGGTCAATGTGGAGAATGAGTTATTGCACATTGCCATAGATGCCCCGAATTTAATACTAGCTTGCTATAACTTTGGCGAAAACAATAAAGATGAGCTTTCTTTTTAAACCTATCCGTGGTCTGTAGATATAATTCGTGCTACCTACCCTACATCGCATTAATGCGAGTGTAGAACTAGCTAATAATGTTTATTTACAGGCTAATTAAACAAATACATTGAAAATTATCAAACCACTTGTAGATTGCAGACTAGCATAGAGCGTATAATCGACACAGTTCAGTGCTCGAGATGTACAGTCAAGCAACGGACCAAATCAAGCAGTCAAGCAACGGAGAAAATCAAACCTGTTACCTAAGCTCTTGTAGGAAAAGAGCTGAACACAAAAGGTAACAGGTTTAGAGAGTTTAGGATAAATGAAAGATCGGAAAGAAACAAATAAACCAATCTAATCCTATCACTAACCTTGACTTGCTGCGTTTCTTATTTGTACAAACCAGATATGCAGTAACCGAATTCTTATACCTTACCGACTTCGTTTGTCAAGAGCTTAGACAATATCAAAGTGTGGAAAGGTGGAAGTTCTGAGCTATTTACTGAACAGGAAATCCAGAACAGGTGAAAGGGATAATTGCCGGGCGAGATTCAAACACCGGAACGGAGGTGGAAAAAATCCGATAGAACGTCCCAACGACGCCAAAACGAAAACCGAAAAGCATAAACAACAGAAGCTGCCAATAACCATGACAGTATATCAAAGTTCACTGTATATACAGTCAAGCCGTAAAGTCTGCCCACCCCTTTCACCTTCTCCACGTTTTATTACATTACAGACATATTGTACAATAGATTGAGTTCATTTTTTGTCTCAAAATTCTACACAAAATTGCCCATAATGACAAAGTGAAAACATGTTTTTATAGATTTTTGCAACGGTATTAAAAATCGAAAACTGAAATCTCTCATTTACATACGTATTCATACCCTTTGCTTTAACATATTTTTAAAGCATCATATTTAATATTTGGTCGCATATTTTTTGCATGCTGTTACTTCCTGAAGTCTGTGACCCATCAACATCAAAAGACTCTCAATATTTTATTTCCAGGTACTGTTACAAGCGATACTATAAGCTCTCTGCATTTGAATGGATCTCTATGGGAATTGGGGGGTGAGACTAGATTCAGCTGTAAATTACACTGGTACAGTATGGAACACAAGGCTGGCTAAATGGCTGTAAGTCATCAAGGGTCTGAGCTATCGAACGAGCCCCTAGCCATCACTCTGTTGCCAGATATGGAGTAGATGTGGATGGATCACTGCGAGGGTTATTTCTCCTGACTCATTTTCCTATAGAACTCTATGGGGGAAAAAGTCAGGAGAAACAACTCTTAAAGGGATCCATCCACATCTACTCCATATCTGGCCACAGAATGATGGTTTGGGGCTCGTTTGATACCTTAGACCCTTGATGACGTACAGCCATTTCGCCAGTCATGTGTTCCATACTGTACCAGCGTAATTTACAGCTGAATCTATATATAAATATATATAAGAACGCACACCCAAAAAAAAGAAAGGTGCTGATTTTCGGTCCATTTAATCAGAAAATATATGAGAATCGCACACTTATCGCAAATTATTTTTCTCTGTTATAATTTGTAGTCAGAAGATTCAGTAGCCACAGCCAGTGCACCCATGTGCTGTGCCATTGACTGCGCTCATGTGCCAAATGGCATTGATTCCGGAAAATAGAGCCTTATACAGATGAACCTCGATCCAACGGACTAATAGGGGGGAGCAGTTGTCCGTTAAAGCCGTTTGTCCGTTGCAGCGACGAAAATTTCCGGGTGCGACACTACAAAATATCACTATAACAAGAGATATGTAGCGCACAACAACCAGGCAAACCGACGCTTGTACGCTTGTAAACAACACGTGCGCGCCGCCAAGCGGACGCTTACGCAAGTAGCGGTCTCGGTTCGCTTCACCCGGGAGTTTTAAACGTTCGGACCAGATATTCACTCTCGCGGATTGTGTCCGTTGGATCTGGAATCCGTTGCATCGGTGTCCGTTGGATCGAGGTTCATCTGTATGTGGATATCATAATATTTATAATGTTACGTTTCAGTCATGTTTATGCCATGTTTCATGTTTAGTGTTTGTGACAGTTCATTTTCTGTTTATGTTACGATGCAGTTCATTGTTTGCATACATATTTCCATGTTTTTCCGCAGCCTTGCGTTCATGCTGTTTCTTCTCTTGCTGTCACTCACGCTTCCCTAATTGTTTCATTCTCCCTTGTCTAGTTACTAATATACTAACATTAGATCAGGATTGGGTAATACTAACTATCTAACCATGTGTTCATGTTTACCTTACGTTTCTCGTACATGTTAATTACTAATTTACTAACGCTAGGTCAGGATAGGTTAACTACTAACGATTTACTAATTGCCTCGTTACATGTCTCATTTTCTCAAGCTGTTGTGAATTTCCTGCTGCTCTCAAGCTAATGTCTGCACCTGTCTACACCTGCATATAAGATCAGTGTTCATGTCATGTCTTTGCGAAATTGTTGCCTTAGTTTACTATTGTCACTCTTGAGCGTTTTTCCATTGTTTTGACCACCGTTATTGATCTAGCCTGTTTATTGACCATCGTTACTGCCTGCCTATTGTTTCCACTGCCTGTTTTTGTCCACGAGTTTTGCCTGCTGTCTGTTTGTACCTCTGCTCCGCGGATAGGACTTCGGTCTGACTCCTGCTACGCCCCACGACTATGAACTTTGCTTTTTCCCTGTTTTGTACTACCCGCACACACCCGTCTCAGAACAATTTCGCCAAGATGGACCCTGCTGACTCAACTGCCATGTTCCACGCCCTGCAACAACAAGGCCTCATCATGCAGCAGCACGCCCAAGGGATTTCCGAGCTCCGGGAGGAGATTAAAGAGTTGTGCGCTGAGATGAGGAGACTGGCCATTGCAGTTCAACCACGCACTCCAGAGCAACCTGCTAAACCGCCTGCTATCCCACCCTCCAACTCCATGGGAGCCTGGCAATTCTGGGAGCCACAACAGCCCCCCCGGAGAGGTTTGATGGTGAGCCAGAGAGATGCAAGGCGTTTCTACTACAATGCGACTGTCTTCCGACAACAGCCATTGACCTATCCGACTGACGAGCGACGGATTGGCTACGTGATGGGGCTACTCAAGGGGAGAGCTTTGGACTGGGCTACCGCGGTGTGGACCGGAGGTTCATTTCCTCTCAGCTACGTGATCTTTTTGGAGGAGATCCAGAAAGTGTTCCAGAACGCCTCCAGTGACCAAGAGCCTTCACAGCAACTCATTGCCCTCCGCCAAGGCCTTAAAAGCGCCGCGGACCATTCTATTGCTTTTCGGACTATTGCTGCGGCAACCCACTGGAATGACTCGGCCCTGGCAGACTTGTTCCGGGCCAGTCTGATCGGGGCGCTCCAGGGCGAGTTAGCCCATCAGAAACCCATCAAGGAGTTCGACGCTCTCGTTCGAGCCGCTATTCGCTTGGATAACCGCTACAGACTTTGCCGGAGGGAGAGACCGATTCTGCCCGGTGAGCCGTACCCCAGACAAGTACCTGCCTCACTGACGGAGGAGAACCAGGCTTGGGTAGTTGAACCAATGGATCTTTCCCAAAGCGGAGTTAAGATCTCGCCCGAGGAACGGATACGTCGGAGGGAGACCGGTGCATGCTTCTACTGCGGAAAGCTGGGGCATTCTCAAGCACAATGCACCACCCGGTCCAGGAAATCCGAGTCATCCGTGGGAGTGAGGTCTTCAACCCACCAGGAGAAGATCTCCAAGAGTGATACTCGCCCTACCCTCACTGCCACACTCATGCTATGGTCAGAGATCTGGACATTCCCACCCTTCCACTGCCCCACCCCAAGAATGCTCGGTCGTTGGACAGCAAGACATTCTACAGAATGACTCACGTCACGGAACCCGTTCAACTGATAATTTCTGGCAGCCATCACAAATTCATCCAGTTCCACATCATCCGCTCCCCCAATGATCCACTCATTCTGGGACTACCCTGGCTTCAAGAACACTACCCCGTCATTGACTGGAAGTCCCGCCACATTAAAGCATGGAGCCGCCAGTGTCACCAAGCCTGTCTTCGGTCCGCACCTGCACCTGCCGGGGGCGCACCTACCCCACCTCAAGACACCAAACCATCTCTGGAAAACGTGCCAGCCCCTTATCACGACCTGGGCATCGTTTTTTCCAAGACGCAAGCACAGACACTTCCTCCTCACAGACCCTATGATTGTGCGATCAACCTTCTACCCAGTTCCACTCTTCCCTCAAGTTGACTCTACAACGTCTCCAAACCGGAAAGAGAAGCCATGGAAAAATACATTCGGGATTGCCTTGCCAACGGTCTGATTCGCCCCTCTTCGTCACCTGTGGGCGCTGGATTTTTCTTCGTCCACAGGATTTTTCTTTCTACCGCTCATTGACTCAGCCTTCCAACCACTCCACGATGCTACTGTCTTCACCAAGCTGGACCTATGCAACGCATACCACCTGGTGCGCATTCGTGAGGGGGACGAATGGAAGACCGCCTTCAACACCTCGTTAGGACACTTCGAGTACCTGGTTATGCCTTTCGGCCTTACTAACGCCCCCGCCGTGTTTCAGGCGTTAGTAAATGACGTCCTACGGGACCTATTGGGCCGCTACGTATTCTTATATCTGGACGACATCTTGATCTACGCCACCAACGTCAAGGAATACGAAGGCCACGTCATGCAGGTTCTCCAACGACTTTTGGAGAACAGACTATTTGTCAAGGCTGAGAAGTGTGTGTTCCACACCGACACGGTCGAGTTCCTGGGCTTCATCTTGGAGAGGGGACAAATCAGGGCGGATCCCAAATAGATCCAGGTGGTCACAGATTGGCCCACGCCTGCTACTCGGAAACATCTACAACGCTTCTTGGGATTCGCAAATTTTTACCGGAGGTTCATCCGGAGCTACAGCCAGGTCGTCGCCCCTCTCACCAAGCTCACATCTACTGCCATGCCGTTCCGCTGGAATCCTGAGGCTGAAAACGCCTTCAAGAAAATTTAAAGACTGTTCTCCTCTGCTCTGATTCTGGTGCACCCCGACCCCACTCGTCAGTTTGTCGTGGAGACTGATGCGTCCGACACTGGAGTAGGGGCCGTGCTCTCTCAGGTTTCCCCCACTGACAATCTTCTACACCCTTGCGCATTCTTCTCCCGTAAGCTGTCTCCGGCGGAGAGGAACTATGACGTGGGAAACCGAGAGCTACTTGCTGTCAAGCTAGCACTGGAGGAGTGGAGGCATTGGCTGGAGGGCGCCGAGAAACCATTTGTGGTCTGGACCGACAATAAAAATTTGGCGTATTTACAGACAGCCAAGAGGTTGAACTCCCGCCAAGCCAGATAGGCCCTGTTCTTTGGCCGTTTCAATTTTTCATTGACCTACCGTCCTGGTTCCAAGAACGTCAAGCCTGATGCCTTGTCGCGACAGTTCATGGCCAGTTCTGAGCAAGAGGTGCCGGAGAACATCCTCCCTGGGTCCTGCACCATTGCTTCGGTGTCCTGGAGGATTGAGGCCGTCATTAAAAAGGCGCTACTCAAGGAGCCCGATCCAAGGTCCAATCCCGGTACATGCCTTTCCGTTCCCTCCACCGCCCGGACACATGTTCTCCAATGGGCTCATTCCTCCCTCATGTCATGCCATCCCGGCTTTACCCGCACCCTGACTGTCCTCAAGAGAAGGTTCTGGTGGAACACTATGATCCCCGACACCAGGCGTTTCGTCAAGGCCTGTACCACCTGTGCCAGGAGCAAGGCCTCTCACCAGGCCCCAGCTGGTCTGCTCCAACCTCTGCCAGTGCCCAGGTGCCCCTGGAGCCACATCGGGGTGGATTTCGTGACCGGACTTCCCCCTTCTGAGGGCAACAACACTACTGACTGTGGTCGACAGGTTCAGCAAGGCGGCGCACTTCATTCCTCTGCCTGGATTGCCCACTGCCCAAGAGACCGCGGATGTTCTGGTCAAGGAAGTCTTTCGGATCCATGGCATTCCCGCGGACATTGTCTCTGACCGTGGCCCCCAGTTCATCTCCCAGGTCTGGAAGGCCTTCTGTTCGGCTCTCGGAGCCACCTCCAGCCTCCCGTCAGGTTACCACCCCCAGTCTAACGGTCAGACTGAAAGGGCCAACCAAGACCTCGGAGCTGCTTTACGCTGTGTGTCGGCCAAGAATCCCACTTCATGGAGCAAGATGCTCACCTGGGTCGAGTATGCGCACAACGCCCTGCCCTGCGCCGCTACTGTAAAATCCCCATTCGAGGTTTCTCTCGGCTACCTACCTCCTCTGTTTCCCGAGCAAGAGTTGGAGATTGCTGTCCCCTCCCTTGCCACCCACATGCACCGCTGCCTCAAGATCTGGAGGGACGCCCGGGCCACGCTATTGAGCACGGCTGAACGGAATCATCGAGTCGCTGATCGTCACCGCACTCCAGCCCCTGAGTACAAGCCTGGCGACTCAGTTTGGCTCTCCTCTAAGGACATTCCCCTCCAATCCACTTCCCACAAACTCCAGCCCCGCTTCATTGGACCCTACAAGATTCACAGCATCATCAACCCCACCTCAGTCAAGCTGTCATTGCCCCCTTCCATGAAGATTCACCCCACGTTTCATGTTTCATGCATTAAGCCCTATTCTACTGATCCCCTTTGCCCCCCTGATCCCCCACCCCCTCCTCCCCATATCATAGATAACCACCCGGCCTTCACTGTCAAGAAACTACTGGACATTCGCAAGCGAGGCCGGGGGTTCCAGTATCTGGTGGACTGGGAGGGTTATGGCCCGGAGGAGCGTTCCTGGGTCGCACCTAGTCTGATTCTGGACCCTACTCTGATAAGTGACTTTCATCGCGAATTCCCTGATAAACTGTGTAGACCGTCAGGAGTCGGTCGTTAGGGGGGGGGGGGGGGGGGGTACTGTTACGTTTCAGTCATGTTTATGCCATGTTTCATGTTTAGTGTTTGTCACAGTTAATTTTCTGTTTATGTTACGATGCAGTTCATTGTTTGCATACATATTTCCATGTTTTTCCGCAGCCTTGCGTTCATGCTGTTTCTTCTCTTGCTGTCACTCACGCTTCCCTAATTGTTTCATTCTCCCTTGTCTAGTTACTAATATACTAACATTAGATCAGGATTGGGTAATACTAACTATCTAACCATGTGTTCATGTTTACCTTACATTTCTCGTACATGTTAATTACTAATTTACTAACGCTAGGTCAGGATAGGTTAACTACGAACGATTTACTAATTGCCTCGTTACGTGTCATTTTCTCAAGCTGTTGTGAATTTCCTGCTGCTCTCAAGCTAATGTCTGCACCTGTCTACACCTGCATATAAGATCAGTGTTCATGTCATGTCTTTGCGAAATTGTTGCCTTAGTTTACTATTGTCACTCTTGAGCGTTTTTCCATTGTTTTGACCACCGTTATTGATCTAGCCTGTTTATTGACCATCCTTACTGCCTGCCTATTGTTTCCACTGCCTGTTTTTGACCCCGCGTTTTGCCTGCTGTCTGTTTGTACCTCTGCCCTGCGGATAGGACTTCGGTCTGACTCCTGCTACGCCCCACGACTATGAACTTTGCTTTTTCCCTGTTTTGTACTTCTGCTCCGCTGACAGCTACTCTGGTTAACAAACTCTTGCATGGATACCGACTTCGAGACTGCCTTCTCCCTCGGTACTGTATCTTTGGTCTGGCTGGATTTATTGGTTTTTGGACTTTGCTTGTGTGACTACGTTTTTGGATTTCCCCATAATAAAGCCCTTGTGGGCGTTTATTATTACGTCAGTGTTCTGAGTCGTGCATTACGGGTCCAACCCGCACACACCCGTCTCATATAATCTAAATTCATTAAGGTTTCAGGGAGTATTAGACTTCAAACTCAGTATTTATTATGCAGTTTTGACCCATGTCTTGAGACTTTATGGATACGCCAGCCTGCCGGCAATGCACGTTCAATTTCGATGCTCATTCTGCCCCGCCAAGCCACACTCTGAATCTAGTGTTTTAGAGGTGCCTTTGATGCATTTCCCCTCTATTTGTAAGATCCAACACAAGCTTCCCATAATCTGCCCCAGTTGATTGGCTTTTCTCTTTTGTGGACATGATCTACTGTCCTCACAGAAGGCAGCTCACAGCTGAATAGCAGAAAAAAATTGTTATGCAGAGCGATGGATGATGAAAGATGGACAATGACATAAGTAAATAGATGTAGAAACAATTGATGTATAACATGGAAAGAAACAGTGACTTGATCTTGTAAATGTATCATGACACATTAAGACATAAATAAATGGCATAGTCTAAACTGCAGAAGTACGAGTTAACAGTTTTTGAAATTAGGAGCTTTACATAATGTAAAGAATATAACCAGACCATTATTTTCGACAGCTGTATGTGACACTGTTTTCATATTGAGAGTTAATTACTGAAGATTTGTCATTTATTTATTAGTTTATTTGTCAGGGACAATGCAGAAAACATTATTACAGGTTACAAGAACATGAAAAAGACGTACTGCATGTGGGGTTTCTAACCAGAGCTAATTTGCGACCCTTGTATGCCGGTCATTTCCACCTGTTCTTTACGTATGGCCTCATACTTGCTTTTGTACTATTTTCTTTTCTAAGAGGCTAATGCTAGTAACTGAACCCTGTTTTGAACAATGCCAGAATTTCAATTTCTGAGATGTATTTTGGAAATACAAATTGCAGGTATTTCATTTTGTTAATCCAGTAATTTATCATTTATGTTGATTCCTTTCCCCACTGTATTTGTATGTATTTGTAACTAGATACATTTTAATGTAGTTTTCCCCCTCTCTGACAGTAATTAAACATTTAGAGTACTTTTACTGTGATTCATACAAATTCACTCTGAAGTAAATTTAGCATATTCATTATCAAAAGATTTTCATCTAAGAAAAAACTTAAAATGTTGTAGCAATTTATTATCCCTTGTTGAGAGAATCCAAGCCTTTGTGGAGAGCACAGATCATATAGCCCTCCTGCGGACTGGTTAAGCCCCCTCTTTGTTAGGTAGACGTTTTTTGAGAAAACAAAAAAAACGAAAGTAGAAACTATGGTCCCCCTCTTGGCGGGTATAGAGTGATAGTCCCCTGTTAGTAATATAGATGTGTATGGGTGTGTGTGTGTGTGTGTGGTTCAGGTAGCACATTCCTGTGGGGCTTAGCTCCTGAGGCAAGAGAGGGCAGGTGGTGTGCAGTGGGTTAGTTAAAGCACAGGGGCCTCTCCCTACACAGTACATGATTCACGCAGTGGCAGCTCAATGGCAGGTCAGTGGAAAGGAGTTACTTCCTCCTGCACATCCATTGATAGCTCATTGTCTGTTACATTGTCACTTCACTCATCATATACCTAATGCTTTTTTTTCTCATTTTACCTTGTGCTATTTAGTGTAACAAAGGATTTGTGTTCATTCATTTGTCTCATAACTTCTCAGTGTTCTAGTGTGACTACTGTCATTATTTGACTACATTACCTGAAACTCAGTGGGAGAAAGATTTAAATAAATACACTGGCATACACAGTCATGGTCAAGGCAAAATTACAGTATTTAATTCTTTCTGGGACCGTCACATACAGGAGAAAGATCGGGGTAGTTACAAAAAGAACATTCATAATAGTTTGGTCATTCATTTTCCCATAACATTATTTTTTGTGTTCTTTTCTGGTTTTATTAAAATGATATAGCATTTTGGAGCAAATATGCAAAACAGTAAGCCAAATGCTGAAGACAGAATAGCAAATATTTCTACTGCAACAGTGTATTTTCCTGGTGAACTAACATATGCTGGTATGAATGTTAGCCATACAGCACAGAAAATGAGCATGCTGAAACTAATTAACTTTGCCTCATTGAAATTGTCTGGCAGTTTCCTGGCTAAAAAGGCCAACACTAAGCATAGTACTGAGAGAAGGCCTATGTAACCCAGTACTGCGTAAAACGCAGTTTCTGATCCTGTGTTGCATTCTAGAATGATCTTTTTGTCAGTCTGCTTAAATATTCTATCTGGGAAAGGGGGGTTGAGAGAGAGCCAGAGCACACAGATGCAGATTTGCACAGCGGTGCACGAGCAAACTATGATCCGCTGCTGCACTGGGCCAAACTTCCTGGCCATGTTATTGTTGGGAAGTGTCGCTTTGAAGGCAGTGACCACCACTATTGTTTTTCCCAGTACACAGGAGATGCAGAGTGCAAACGTGATGCCGAAGGCCGTGTGGCGCAGCATACAGGACCAGACTGTGGGCTCCCCGATGAAGGTGAGTGGGCACAGGAAGCACAGCAGCAGAGAGAACAGCAGCAGGGAGCTCAGCTCAGAGTTGGTAGCCTTCACTATGGGTGTGTTTTTAAAGTTAAAGAAGAC
The DNA here is from genome assembly GCA_022702515.1 of Ilyophis sp. 1 JC-2022. NCBI lineage: Eukaryota > Metazoa > Chordata > Actinopteri > Anguilliformes > Synaphobranchidae > Ilyophis > Ilyophis sp. 1 JC-2022. The sequence goes on from JAKUDI010001218.1 coordinate 45,568, forward strand.
CGCAATAGTCGCAAATGCCAAACAAACCCCAGACAGGGATACCACTGTAAGTGCGATTCCCATGCCGTCATGATAAGACAGAAACTCTATTTCTTTAGGTATACACCGATCCTTTGCTTTATTTGACCAGTCCTCCAGCGGACATGGAATGCAGTCAGCTGCACCTACACAAATAACAACTTTTTTGCTTACCACATGCAGACATTTACATTTATCAATATTGAATCTAACTTTTCAGGTTTCCATCTCTGACATGGCCAATACTACATTATTCTCCCTACTTGCAGATTTTTTATTTTTATTTTTTTGAAGAAAGTCTAACAAATAATAATTGGATTATTCCAAATTATTATGACGATCATGATTCTTACTGTACCTGTTGTATTGGCGATTGTTCCATCTGTGCATGGAATGCAGTCAAAGCAGCAGGTGGGCCTGCCTTTAATTTGTGCTTTCCTTGAGCCTGTGGGGCAGATCTCTGTGCATACCGCTTTAGGAATCTGTCATAAGGAAAATTTTAAAAGTATTTAATTAAGTATATACTATACTATACAGTATTGCGGTAAATTCATCAATCACTATGAATGCCACCACTATGAGAATCTCCTTGCACTATGCAATTACTATCATTGTACTCATTTCAAAATATTGGATCCATTGTGTTTTATTATGTCATATTTCCTGTCTGTGAGGATTTGTTGATTTTTTTAAACGTCATTTTTAGGTTGTCTTATTTCTGTGTCAATTTCTTTTAATTGTAAATACCCATGTATTTCAGTTATGTATTTACTTTACTTCCATTTGGGGATCAATAAAGAAAGTGATGTAAATGCATTCAAAGAGGAGATTATTTTATGAATGTGCTATCTACATCAACAGCAAATCTACCAGTGGCTCTACCTTGCTCTCTCTTTATTTTTTATTCTGCCATAATTTACGTTGATAAGTAATGTAACGTGTTGTCCTGTGACTGTCTGCAATGTTTTTTTGTCACTGTCCTGACCAGGTCACACATGTAAATATGATTATGAATCTAAATATGTTTTTTTACCTGGTAAAATAAAGGTTAAATAAGTGTTAGCATTTAAGCATCAGAAAAGTGCTAGTATGCTCGGAATTTCATATGAAATTACCTGTCAGTCATTTCTAACCAGGTAACTCAGCCATGCGATTCATTTAGAAGTTTTGATTTGTTGATATTAGTTTCAAAAACTTTGAAAGTAGTCTGCTTTCTGCCTACCTTTCAAACTACTATTAAAATATCAGAATTATGTGTGTTATCCATAAGCGAAATTGGAATGTAGGGGTCAGTACCACTTTCCCAGTACTCCAGATGATGTTTTCTTCTTTAATAACAAGCTCATATCCACGTAATGAGGTTCTGAAATATCCCACTGGCACATGCTGTACCTCCCCATCTCTCAGCTGCCAGTTCATCATTTCATAGGAAGCAGGAGGGTCTCCATTTTCATCAAAAAACACAGCCTCTCCAAAGCTGTTTATAAAATTTACTCTTTTTAGGTGATCACTGACCTAGAAAATGTGAAAACATGCACAATCATCCATTAATTAACCGGGTCTCCTTTGAAAAATAAGTATTTTTGTTTCTGCAGTTATTTTACCTGGATTACAAAATGTCAAAAAATGAATGAATGGATAAACAAACAAACCAACAAATAAACAAATAATTAAACTCACACAGTAAGATAAAAAATTAAACATTGAGTAGACTTACCTGTTTGGGCTCAATTTGTGAGGGGTTGATGCATTGTTTCCTCTGATTTTTTTCAGTCTCATTCATGCAAAATATCAAATTATGAAGAGCATGTGCAATGGCATACACTCCGTTGTATACATTATATGACACCCGCAGTTGTGTTACATTGAAGAAAACATGTGCTGGATCCAAATCCTCATCTCCTGTGCATGGTTTGCTTTTGGGTAGTGTATGAGTAGATATGGAGGATTCTTTTGTCAAACCTGAGTCACAACCCACAACGCTTTCCCATAAATACTTCAAAAAAGGATCTCCTGGATTCCTCCTATTGTTCACAAGGAAGTCTTTTAGTTTAGGCATTGCCATTTTTTGGGTTGCAAATCCAATCACTCCACCAAAAGACCTGAAAATCTCAGTGTTAAATGGATTTTCTGCAGTTATCCAGGATTCACCTGCTATCCACTGGATACCTGTTATGTTCTGCATTACCAGTTCCTGCATCAGAGGATACAGCTCAGCTTCTGGAAGGAATCCAAGAATCACTCTCACTGTCGACTGTTTAATTGTCTCCACCACTTCCAGTATTTTACTCCTTGGATATGTTCTTGAAACTGTTTCGATAAATGCGACGCAAACTCCAAACTTTTTTACTTGTTTTGTGAATGACAGTACCCCATTTCGTCCGTAATCATTGTCAACTTGAATAGCTCCTATCCATGACCATCCAAAGCGTTTGACAAGAGATGCTAAAGCTTTGGCTTGATAGTAATCACTTGGAATGGTGCGGAAAAATGTAGGATACCTAATTTTGTTGCTCAGACAAGCACATGTTGAGAAGTAACTGACCTAATGGAATATAAAACTATCAATTAAATGAAATTTTAACTGTGAAACATTTATTCATTTTTCATTTCATTAAAGGCACTAATAGCACTTCTTCTGACAACTCAAGTCTTATACAATTCATAAGACTTGATTTGTCATTTAAACGTAAGGATGAAGACAGTTAAATTCAACATGATTCTCACATGCAACAAACGTAGCAGCAAGACTTTACCATTGGTACACCGAATGGTCCAAGTATTTCGGCAATTGCTGCAGATTGAGACGATCCTGATTCTGCAATAATTGCAGATATGGGAGGAGGGCATTCAGCTGTTGATTTTGTCTCCCCTTGTCTGCTTATCAGAGTGAGAGCAGCTCGTAATGTGGTTGTTGGGGAGCCACATGAGTCTAAAATTCTATATCCCAAGGTGATGTTTGGGAGCAAGTTCTGGTCCTCATTGATTTCTTTTATCGTAAACATCATCACTTGTGCCCAGCGATAGTGTCGAATGCGAAATCTATAGAAAATGTACAGGAATTTATAGTACATTTAACATGAACAAAGGGTTAAACAAAAGCAGTGACTGAAAAGGTGCCATTTCCTTTTGAGTTTAAATCTGGCTTAAATCAGGCGCTTACCCAACACAGTTCCCTCGATGCGGCTGTTTTTGAAATGAGATATTGGTACTTGCTTCTTTGGTGAACAGTGGAAAAATCGCTCCGAGCATGATGTCACCCTGTTTGAATATACTTGGCATTTCAAAATTGCCCAACAGCTTGCAGGCAAAATCACCCTCTGCTTCTATCTTGAGGAATGATATCATGCATAGTAAGATTTCATGTAGCCTTGCCATTGTGCCCCTCTGCTTTTTGGAGTACTGAGGGATTTGTCTCTTATTTATATATGGCTGCTCAGTCCTCAGGATGCTTGTGTGTCATATTTAGATGAAGGTGTAGCTTCTGGAAAACAAGCTTAATGTTTTTCCCTGAGGGGCATAGTAGAGCTGTTGTGGCATAATCCAACAAACTAACTTACCCAAATAAAAATGTTTGAATTGATTACATTCAGTTGTTTTATTTTTCAAGAGGGAAATAATTTTAGGCATTAGCAGCAATTGTATGCCTTCAGCCTATACGCTGTTTACAACTCCTAATAGCATCGGGTGTAGTGATGTTACATTCTATGTAAGAATTAATTATTTCTTTTCAAAAGGGAGCCATGTAATTTATCAAAAGAGCCATTCATCTAGGCTTGATTCCGATCTGATTGTGTTTGGACTACTGCAGTGTGACTTTGAAAAGATTTTTTCCCGAAAATAGATAGCGTGTGAAAAAAGTCTATTGCAAACTTCTAAAAGTGTAAATAGGCTACCAGTAAGATTTTAAAAAGCTGTCTGTCTTGTTTATTCTTGATCTAGCCTATAGCATTTCAGTTACGGTTTGTTGGGCGCTGGGCTTTGGCCATTGTCAATTTGTGCGCTATAAGGGATGGCCCATCAGTGAGAACAAAAGGATGTAGATGTTTTTTGGCGTTGGGTCTGGCGGTTCTAGACCCTGAAAAAAGCCTGGGGGTTCTACTGGCAGGCAATCTTTTTTTCAATCTAGCTAAACAGTATGTTTAAGTGTTGGGTGTTTAAGAGTAACGTTAGTGTTTACGTTGTTTGTTAACGGCAGCAAGCAATTGCCAGTAAGCTGGCAAGCTACATTAAAGTTAGCTCACCTAGAAAACCTTAAACATGTCCGATTATGCAGCTGACTTCGTTGGCATACTTAGTATCTTACGATAGCCTACTGAATGCTAATCCAGCTTACTTTACAAGCACCCAAAACTTCATACTGTTTATCAAGATCGCCTGATGTCCAGGCGCTGCTGGTAAACGATTGCAAAATCATGGAGTGTTTAAAAAATAATAGTTAATTAATTTATAACATGCTTCACAGTAGAAACAGTGAAGTTATAAATTAAAAGTACGTGTTGGGGGTGCATTTCAAAAACTTCACTATTTATATTGTCTAAGAAAAAAAATTCAAGCATTTAAGCATAAGCCTTTAGATCAAAATGTCTTCAAGATCATGAGAAAGATGCATTCAATCAACTGTGTCCAAACTTTTGACTGGTACTCAGGCCCGGCGCTAGACGAACATACAGAGGGGTGCAATTGGAATCCATGGGGGGGGCACAAAAAGTGTGTGATATGTATATATATATATATATATATGTGTATATAAAACTACAACAACCAAGGACTGCTTCTTAACCTCTTTGTGCAAATGGCATATTTGGTCAATCTTGGGGGTACTCTGTTTAAGGCTTTATAACTCCAGGTGTGAGCATCACATAAACTTGGTAAATGGCTTAAATGAAACAAAACAGGTGTACCATTTTTAGTACAAACTTTGATTTGTTTATTTTCATAATTTAAGTCAAAATTAAGTGCCGGAAATGCAAGCAAAACTTTGCAAAAAATGCAACAAAATATATATTTCTTCAAAATACTGAGAGGTACATAAGTGAAACAGGTAAAACTACACATTTCCTGGATCATAAACTCCTTGTCCACAAGCATTCAATAATCGCAGGGTGATATACAGAACTACTAAAGATCTATGACACGAAATGTAAGCAGTGTAGCCTGATGTACCCAGGGTCTCCAAACCTATCCAAATTGGCTAAAATGTGAATAGCTGTAAATCTTAAACTAATCATACATTTCAGTGCAAATCAACCGTTTTGACTCATTTAACTCACCTTTTTATCATTTTCATGTGGGAATTATTTTGGATCAGTACAGGGGGGTGGATATCTAGGTGTCCAATAACCTACCCAAAACCTCTCCGAGAAATTATTAAAAAGCCTTTTGTCCTTTATAAAGCATATACATTTTACCTTACGATCACTTAATGGATGAAAACATTGATATTGCACAGTTTCAGTTCAGTGTTTGATGCCAAGTGTGCCATTTTTTCACCATTATCCTTCATATACTGCTTCATCCTGTGCGGTGCCTTCGTGGCCAACATGCACTCATCAATGGCACGGTCTTCAGTATGGTGTAAGGATCTGGTCCTGCAGTGGCTTCACTCTGAACAGTAGAGGGCACTGCTGGAGTGGCAGAGGTGGAGGGTCAAGCATGTTATAGGAACAAATTACATAATGCAGAAGCATTATAACACTGTGGTACACACAGCTAAATATGAAATCATTCACTCTTGTACTTCAGTAAACACTTTCTTCTGTATGCTACATTATGTTATCTTTTGTTGTGTGCTCTAGGATGGCATTACTCTGTATTGTGTTTCACAACTGTTGCTTTTTTATTTTATTTATTTTACATTCATCTTGCACACATCTGGACACAGTACATTTGAATACATATTTTCCATTCCCTAAGTGAAAAGCATCACCCATGGATATACTAATACCCCATAGAGTACATTATGCACAAAGAAATTACAATACAATAAAATAATATCGGAAAACACTACCAATGTTCTAGCTTCACGGCAAATCGAGGCATAAAATAAACTCCTCAAAAAAAGTTTGGAAACGTTATTTCGTTCGATTATTCCTCCCCTTTAATAATACCCATTGGTATTGTATTTTATATCGTTGGAAAGCCTGATTAGTCACCTTTACAACGAGGTACAACTTGTAAGGATCATGCATTCGTGGAATGAGCAACACAGCTAACCGTGTGGGTAGTGGCCCAAAAAAATGTGCCTAAATCCCCTGCAATATTCTTCTGTTGGTATTCACTCTCGTTTTGAGCTTCAAGTGCTGGCAGGTGTATGCCAGTGGGATGGAATGGGATGCCATCCCACAGCAGTGTGTGACCAGGCTGGTGACCAGCATGAGGAGGAGGTGCCAAGCTGTTGTGGCTGCGTATGGATCTTCCACACGCTACTGAGGTCCCTGACAGTGTAAAATGAATAAAGTGTAAAAATGGCCAATATGTGTTGTTTTTTCCTTATTACTGTGGGAGAGTGCAATCATCCAGTCCACCAAGCAACTCAAAACGAGAGTGAATACCAACAGAAGAATATAGCAGGGGATTTTGGCACATTTTTTTGGGCCGCTACCCACACGGTTAGCTGTGTTGCTCATTCCACGAATGCACGATCCTTACAAGTTGTACCTCGTTGTAAAGGTGACTAATCAGGCTTTCCAACGATATAAAATACAATACCAATTGGTATTATTAAAGGGGAGGAATAATCGACCGAAATAACGTTTCCGAACTTTTTTTGAGGAGTTTATAACTTACGACTGAGCAACCAAACAGAACAGCGCTAAAAGACGCTATTTCATTGTGAATGCTATGAATTCTAACAAAGCAGGCCACCACGAGCCACTACGGGAACGTCACGAACACAATAGTATCAATACATAACAGTTATTTGGCAGACGCGTTTATCCAAAGCGACGTACAATAAGTGCATATTGAAGGTCATAGACACAATCTACGAAGCTAAGTCACGAAAGCGCTACTTTCTCACAACGTAGAAGCTATCGCTAGTCATCAACCGAATACAGTCAGCTATACATTCTAAGCTATGAGATAGCTAAACCAAATAGAAAATAAAACATAAACGGAAAGAACGTACTATATAATTTGCCGTATACATGTAGTTATTCAAGGTGGAGTCTGAAAAAGTGTGTTTGCAAATATGTTCAGCATTATTAGCAGGCTAACAGTGGTCTATTACGACCGATGCAAATACAAAAATAACTAAAATATAGCACGCAGTGGAAAAAAACGAATGTATATACTCAAAATATTACAAGCAGTAATACTTACATGTCGAGGAGGATATCTTCCCCATATTGATAGGCACCTCTTCCACAGAATCTATGCTACAGGGATTAGAAGAATCTCTGTTGTTGTCCTCTTCTGACCGACTTCGGGGGAAAAGTACTAAAAAGTCACTTCAAAGTTGCGCGCCGTTTTATTGCGTAAGACCAAATGCGTCATACCAACTGCGTCATACCAAACGCGTCAAACCAAATGCGTCATCTGCGCATGCCTGCGTAAAGTTGTCGTGATATAACAAGTATTGCAGTTACGCTCGCCCTTAAATAGTTAATCCAAGCTTTCAATTACACATGTAAATTACTTTTGGGAAGCTTGTCGTGCCTTCTATTGGATAAAACAATTGTCGATCAAACCAGAATAAAATTGAAAGCGTCACAGCAGTGCAATCAGGAAGGGGGGGTTACGCAGAGCTAGTTTCGTTTGTCTAATAGTGTTCCAATGCGCTGTGTATTTTTCAAACGGATTGTCCAAGACAATAAATGACCACGGAATCTTGAAAGGGACATATCTACGCTTAAATCCACGGGAGGATTGCACACGAATTCCATATTTAATAGCAGATATTGATAGTAGAATGGCATTGTATGATTTCACTTGTTTATGTCGGTATTGATTGAGCAGCGATTTGCACCGCTGTATTTGCATACGGTCGGGCTATTGGTGGGTTTATCTGGTTGCTGGACAGAATTCTGATATTATATGATGAATACATATATTTATGAACTCCCAACATAGACGCTATTGCCCACTATGTCACGCATGGGTAGGTATAGGCTGGGTGGGGAGTGCTTGTTAAATGGACTTGCTACGGAAAGATAGTGACACTTAGAAACTACGCATTGGCCAGAAATCGTCGCGAATCGTCTACCAATAAAGTTAAAATACCGCGTTTGGGTTTTCCACTAATAGTTTGGCTGCAGGAGCAACGCGTGTCTCAGTTGCGTAAAACTGTCTCGCAGGCGAGAAAAAATAGACTATCTGCACTAAGGGGTTACAGCGCCATGCCATAGCCTACACAGCACATTGATAAATCACCTAAGACTGCTAATGTCACCGTGCCACAAGAGTGCGCAACTACACCACAACAACTAACACAGAGCGGACACGTCTCAACAATCACCTTACCATATAGCCAGCTAGCTATGCTAGATACAAATAGAATGGTGTCAATAATAGGTTATACAGGACCTCAATTATTTTCTACTAAACCAACCAATGCCAAACAATAAGTTGTTTGGCATTGGTAGAGAAGATTTGGCAAATTTTACATGGGCGCAACCCACATACTCAGCTGTGCTGCTCATCCCACAAATGCATGTTCCTTACAAATGGGGCACCATTTAAAAGGGAAATAAACAGGCTTTCGAACGGTATAAAATTTATTGCCAAGAAGCATTGTTACAACAGAGAAATAATCTACCAAATTTCCGAACTTTTTGTTTGATGTTTATATAAGAACGCACACCCAAAAAAAAGAAAGGTGCTGATTATCAGTCCATTTAATCAGAGTTTCGTGGATCATGCCTTCCTTCCCTTATCTCCGCGTTTTTTTATTATTTTTGTCGTTTACCGGTAATCTATCGGATTTTCCTGTGTTCCGCTATGGGTTTTGCTTTCGCCTCGGCGATTAGTGAGTTCACCTGTCATTTATTTCCGCTCACTACTTATACCCCGCTTCCTGCCTTTCTCGTTGCTTCCATGTTATTTCACGTAACATTCGAGCTGGTAAAAAAGGTATTGGAAGTTGTGCTGCTATCGACCGCTTTGCTTATCAATGCGGGATTTGTTAGCAGTTCAATTTAGAAAGAAAGCAAAGTGGTCTTTTGGCTCTTATTTCAGAGCAGAGGTTTTTGTTGGTTTCTTTTGTTTTCCACTCATTACCTACGAGTGCTCTTACCCTAAGTCTTAGGGGTCTTTTTGAGTTTCTCTTTTCTATTCTTTTGTTCGCTCCACAAACGGGAGTTAGATAAGCGTTACTGCTTATTTCTTTGTTTTGCTCGGATAGCGAGTTCCTCGTTTTATCGCGAGGTTCTTTGTGTTCTCTTTATTTTCTCCTATTCCACTACGGATCATTGTCCGTCTCAGTGGTGTTCTTTTGAACACTTTACGATACCGCAGCTATCGCATCTGGACCTCCAATATTTCCTCCGTGTCTCTGACATAGAGATCCCCTACACAGAGAAAATATATGAGAATCGCACACTTATCGCAAATTATTTTTGCATGGAGATAAGTGTGCGATTCTCATATATTTTCTGTGTTACAATTTGTAGTCAGAAGATTCAGTAGCCACAGCCAGTGCACCCATGTGTTGTGCCATTGACTGCGCTCATGTGCCAAATGGCATTGATTCTGGAAAATAGAGCCTTATATGTGGATATCATAATATTTATAATCTAAATTCATTAAGGTTTCAGGGAGTATTAGACTTCAAACTCAGTATTTATTATGCAGTTTTGACCCATGTCTTGAGACTTTATGGATACGCCAGCCTGCCGGCAATGCACGTTCAATTCCGATGCTCCTTCTGCCCCGCCAAGCCACACTCTGAATCTAGTGTTTTAGAGGTGCCTTTGATGCATTTCCCCTCTATTTGTAAGATCCAACACAAGCTTCCCATAATCTGCCCCAGTTGATTGGCTTTTCTCTTTTGCGGACATGATCTACCGTCCTCACAGAAGGCAGCTCACAGCTAAATAGCAGAAAAAATTTCTTATGCTGAATAACAATTTAAGAACGATGGATGATGAAAGATGGACAGTGCCATAACTGAATAGATGTAGAAACAATTGATGTATAACATGGAAAGAAACAGTGACTTGATCTTGTAAAACATGACACATTAAGACATAAATAAATGGCATAGTCTAAACTGCGAGTACGAGTTAACAGTTTTTGAAATTAGGAGCTTTACATAATGTAAAGAATATAACCAGACCATTATTTTCGACAGCTGTATGTGACACTGTTTTCATATTGAGAGTTAATTACTGAAGATTTGTCATTTATTTATTAGTTTATTTGTCAGGGACAATGCAGAGAACATTATTACAGGTTACAAGAACATGAAAAAGACGTACTGCATGTGGGGTTTCTAACCAGAGCTAATTTGCGACCCTTGTATGCCGGTCATTTCCACCTGTTCTTTACGTATGGCCTCATACTTGCTTTTGTACTATTTTCTTTTCTAAGAGGCTAATGCTAGTAACTGAACCCTGTTTTGAACAATGCCAGAATTTCAATTTCTGAGATGTATTTTGGAAATACAAATTGCAAGTATTTCATTTTGTTAACCCAGTAATTTATCATTTATGTTGATTCCTTTCCCCACTGTATTTGTATGTATTTGTAACTAGATACATTTTAATGTAGTTTTCCCCCTCTCTGACAGTAATTAAACATTTAGAGTACTTTTACTGTGATTCATACAAATTCACTCTAAAGTAAATTTTGCATATTCATTATCAAAAGACTTTTATCTAAGGAAAGACTTTAAATGACTTTAAATGACTTAAAATGTTGTAGCAATTTATTATGCCTTGTTGAGAGAATCCAAGCCTTTGTGGAGAGCACGGATAATATAGCCCTCCTGCGGACTGGTTAAGCCCCCTCTTTGTTAGGTAGACGTTTTTTGAGAAAACAAAAAAAAAGAAAGTAGAAACTATGGTCCCCCTCTTGGCGGGTATAGAGTGATAGTCCCCTGTTAGTAATATAGATGTGTGTGTGTGTGTATGGTTCAGGTAGCACATTCCTGTGGGGCTTAGCTCCTGAGGCAAGAGAGGGCAGGTGGTGTGCACTGGGTTAGTTGAAGCACAGGGGCCTCTCCCTACACAGTACATGATTCACACAGTGGCAACTCAATGGCAGGTCAGTGGAAAGGAGTTACTTCCTCCTGCACATCCATTGACATCCCATTGTCTGTTACATTGTCACTTCACTCATCATATACCTAATGCTTTTTTTTCTCATTTTACCTTGTGCTATTTAGTGTAACAAAGGATTTGTGTTCATTCATTTGTCTCATAACTTCTCAGTGTTCTAGTGTGACTACAGCCATTATTTGACTACATTAACTGAAACTCAGTGGGAGAAAGATTTAAATAAATACACTGGCATACACAGTCATGGTCAAGGCAAAATTCAAGTATTTAATTATTTCTGGGACCGTCACATACAGGAGAAAGATCGGGGTAGTTACAAAAAGGTCATTCATAATCGTTTGGTCATTCATTTTCCCATAACATTATTTTTTGTGTTCTTTTCTGGTTTTATTAAAATGATATAGCATTTTGGAGCAAATATGCAAAACAGTAAGCCAAATGTTGAAGACAGAATAGCAAATATTTCAACTGCAACAGTGTATTTTCCTGGTGAACTAACATATGCTGGTATGAATGTTAGCCATACAGCACAGAAAATGAGCATGCTGAAACTAATTAACTTTGCCTCATTGAAATTGTCTGGCAGTTTCCTGGCTAAAAAGGCCAACACTAAGCATAGTACTGAGAGAAGGCCTATGTAACCCAGTACTGCGTAAAACGCAGTTTCTGATCCTGTGTTGCATTCTAGAATGATCTTTTTGTCAGTCTGCTTAAATGTTCTATCTGGGAAAGGGGGGTTGAGAGAGAGCCAGAGCACACAGATGCAGATTTGCACAGCGGTGCACGAGCAAACTATGATCCGCTGCTGCACTGGGCCAAACTTCCTGGCCATGTTATTGTTGGGAAGTGTCGCTTTGAAGGCAGTGACCACCACTATTGTTTTTCCCAGTACACAGGAGATGCAGAGTGCAAACGTGATGCCGAAGGCCGTGTGGCGCAGCATACAGGACCAGACTGTGGGCTCCCCGATGAAGGTGAGTGGGCACAGGAAGCACAGCAGCAGAGAGAACAGCAGCAGGGAGCTCAGCTCAGAGTTGGTAGCCTTCACTATGGGTGTGTTTTTAAAGTTAAAGAAGACCGCAATAGTCGCAAATGCCAAACAAACCCCAGACAGGGATACCACTGTAAGTGCGATTCCCATGGCATCGTGATAAGACAGAAACTCTATTTCTTTAGGTATACACCGATCATTTGCTTTATTTGACCAGTCCTCCAGCGGACATGGAATGCAGTCAGCTGCACCTACACAAATAACAACTTTTTTGCTTACCACATGCAGACATTTACATTTAGCAATATTGAATCTAACTTTTCAGGTTTCCATCTCTGACATGGCCAATACTACATTATTCTCCCTACTTGCAGATTTTTAATTGTAATTTTTTTTGAAGAAAGTCTAACAAATAATAATTGGATTATTCCAAATTATTATGAAGATCATGATTCTTACTGTACCTGTTGTATTGGCGATTGTTCCATCTGTGCATGGAATGCAGTCGAAGCAGCAGGTGGGCCTGCCTTTAATTTGTGCTTTCCTTGAGCCTGTGGGGCAGATCTCTGTGCATACCGCTTTAGGAATCTGTCATAAGGAAAATTTTAAAAGTATTTAATTAAGTATATACTATACTATACAGTATTGCGGTAAATTCATCAATCACTATGAATGCCACCACTATGAGAATCTCCTTGCACTATGCAATTACTATTATTGTACTCATTTCAAAATATTGGATCCATTGTGTTTTATTATGTCATATTTCCTGTCTGTGAGGATTTGTAGATTTTTTTTAACGTCATTTTTAGGTTGTCTTATTTCTGTGTCAATTTCTTTTAATTGTAAATACCCATGTATTTCAGTTATGTATTTACTTTACTTCCATTTGGGGATCAATAAAGAAAGTGATGTAAATGCATTCAAAGAGGAGATTATTTTATGAATGTGCTATCTACATCAACAGCAAATCTACCAGTGGCTCTACCTTGCTCTCTTTATTTTTTATTCTGCCATAATTTACGTTGATAAGTAATGTAACGTGTTGTCCTGTGACTGTCTGCAATGTTTTTTTGTCACTGTCCTGACCAGGTCACACATGTAAATATGATTATGAATCTAAATATGTTTTTTTACCTGGTAAAATAAAGGTTAAATAAGTGTTAGCATTTAAGCATCAGAAAAGTGCTAGTATGCTCGGAATTTCATATGAAATTACCTGTCAGTCATTTCTAACCAGGTAACTCAGCCATGCGATTCATTTAGAAGTTTTGATTTGTTGATATTAGTTAAAAAAACTTTGAAAGTAGTTTGCTTTCTGCCTACCTTTCAAACTACTATTAAAATATCAGAATTATGTGTGTAATCCATAAGTGAAATTGGAATGTAGGGGTCAGTACCACTTTCCCAGTACTCCAGATGATGTTTTCTTCTTTAATAACAAGCTCATATCCACGTAATGAGGTTCTGAAATATCCCACTGGCACATGCTGTACCTCCCCATCTCTCAGCTGCCAGTTCATCATTTCATAGGAAGCAGGAGGGTCTCCATTTTCATCAAAAAACACAGCCTCTCCAAAGCTGTTTATAAAATTTACTCTTTTTAGGTGATCACTGACCTAGAAAATATGAAAACATGCACAATCATCCATTAATTAACCGGGTCTCCTTTGAAAAATAAGTATTTTTGTTTCTGCAGTTATTTTACCTGGATTACAAAATTTAAAAAAATTAATGAATGGATAAACAAACAAACCAACAAATAAATAAACTCACACGGTAAGATAAAAAATACAAAATTAAACATTGAGTAGACTTACCTGTTTGGGCTCAATTTGTGAGGGGTTGATGCATAGTTTCCTCTGGTTTTTTTCAGTCTCATTCATGCAAAATATCAAATTATGAAGAGCATGTGCAATGGCATACACTCCTTTGTATACATTATATGACACCCGCAGTTGTGTTACATTGAAGAAAACATGTGCTGGATCCAAATCCTCATCTCCTGTGCATGGTTTGCTTTTGGGCAGTATATGAGTAGATATGGAGGATTCTTTTGTCAAACCTGAGTCACAACCCACAACGCTTTCCCAGAAATACTTCAAAAAAGGATCTCCTGGAAAAGCTAAAGGATTATTGTTCACAAGGAAGTCTTTTAGTTTAGGCATTGCCATTTTTTGGGTTGCAAATCCAATCACTCCACCAAAAGACCTGAAAATCTCAGTGTTAAATGCATTTTCTGCAGTTATCCAGGATTCACTTGCTATCCACTGGATACCTGTGATGTTCTGCATTACCAGTTCCTGCATCAGAGGATACAGCTCAGCTTCTGGAAGGAATCCAAGAATCACTCTCACTGTAGACCGTTTAATTGTTTCCACCACTTCCAGTATTTTACTCCTTGGATATGTTCTTGAAACTGTTTCGATAAATGCGATGCAAACTCCAAACTTTTTTACTTGTTTTGTGAATGACAGGACCCCATTTCGTCCGTAATAATTGTCAACTTGAATAGCTCCTATCCATGACCATCCAAAGCGTTTGACAAGAGATGCTAAAGCTTTGGCTTGATAGTAATCACTTGGAATTGTGCGGAAAAATGTAGGATACCTAATTTTGTTGCTCAGACAAGCACATGTTGAGAAGTAACTGACCTAATGGAATATAAAACTATCAATTAAATGAAATTTTAACTGTGAAACATTCATTCATTTTTCATTTCATTAAAGGCACTAATAGCACTTCTTCTGACAACTCAAGTCTTATACAATTCATAAGACTTGATTTGTCATTTAAACGTAAGGATGAAGACAGTTAAATTCAACATGGTTCTCACATGCAACAAACGTAGCAGCAAGACTTTACCATTGGTACACCAAATGGTCCAAGTGTTTCAGCAGCTGCTGCGGATCGAGAAGATCCTGATTCTCCAATAATTGCAGATATGGGAGGAGGGCATTCAGCTGTTGTTTTTGTCTCCCCTTGTCTGCTTACCAGAGTGAGAGCAGCTCGTAATGTGTTTGTTGAGGAGGCACATGAGTCAAAAATTCTATATCCCAAGGTGATGTTTGGGAGCAAGTTCTGGTCCTCATTGATTTCTTTTATCGTAAACATCATCACTTGTGCCCAGCGATAGTGTCGAATGCGAAATCTATAGAAAATGTACAGGAATTTATAGTACATTTAACATGAACAAAGGGTTAAACAAAAGCAGTGACTGAAAAGGTGCCATTTCCTTTTGAGTTTAAATCTGGCTTAAATCAGGCGCTTACCCAACACAGTTCCCTCGATGCGGCTGTTTTTGAAATGAGATATTGGTACTTGCTTCTTTGTTGGACAGTGGAAAAATCGCTCCGAGCATGATGTCACCCTGTTTGAATATACTTGGCATTTCAAAATTGCCCAACAGCTTGCAGGCAAAATCACCCTCTGCTTCTATCTTGAGGAATAATATCATGCATAGTAAGATTTCATGTAGCCTTGCCATTGTGCCCCTCTGCTTTTTGGAGAACTGAGGAATTTGTCTCTCATTTATATATGGCTGCTCAGTCCTCAGGATGCTTGTGTGTCATATTTAGATGAAGGTGTAGCTTCTGGAAAACAAGCTTATTGTTTATCCCTGAGGGGCATAGCAGTGCTGTTCTGGCATAATCCAACAAACTAAACAACAGATTCATTCGAGGGCATGTATCAAATAAAATTGATATCCCGAAACCTGTTTAATATCAACAGCAACTAAAAAAGAAAAGACATAAATGAGTTATGCAGACTGATACGTAATCTTATATTATGTCGTTCTAGACATTTTTTTAGTTTTAACCTTGCTAGACTGGCGAGTTTGAAAGTTGTAGTAACCTAATTAAGAATCTCATTTAAATAAATAACTTTCCAGTTTGCAATTAGTTTTGTTTAGAAAGGGGTTTTCATCATGCTTTACCTGCTTGTTTCCCCAGCTTTGGTTCGACATAGCTCCCTCTGGATTTTTTTCTCACTGGATCACCAGCAGCCATGGTAGCTCAAAATGAAATTATTGCATGTCATGAGAATCAACATTTTTCTGATATTCATTATATAAATTTAACCAGGGGCAGCTGGAGAGGTCATAAATAGGGGAGGCTACATTTGTTAAGAGTATACCCAGCAAACAAGCCCCTGTGGGCTCACTGAGGGTTTATTGTGGGCAGGGGCAAACCCACACTAATCCCACATGGGCCCACTGTGGATTTGCCCATGCTAGGCCCTCTGCAAAATTTCCCCTCTGGGCCCCCAATTAGTTTTTCTGTGAGCAGCCCACACTTGGGCTTGCCTGCAGTTACCCCACACAGGCCCATTGCTGCTCAGCCCATACTGGGCCCACAGTGTTTTTCACTTATGAGCCTCGTGGGTTTTCTGTGG
The DNA here is from genome assembly GCA_022702515.1 of Ilyophis sp. 1 JC-2022. NCBI lineage: Eukaryota > Metazoa > Chordata > Actinopteri > Anguilliformes > Synaphobranchidae > Ilyophis > Ilyophis sp. 1 JC-2022. The sequence goes on from JAKUDI010001218.1 coordinate 62,191, forward strand.
GCAGCCCGCACTTTGGCTTTCCCACAGAATACCCCATGCTGGGCCCACAGCATTTTCTTACCTACGGGGAAAATACACAGTTCTCAGGTGGGGAAGGCATAATGGCTCATATAATCTAGCCATGGAATGACATTACAAAAATAACTAAATAAAAATCACAAATCGTCATGTTTTTTTAAATAACATGAATCTATTTAATTTGGCAAATCAATGAAGAGGATGGGGCTATAATTCAAAACCTGGGTTTCATTCACACAAGCAGAATATTTTCCCTTGCAGGATTTTTAATGAGGACAAAACTCTATGAAAGTGCCACTTTCACGGTACAATGTAGGCCTACTATCAAAAAACAGTAATAGTTTCAACTGTACACCACAAAGGTCCAGAAGGATTCCTATGTGGCCTGAAAATTATCAATCAATTATCATAGTTCAACAGGATTTATAGGACATAATTTCAGTGCATTAACTTTATTGTTTAAATTTGAATTAATAGCCATTCTTAAAGATTTTGCAGGATTCCATCCATATTATTATAAAGAATCACATATTACTTAAATTACTTTTTATTTTGCCCATTTGTATTTCTTGGTGAGTAGGCCTATGATTACGTTATTCATAAGTCCAAGTGATGAATCAACCCAGGTCCATCCTACAATATAAGCACTGAAAAGAGAGAATGTATTTTTATTATTATAATGAGGCATATTTTGCAAATATGGATTTGCATATTTAGTTCTTAGTTTATAATTAAGAATTAATTATATGTTAATTATTTAATTCGTTTTGTCTTTTAACTAACTCCTTGTGTGCTTGAGATATGCTTAAACCAGTGTGATCTTTGAATGGACCAATGCCCATCATCGTAGCCTACCTTGTCACACTGGTGAATTCAAGCAGAAAAAAAGATTATCCAACCATGATTGGAAGATTGATGACATCAATGCAGCGATATTTATCATGGATTAGTTGAAATCAAGAGACAAAAACATCTACCAGCAGGTGAGTAAAAGTTACGCTGACTAAATATAATTTATATTAGGCTATATTTTTTCTGGGCATTAACAATGAGGTAGTCTACTCACTAAATGTGCTATAACAAAGCAGACCACCATGAAAGATAACTCAAGCCATGTATTTAGGGCGGGAGCCTGGCAGCCTGCGCGAGATGAGCTCTCATTTAAAAAGAGTTTGAAACATTGACCGTTAATTTGGTTTGTGCTGGACTGAAGCTGGGTTAACTTATAGTTAACGTCATTCTTTAACTTTGAAAAGTAGGCTATGTTGTACTATAACTTAAATGTAGCTAACGTTACATGTAGTATACTTGCACGAGTATTTGACGGAGTTGTTCCCTTGAGTTGGTGTAGTAAATATAAATAGAATAATCCTTTCACCGCCCCGTCGGGAGGGGTCGGGATCATTCCACTACAAGTAATTTAAACTTTCTCCCAATTAGACACTACATTCCAGAGTCTGGTATAACGTAATTTATTGTATATAAATTCGCATGAATATACATACCCAGGCTGACCCCGTTATATGCGTCAGATGACCCCGTTATATGCGTCTTTCAAACTCCACCCCACGTTCTAAAGTTTGAAAGCGCCTCCCCCTGGGGAATATATTCCATGGTCTGCAGCGGTCTCTGCTGGTCTTATTTAGCATTACAATTGGCCGTTGTTCTATATTATAGTTTACATGAAATACCATGATTTAATTATTTCAAAAACTGTCTGGCCATGGTCTGACCATAGTTGTTAATTACATAATAATACCCTGCTATGGGTTATATAATACTAGCTATAAACCTTTTATTGTTATTCATCACATGTATGTATAATTATAAACCAAGCATAACACCTTCCTTTGTGATTTGAAACATTATCTGTCTTAACATATTCTTTTATATTAACTAGTTGTGGATGAAGTAAGATAACTTATTTGTCAAATTTATTTTATACTAAATGTTTGTTGCAGAACAAAGGAAATGTTTTCCTTGAGTTTACCAAACTCTATTAGCTGCTGAAACTACACACACACACACATTTCTAAGCCTAGGGGGCCAGATGTATTTTTAACGACCGGGCCCCAAGGCATTCCTTGGGAAGATCCACACACTATCTCTTCGGCCGATCTAGGACCATAAATGTGTTCCATGTGAGTGTGTGTATGCAGGTGTGAATGGGTCCTTTTACCTCCTTATCGAGATACGTATATCACTCTGATGTTTGAATATACAAATGTAACTGAAATAGTCTCTGATTGTTCTACCATATGGCTTTTGCCTAAGAATAAGCTTTTCCCATCAATTCACTAACGTGGGGATGCGCACGCATGTCCTTGATTTACCAGTGTTAAAGATGAGCTCATTCTATGTGCCTGGCACTCTATGACCATGCCCCACCCGATCACACAGATACAAATCACAGAGTTTGTTTTTCCTTCCTTGGCATGAGTGTGTGCTTGTGAGTGCACGGTCATAAATTGGAAGTGTGCTGGTTGGGCCTCTTAGGGTGTCTTGGAAGGGACACCCTTCCAACACAGAAAAGCATCTCCCTGTTGACACCATTGTTTCATATAGAAAGTCCTACATCATGATATACAATTATACATAAATAATGAATAATCTATCTTTTACCACAACATTGGTAAGCAATCTAATGTCACCCCTCAAACGTTAATGTTAAGCAAATGTTGGCTACGGGAAATAGCCTAAAGCTAAATTGACTGGATGACTAACATTAGCCACGACAGGCGATTTGAATAAGTTACATAACGTTAATCATCATTAATACCAGTATAATATATAAAAAAACATTTTGTTGTACCTTTCAAGTAACTCCGTTTAAGATGTACCGTTAGCAAACTTGGCTAACGTTAACTCAACTTAACGTTAAGTTAGCTAACGTCATAAAATTTCTTCTTACCGTGAAAATCGCCGACCTGTTTACAATTTGGGACAGATGTTAATGTAAATCTATCACCACGGGGTCACTTTCGCCACAAGTAAAAAATGAAAAAAACGTAGCAAGGCTATATAGTCTAGCCTATGGCTTTGATAACTGTCAGGACTAAACAGGCTCAAAAGTAAGCTAAAGATATCCAGCTTACACCAGACTAAACCTACTTGTTCACTATTTTTAATACGCTCTTTTTATATAAACCTCGAAGTCTTTATTTATTATTGTTTATTTATATATGTATTTTAGTACACACCGAAATATGTCGTTCTGAATTGTGTCTCTGTGGCTCAGTGAGTAGATAGTCTGTTCTGTGATCGTTGCCACCTGCGACGTTGTATGTTCGAATCTGACCTTTGCTGCATGACTCACTCCCATTCCTCTTGTCTGTAGCCTAGGCCTACACATGTTTGTATTTTTTATTTTTATTTTGTAGGCCTATTTAGTCTAGTCTGTAGCGATTTGAGTACCTATAATATGCCCTGTTGGGATTCTCTCCTGGTTTCTCCTAGTGATGCTGGGGTGTCTTTCATGATATAAATTTATAGCTAGCTAGCCTACTAGCTACTTGATAAAACAATAGGTTGAGGGAACAAGGTGGACCCTACAAATGTTTATAAGTAGTCGTATCCACTTATTTTACACTTATTTTAAGAAAGTATACTCTACTGCTGATTTCACCAATTAGTTCCTTCCTGTCTGGTTGAAGGCATGGTAATTAGTGAAATCAGCAGATGTAGTGATTGGTTGGAATGAAAACCTGCATACTCTCAGCCCTCCATGGCACATGATTGGGCACCACTGATGTAGAGTATAAAAGTGAAGGAAGCTTGCTACAAGAAATATAGCAATTGATGGAAAAGTAAGATATGTTAGCTTTAAAATAAAATTTTCTGAAAACATTAACCTATGCAAGATCAATACTTTGTGTAATTATGCATTCGCATTATGCGTGATTTTATATATTGGCATAATCCGCGTTGTTTGCATTTTTCACCATGTAATGGAAGTGAATGGAGAGAGAAAAAAACATCATTCTTCGTTGGTCAGTTTCTGACCACTGGAGCAACTCATGAAGGTGAGCTTGAATATTATAACTAATATCGGTGCCAGGTAGCTATACAACATTATGTTCAAACAAAGTTTAGTATGTCTTTAAGGCAAAGAATATGATAAGCCCCAAAGGAAAAACCGGGGTAACAAGGGGTCTAGACCCCACGTTTCCCAGCAAAAGTATTGTATGTAATTACTGTATGCCAACTATCTGGCTACGACTGCAATTGGGGTCAATCTGTGGGAAAATTGATATTTTTCTGATATTTGACATTCATGTTACCTTTGAGTAATGACCATTGTTATACCTTTGAAGGGGGAAAAACATTAAGAAAACTAGGGACAGTGTCCATTTTTACTCCATTTTTGCCTACACACCTCTACTTTCAAGGCTTAAATCATACATACAATATCTCATTGTAATCACAAAGACTTGCTGTACAACATTGGTCATGTTTGACTTAATTATTTGCATTAATTAAGAATTCAAATTAATAATGTAATTCTAAAAGCTACCTTTTAAAATTTTGCTTTAAAATGTTTTTCAATTTCTGTTCTACATGGTCGTTTAAATACCATGTATTATTGCGCCCATTATAAGTGAACTGGGCGTGTTGGTTTTAAGATGAGGAGTGGCCAGGATTATTTTTGGCATATTGCTATCTTGAGGCAGCAGAAAGCGCTTGCGCTTAAACCACCACAAACCTGGTCTAAAGTCATGTCGCAGTTGTTTACATGTTATTTTAATATAAGGCGTGTGCACAACATGCTACACCCTCCTCTATGTTACACACAGGGGCGCGCACAAGCATGACTAAAAATATCAAGATTACAATGTGAAATATTATTCTTGTAGGCTATATAAAAAATGCATAATAATAAAATGGCTTTCCGTTTGCTGATAACACCTATATCAAGCCTAATGCGTGAATTGTCATTCAATGGAAAACTCTTGCACTGCAATAGACGGACATTTGAGTTCTGAAAATGCGCTTCAGATGTCATTACAATACAGCTCTCTCGGCCTACATCATGTGGATTTGTTTTGACTGAAAAAAGTTCAAAGCCTTGTCCTGTGAATTTTATTGTTTTTCAAATAGCCTGCTACAGCAGATTCAACAACTTCACGCTAGAGAACACTGAAAATACATAGCTCTCTGGAAATACCAGTTCTCATAGCTCTCAAAACTCAGGTGAGCCGAAGGAAACTCGTTAGCACACAAAAGATTTAAAGGGCAGCACTCACGAGGCAGCATAGGGATTAGGGATGTAACAACTTTGATTACACTAACATAGATTGTGATGTTTATTGCCATAGATTTAGTATTGTGATGCACGTGTATCGCGATACGTATCATATCGTCATGTACATGGCGATTCCCAGCCCTAATTAATATGGAGTTGGTTCCCAATTGCTGTGAGAACGGCCTCCGTTCTCCTCCGAACGCTTTCCACTAAATGTTGGAACATTGCTGCATGGATTTGATTCCATTCAGCCAGGAGAACATTAGTGAGGTCGGGCACCGATTAGGTCGATTAGGCCTGGCTTGCAGTCTGCTTTCCAATTGATCCCAACGGTGTTCGATGGGGTTGAGGTCAGGGCTCTGCGCAGCTCAGTCAAGTTCATCCACACCGATCTCGACAAACCAGTTCTGTATGGACCTCGCTTTGTGCATGGGGGCATTGTCATTCTAAAACAGGAAAGGGCCTTCCCCAAACTTTCCACAAAGTTGGATGCACAGAATATTGTAGAATGTCTAGTGTTAAGATTTTCCTTCATTAGAACTAAGCGGCGTAGCCCGAAGCATGAAAAACATCCCCAGACCAAGGGGTGTCCAGATACTTTTGGCCGTATAGTGTATATTGCCTCATTTTTAAAAGCGCAATTTACATGTGAATAATTATAATTAAATTGAATTAAAAAATAAATACAAGTTTGCCATGTAAATGAACTATTCATCACAATTCAGCCACGTCACATTGATGCCGTTGTATCGTGACGTTTGCATCGCGATGCATCGATGGTATCTTTATACCCCAAATATGTGGTATTACAATGAACATTGTCAATTGATACAATTGTTACTATACGTAAAAATAACAGTGGATCTTTGCTAAGATGCAGGAAATTAAATCAACTTTTTCACCTACTGGCCAGATTGGCTAGTGGCTTCTAAAAATCACCAACCATTTTCAACATTTTACCAGCCACATTACCTTTTACAATATAACGCAACCTAATTGATTACCTGCTAAAGTGGCTGCTAGAGTAGAATATCTACCAGCCATAATCAATATTTTACCAGCATTTGGTTGGTGTCTGGTGTTAAGTTTATACCCTGCTAAGATGTGGATATAGGAAGCCGTGCCACAATTTATTTGAGCATGGTAGTCTCGGGCTGCATGCACTTGTTGCTTTGAGAAGAATAAAATTAATTATTGTCTTGTCTTGAAATATACAGTACCAGTCAAGAGTTTGGATTTGGATACACCTCCTCATAGAAGGTTTTCTTTGTTATTTTTACTGTTTTCCACATTTTAGAATAGTAAAGACATCAAAACTATGAGATTAACACAAATTTAATTCTGACCAAAAAAGTGTTAAACAAATCAAAAAAGTCTTATATTTTAGATTCTTCAAAGTAGCCACCCTTTGCCTTGATTACGGCTTTGCACATTCTTGCCATTCTCTCAACTAACTTCTGTGGTAAACGGGTATTCAACAGGTAAACAGGTGATGCTATTATGAGACTCGTGATATCAAAAGACTCATCAAGGGTCTGAGGTATCAAACGAGCCTCAAAACATCACTGCATATCTGGCTGCAGAGTGATGGTTGAGGCCCGTTTGATACCTGACTTGACCTTGATCACTTACAGCCATTTAGCCAACCATGGGTTCCATACTATTCCTGTGTAATATACGTACATATATATGTACGTATATATATACAGTATATATATATATATATATATATATATATATATATATATATATATATATATACAGTGGCGGGCCGTCAGGGCCAGCAAGGCCTTCTCTGCTGGCCTAAACATCATCAGAATATAAATTTAATTTTGATATATTTTTTCCACAAATATGTATTAAATTATTCCCCATCGTCTATTCTCTTCATTTCATAGCTTTCCTCTTGGTTGCGCTGCTTCCAGCCTCAGATCGAGATTTGGAGGGCTGGCCTTTATGTTAGAGCTTTTATCCAATCATATTTCAGCCATAATGTGTTGCCAGGGTCCAAGAAATCTGCCCTTAGGCCTTCATAATCGACAGTGCGGGCGCCTGTAGCTTAAAGTGAACCGAAACAAACCTGTGGTGTTAACCAATCAGATTTCTAATTGGCGACACCGGGGCCAGCTAGCAGGCGTACGATAACGTCAGCACGTGCACGTCTTTTGATTGGATACGCACTATTTTGAGGAAGAGCTTTCGCAGAGCTAGCAAACTGAACTTGAACGAGCTCATTTGTGTAGATTTCTACAAGCTGTTTTTTTTCAACCCGCAATGGCTGAAGGACGAGAAGAGATCGATTTGGTCGCAGATATAATTACAACGCCATTTTCAAGACGAACTTTTCAAGAAAAGCTAGACATAGTCAGAAGAGAACGGCCAACCCCGACGCTAGCGAGCCAACGGAAGTGGACATTCAAGGCTAGGAATACACTTTCACCACTGTCGCAAATATATCCTCATGAACAAATTCTAATTATTTGTTTGTTTTCTTTTATTTTCAGTGAATAGTTTATGTGTCTTTATCGTCACATTTCTTAAATGAAACTGCTTTGGGTGCGACAATGCGCTGTTTAGTGAACAGACTTGTTAAAGCTCACATACTTTTGGTGGACTTAATAAAACTTTGTAGACTAATCCCTTAAAAGCGCCTTTTATTTTAAAGTTTTGACAGTATCCAAGCGATCTTAAAGCTGGTAGTTTAACACTCTTAATTGTAAATGCGGATTTATTGATTATAAATGCTTCGGAAATATTAATATAACTCTGTTGTACTTGACTATGTTAAGGTGATGCAACGCCCGGTTATACTGCGTTTCTGTGTAAATGTATAGTTTCTAGAGCCATGGCGTCATAATGATGGTATTAAGAGGTGGAATAATTCAGATAGGACTGTGTAGGACATCACTGAAGGCCTAGGTGTGAAATGCACGGCCCGCCACTGTATATATACACATACACACACAATGCCCTCCACAATTATTGGCACCCCTGGTAAAGATTAGTAAAAAGGGTTATAAACAATTCACTGTTTGGTGAATTAGCTTAATCTCACACTGAAAAATAAGAAAAATCAAACTTAATTGAAGTAAATTTATTCTGAGAAAATAAATTTTCATCAAGAAATAATTATTTTTAACAAAACCACGTGTGCCACAATTATTGGCACCCCTGCATTTAATACTTTGTACAACCTCCCTTTTCCAATAAAACAGCACTGAGTCTTCTCCCGTAACATCTAATAAGGTTGGAGAATACAGAGCAAGGAATCTGAGACCATTCCTCTTTACAGAATCTCTCCAGATCATCCAGAGTCTTAGGTCCTCTCTTGTGCACTCTCCTCTTCAGCTCAGCTCACAGGTTTTCAATGGGGTTTACGTCAGGGGACTGAGATGGCCATGGCAGAAGCTTGATTTTGTGTTCAGTTAACCATTTTTGTGTTGGATTTGGACGCATGTTTTGGATCATTGTCCTGCTGGAAGATCCAACGATTACCCAGTTTTAGTTTCCTGGCAGAGGCAGCCAGAGTTCATGATGCCATGTATTCTAACAAGGTTCCCAGGGCCTTTGGAGGACAAACAGCCCCACAACATCACGGAACCTCCACCATACATAACAGTGGGGATCAGGTTATTTTCTATATAGCTATCCTTCTTTTTACGCCAAACCCACCTCGAGTGTTGGTTGCCGAAAAGCTCAATTTTCGTTTCATCTGACTATAGAACATGGTTACAGGCAAAGTTCCAGTAGCGTTTAGCAAACTCCAGGCGCTTACGTTTGTGGTGAAATGACAGGAAAGGCTTTTTTCTGGCATGCCTTCCCAATAATTTGTTGGCATGGAGATGATGTCTAATGGTAGTTTTGGAGACTTGATGACCCCAAGATGCTACTTTCCTCTGTAATTCTAGATAAATCGAATTCTAAAATAAAACAGTGATTTTGGGGGATTTTTTTGCCTCTCTTACCATACACTGTGCATGAGGGCAAAATAAACATGGGTCCTCTTCCAGGCAAGTTTGTAACAGTTCCAGTTGCTTTGAACTTTTTAAGTATCGCCCTAACGGTAGATATGGGCATTTTCAGGTGTTGATGTATGAATAATGGAATATGGTCACCTCATATTTATAACCCAGTAAAACAGGAAGTCATAGATTACTGCTTGAAAGTTCCTAAACACTCAAATCAACTTTAAAAAGTAAAATATAAATGGAAAACATGCTTCAGTTACATTTTGTTCATAAGAATTTTAAGGGGTGCCAATAATTGTGGCACACGTAGTTTTGTTAAAAATAATTATTTCTTGATGAGGGATTTTTTTTTCTCTGAATAAAGTGTGAGATTAAGCTAATTCACCAAAAGGTGAATTTTTTATAACCATTTTTACAAATTTTTACCAGGAGTGTCAATACCGTAAATTCCGGACTATTGAGCGCACCTGAATAAAAGCCGCACCAACGAAATTTAGAAGAAAAAAAAAATTTGTACATACATAGGCCGCACTTGTCTATAAGCCGCAGGTGTCCACGTTGTAACATGAGATATTTACGTACACAGAAAGATGATACACAGTAGGGATGTGCGCATTTAGTCGACTAGACGATTAAATGTTGCTACCCTCGCTAGTCGGCACCAGAAATACTAGTCGGTTAAACTTATTATTTTATTTATTAATGTACACATTTAAATTACATATTGACATAATTTGCACTGAAATGTCATGTTTTCCTGGTTAAATGTTGCTTTATAAAAAAAAGAGCATCCGTTACTAACGTTAACAACGCAGGATTTTTAAAAAAATAAAAACATTTTTAAACGAAGGAAAAAAACAAAACGCGTTAGCCTGTTCGCCCTGCAAGTTAAACCAGCGAGGTGGAAAAAGTAAGTAGCCCTATCGCGTTGTTGAATAGCCCAATAAAACGAATCTAATGTCACGTCGATCAGTCGGCCTAATTGTTATTTTTTTGTGGGCCTATTATTGGTAGTTTTTCTGATGACCGATTATTATTTTTTACTGTATTTGCTATGCGATCGCGTTCACCCAATGTACCGTTGTAATAATCAGGCACGTCTCCTAAAAACGTTTTGCAGCTATTTCCTTCTTCGACAGCCAGATCGATTGCCTTTAACTTAAAAGCTGCATCATATGCATTTCTTCGTGTGTTTTCCATGATGAGGGTGTGTGCATGATGCGCAAAACGGCTGTTCAAAACACAATCAAACTAGCGTCTTCCTCGGCGCATTATCACTTCCACCTGTCTGTCTCGCTCTTGCGCTTCCTGCTAGAGCGCCCCCCTGGAGGCCGTTAGCCCGTAAAAATCTATAGATTAGCCGCATCGTTGTTTAAGCCGCAGGGTTCAAAGCGTGTGAAAAAAGTAGCGGCTTATAGTCCGGAAAGTACGGTAATTGTGGAGGGCACTGTATATAGATACACAGCAGTTAGTTGCATTGTGATTGGCCAAGACACATTCCATGAGTGCTTATCCAGAGCGACTTACACAACTTCTTATTACATGTATCCATTCATACAGCTGGATATATACTGAAGCAATTCAGGTTAAGTACCTTGCTCAAGGGTACAACAGCAGTGTCCTACCTGGGAATCGAACCTGCAACCTTTTGGTTACAAGTCCAGTTCCTTAACCATTATACTACACTGCCGTTCCGTTCATTATGTTTCAGATGTTATAGGGAAGGGAAATATGAAGAAATCTCTGATTTCTGAATGTATCATTGTGACCTTCAGTGGCCAAAGGTCAAAATAATACATGAATGAATCAAAGAACAACCTTTAGCTTGGACATGTTGAATCTTCATTTTGCTCATTATATTAAGAAATGTCTTACAATTTGTTGGAACATAGTGCAGGGGCCATTTTTAATAATTTTGATGTGAGTATGAGGTTGGGACTTGGAGGCAGGTGCGAGCGTGAACGTGCATATGCACTCGTGTGTGTGTGTCTGTGTGTGTGTGTGTGTGTGTGTGTGTGGTTCAGGTAGCACATTCCTGTGGGGCTTAGCTCCTGAGGCAAGAGAGGGCAGGTGGTGTGCAGTGGTTTAGTTAAAGTATAGGGGCCTCTCCCTACACAGCTTAGAGAGAGTACATGATTTACGCAGTGGCAGCTCAATGGCAGGTCAGTGGAAAGGAGTTACTTCCTCTTGCACATCCATTGACATCCCATTGTCTGTTACATTGTCACTTCACCCATCATGTACCCAATGCTTTTTCCCCCATTTTACCTTGTGCTATTTAGTGTAACAAAGGATTTGTGTTCATTCATTTGTCTCATAACTTCTCAGTGTTCTAGTGTGACTACTGCCATTATTTGACTACATTAACTGAAACTCAGTGGGAGAAAGATTTAAATAAATACACTGGCAGACAGTCATGGTAAAGGTATTTAATTATTTCTGGGACTGTCACATACAGGAGAAAGATCTGGGTAGTTACAAAAAGGTCATTCATAATCGTTTTGTCATTAATTTTCCCATAACATTATTTTTTGTATTCTTTTCTGGTTTTATTAAAATGATATAGCATTTTGGAGCAAATATGCAAAACAGTAAGCCAAATGCTGAAGACAGAATAGCAAAGATTTCTACTGCAACGGTGTATTTTCCTGGTGAACTAACATATGCTGGTATGAATGTTAGCCATACAGCACAGAAAATGAGCATGCTGAAACTAATTAACTTTGCCTCATTGAAATTGTCTGGCAGTTTCCTGGCTAAAAAGGCCAACACTAAGCATAGTACTGAGAGAAGGCCTATGTAACCCAGTACTGCGTAAAACGCAGTTTCTGATCCTGTGTTGCATTCTAGAATGATCTTTTTGTCAGTCTGCTTAAATGTTCTATCTGGAAAGGGGGGTTGAGAGAGAGCCAGAGCACACAGATGCAGATTTGCACAGCGGTGCACGAGCAAACTATGATCCGCTGCTGCACTGGGCCAAACTTCCTGGCCATGTTATTGTTGGGAAGTGTCGCTTTGAAGGCAGTGACCACCACTATTGTTTTTCCCAGTACACAGGAGATGCAGAGTGCAAACGTGATGCCGAAGGCCGTGTGGCGCAGCATACAGGACCAGACTGTGGGCTCCCCGATGAAGGTGAGTGGGCACAGGAAGCACAGCAGCAGAGAGAACAGCAGCAGGGAGCTCAGCTCAGAGTTGGTGGCCTTCACTATGGGTGTGTTTTTAAAGTTAAAGAAGACCACAATAGTCGCAAATGCCAAACAAACCCCAGACAGGGATACCACTGTAAGTGCAATTCCCATGCCATCATGATAAGACAGAAACTCTATTTCTTTAGGTATACACCGGTCTTTTGCTTTATTTGACCAGTCCTCCAGTGGGCATGGAATGCAGTCAGCTGCCCCTACAAAAACAACAACGTTTTTCCTTACCACATGCACATTTACATTTAGCAATATTGAATCTAACTTTTCAGGTTTCCATCCCTGACATGGCCAATACCACATTGTTCTCTCTACTTGCAGATTTTTAATTGTAATTTTTTTGAAGAAAGTCTAACAAATAATAATTGGATTATTACGAAGATCATGTTTCTTACTGCACCTGTTGTATTGGCGATTGTTCCATCTGTGCATGGAATGCAGTCGAAGCAGCAGGTGGGCCTGCCTTTAATTTGTGCTTTCCTTGAGCCTGTGGGGCAGATCTCTGTGCATACCGCTTTAGGAATCTGTCATAAGGAAAATAAAAGATTTATTTAATTTAGATACAGTATTGCAGTAAATTCATCAATCAATATGAATGCCACCACTATGAGAATCTCCTTGCATTATGCAAGTACTATCATTATACTCATTTCAAAATATTGGATTCATTGTGTTTTATTATCTCATAATTCCTGTCTGAGGATTTGTTGATTTTTTTAACGTCATTTTTAGGTTGTCTTATTTCTGTGTCAATCTCTTTTAATTGTAAATACCCATGTATTTCAGTTATGTATTTACATTACTTCCATTTGGGGATCAATAAAGAATGTGATGTAAATGCATTCAAAGAGGAGATTATTTTATGAATGTGCATCTACATCAACAGCAAATCTACCAGTGGCTCTCCCTGGCTCTCTCTTTATTCTGCCATAATTTACGTTGATATGTAATGTAACGTTTTGTTCCTGTGACGTCCTGCCAATGTTTTTTTGTCACTGTCCTGGCCAGTCCACACAAGGTAAATTGATTATGATCTAAATAAGTTTTTTTCCGTGGTAAAATACAAGGTTAAATAAGTGTTAGCATTTAGGCATCAGAAAAGTGCTAGTATGCTCGAATTTCTATGATATTAACCCTCTCAGTAAATTCAAACATGTAACTCAACAATGCGCTTCATTTAGAATTCTTTGATATGTTGATATTAGTTTCAAAAAGTTTTGAAGTAGTC
>JAKUDI010001219.1:0-40267 GCA_022702515.1 Ilyophis sp. 1 JC-2022
TCTATTTGATCCTTTTATCATGAATATTGTACCGACTGTTGCGTTCTGCGAAACCCACACCTTAGAGGGTATGGAAGACTTTAGTAACTACGCCCTTATCGTTGCCAAGGATATTAAAAAAGTGCAGTTTGATGAAAAGCATCCATCCTTCAAGTGGAAGCCAATTCCCAGGATGGGGTACTTTTGGACTTTTTACGTCTATGGGAAAGGAAGAAGTCACCACACAGTGAAGAGTCCCGGTGCCCCCATTGGAGTTTATAGTGTCGGCACAAAGGACAGGAACAGCTACGGAGCTCCTGCAGCCTGTGGCCGTGAGTAGAAAAGAAGACGTTCTCAGGAGATAATGTACAACTTTATTCTCTTTCACCTGTGAAAGACGACCGGAGAAAGGATGTTCATTTCTCTGATTGTGCGTTTTCTTTTTCAGTCCTGACCTGCACCTATAATGGTCAATACTATCTCCCTGGAAAGCCATTCTGGGAGGACTCTGCCTGCACAAAGCTCTGTGAATGTGACCCTAGCACAGGTGTTGTCAGTTGCCAGAAATCTCAATGCAAAGCTGGAGAAGAGTGCAAACTTGTAGAGTGCTTGAGCGAATGTGTGGCAAAAACCATTCCTGCACCTGTGATTCCAGCAAAAGGTAATTTATAATCATTAAAATAAACATTGCTCTGAGAACTACTCTCATGACAATTCTAAAACTTCAGAAATGTTCTTCTGATCAACCATTTTTGTATTCAGATGCATCTGATATAAGTCTTTTAAAAAAAACAAAAAACTTTTATCTTTACATTTAATTTATATCTGTACATTGTCTATGCCAGGCAACTAGACAGGAATGTAATCTCTTTTTAAGATAAACAATTCATACTTAGAATGTGACTTTGTAAATAAGTCTAAGTCTGATATAAGTCAAAGACAGAACTTTGCCAAAACACCTTAGCACAGACACTTTTTTTTAATTGAAAGAAAGATATGATTCAAGAGTTTAACATTTATTGTTGTAAGGATGGGGTAAAGCTTTCCAATCTTGTCTTCAAGCACGAGAGAAACATTTTGGGTAATCTGCACCTTTACCCCACCCTGAGTTCACAGATCATTCCAGTCTGAACCCTCTCCTGGTTCCAGCTCATGCCATGAAGCAACATTGCCTCGCCCCTCCTGATCTGAAATCTACCCTAATATGCTTTTGTTGCTTGGACCTTCTATTTTACCAGCTAATTAGACACTTCAGGCTAGAATATGCCCAAGCACAATGTCTGTTTTATTGTAGATATTCCACATCTATTAGCATTTTGTAGTGGTTCTCTGTGCCAGAAACACGGAGGAGAATGTTTGGAGGTCCAGATGCGACCGATCGACAGGCGTCTTAAAGTGTTCTAATGAACACCACAAAAAAACGGACGATAATCCGTAGTGGAAATGGAGAATAATGAGAACACTAATAACCTCACGAAAAAGGTGAGGAACTCGATATGCGAGCAACACAACCGAAATAAGCAGACACGCTTATCGAACTCCGTATATGGAGCGAACGAACAAAGGAAATAAAAACTATAATATCCCTTTAACTGGGACAGAGCAGTTGGAACGAGAACAAAGGAAATAAGCGGACACGCTTATCTAACTCCGTTTGTGGAGCGAACGAACAAAGAAAATAAAAACTATAATATCCCTTTAACTGGGACAGAGCAGTTAGAGCGCTCGTAAAAGAACAAAGGAAATAAGCGGACACGCTTATCTAACAACGTTAGTGGAGCGAACGAACAAAGAAAATAAAAACTATAATATCCCTTTAACTGGAACAGAGCAGTTAGAGCGCTCGTAAAAGAACAAAGGAAATAAGCGGACACGCTTATCTAACAACGTTAGTGGAGCGAACGAACAAAGAAAATAAAACTATTAAGATCCCCTTTAACTGGGACCAAAGCAGTTAAAGCGCTCGCAGATAAGTGGTAAACCAAAGGAAATAAGCAGACACGCTTATCTACTCCCGTTTGAGGAGCGAAACGAAAGGAAACCGTTTCGTGTAAAACGAAAGACACAAGAAAACCTCTGCTCTGAAATGAGCGAAAAGAAACTAGCTTTCTTTCTAAACGCTTTCTATATAAACGCTTTCTTTCTAAACCCTTTCGTTTTTAAACTATCTTACTAACTAATCCTATACCTTCTTTTACCGGCTCGAATGTTAAGTGGAATAACATGGAAGCAACGAGAGAGGCAGGAAGCGGAGTATAAATAGTCAACGGAAATTAATCACAGGTGAACTTACTAATGACGAGGCGAAAGCAAAACCCCGTCGCAGAACAAAGGAAAATCCGATAGATTACCGGTAACGACAAAAAAGAATAACGAGAACGTGGAGATAAGGGAAGGAAGGCAAGATCCATGACACATTTAGCTTATTTTTAACTATTGACACTTCGCCGGCCACGGAGAATGGGCTTCCCCTCTATATTTGCGTTCCTCCAGAGATTTCTTCACAACAGCGATTCTTTCCCCCACAACTGTTTGGGTGTTTATCATCCCACTGGGGAGTATTTTTACTTTACCTGCTTGAATTTTGGGGTGTCAAGTTTGTTTTTGCCAAGTTATTCCTATTTCCCATTATTCTGAAAGGAGTCCTTGTGCCAGTGTCTCCCTAAAAAACCCTATTCAAATACAATTGATTTGAGTTTAAATGACTTCATTATACAGGTATTTAAGGTTTCTAAGTATTAACACTGATTGTTTTCAGTTTAGCAAATCTTTATTATCCACAGGAGACAATTTGCGTTCAAGATTAGATATTCATCTTCATACGTAACCACAATATTGTTCACAGTCAAACTGTGTCCTCACAACTGTATCCATTAGAAGTATACTCATGTTTGTAAACAAGGAGTTGTGGATGCTATAATAGTCATATGTTCTCCTGCACATCAAGAACACTGCAAATTAAGTCCTGGGTTCATGTTCACTGAATGCACTGCAGGACTGCTGCCAACTGTAGATCATTAATTCATTTCTATGCATTGTGCTGTGTTTATTTTACAGTACTGGCTTGTACCCACAAGAGTCAGACCCATCCTCCTGGGAAACCCTTCTGGGGGGATTCTGCCTGTACAGAGCTCTGCGAGTGTGACCCTTCCACAGATTTAGTCAGCTGCCAGAAATCTCAATGCAAAGCTGGAGAGAAGTGTAAAGTAATCTGCAATGTGAGAACATGCGTTGAAAGTGCCGCACTGTCCGAAAGTATGTATACGTTCATTACTCAAATATGTAAAAATTTAGTTCTTACATTACTTTAAATACGATTGATTTAGTAATACCATTTTGTGGATAGTTTATTATGAACTGTAACCAAAGCTTTGCTATTTGTTACTTTTGTGTTTCAGTAAAATATCTCTACACATACATGACAGTCTTCATGTTGAACGTAAATGCAAAACAAATTAGCAAAAACCAGCTCTACATCACCTCCTATCTGTCAGATACAAACGTGCTTGTCACTGTCAACAAGACTCCGTTCAAACAAGAGCTGTCCATGCAGGGTGGAGAGTCTGTCACAGTGGAGGTACCTTCTGACACTGAATTAAGAGGCACAGGTAGATATTCGAAAACGGTCATGATACGTTCCAGCAAGTTCATCACTATCGTGTCCTCTAATTATGAGAAGAATTCAGTTGACACCTCACTGGTGTACCCAGTTACTATGTTGGGCCAGGAGTATTATGTCTTCACTCCATTAAACACGGGGTACCCAAAAGAGTTAGCTGTTTTTGCATTGCAAGATTCTACTTCAGTGACTGTGGAGTTGAGGTGCGCTGTCACCTTTGAAGGTAGATCTTATAGGCCAAATGAAAAACTTACTGCCCACATTCGTACATCTGAAGTTCTCTATCTGGAGTCAGATCAAGACTGCACTGGGTCAAGAGTAGTGTCAGACAAGCCTGTAGGCGTCATCTCAGGCCATGCTTGTGCTTGGAAGAACTCCAAATGCCAGCATGTCTTCGAACAGCTGTTACCTGTAGAGCGATGGGCTTCACACTTTTTTGTCCTACCTCTAGAGTATCAGGTCTTGAAGGACTCTGTGTATGTCTTTGCTTCTGCAGCCACCCGTGTGACTGGTCAGTTTGGTGAAAAACCTCCTTTTGCCGTTGATCTTAGAGCTGGTCAGTGGAGAGAGATTCTAATGGATGGGAGTCTTCCATTAGTTATGTCTTCTCCCCAGCCCATTCAAGTCATTTACTACTGCACTGGTGGAAAATTTAGTGATAACACTCTATTTGATCCTTTTATCATGAATATTGTACCGACTGTTTCGTTCTGCGAAACCCACACCTTAGAGGGTATGGAAGACTTTAGTAACTACGCCCTTATCGTTGCCAAGGATATTAAAAAAGTGCAGTTTGATGAAAAGCATCCATCCTTCAAGTGGAAGCCAATTCCCAGGATGGGGTACTTTTGGACTTTTTACGTCTATGGGAAAGGAAGAAGTCACCACACAGTGAAGAGTCCCGGTGCCCCCATTGGAGTTTATAGTGTCGGCACAAAGGACAGGAACAGCTACGGAGCTCCTGCAGCCTGTGGCCGTGAGTAGAAAAGAAGACGTTCTCAGGAGATAATGTACAACTTTATTCTCTTTCACCTGTGAAAGACGACCGGAGAAAGGATGTTCATTTCTCTGATTGTGCGTTTTCTTTTTCAGTCCTGACCTGCACCTATAATGGTCAATACTATCTCCCTGGAAAGCCATTCTGGGAGGACTCTGCCTGCACAAAGCTCTGTGAATGTAACCCTTCCACAGGTGTTGTCAGCTGCCAGAAATCTCAATGCAAAGCTGAAGAAGAGTGTAAAGTTGTAGAGTGCTCGAGTGAATGTGTACCAAAAGGTAACTTATAGTCATTAAAAGAAATATTGCTGACAAAAACTCTGAAGACAAATTTTACACTTCATCCAGTCTCAGAAATGTTCTTTTGATTCAGATGTATTTGTATTCAGATGCACGTGATATACGAACCCCATTTCCAAAAAAGTTGGGACAGTATGTAAAATTCACATAAAAGTAGAAAGCAGTGATTTGTATATATTCTTTCCATATATTTAATTGAGAACAGTACAAAGAAAAGATATTTAATGTTTTATCTTATCAACTTTATTGATTTTTGTAAATATACGTGAATTCCGAATTGGATGCCTGCAACACGTTCCAAAAACATTGGGACGGGCAAAAAAAGACTGGTAAGTTAAAAAAACACCTGTTTGGAGCATTCCACAGGTAAACAGGTGATGCGATCATGACTGGGTATAAAAGGATATCAAAAGACTTGAGATTTTATTTTTAGGTACTCTCCAGGTACTATATTCAAGTACCTTCCAACTTTCCTTTGCCCATGCCCCGTATCTCGAGAGTTGCTATCACCCAGACTCTCCCACCGCTGCTGTCCGGCTTCTTCTCCATTGCCGCTTGCCCCCCCACCACTCCCTGCAGCCGCCATCACCGCTGGGGTCAGTCACTCCACCATCCCTGCCTCCCGCTGGACTGTCATCTAGCTGCGGCAAATTCTATTCACAAGAACATTAGCTGATTGATCATGTTGGTCATTAAAACCTAGACCCTCAACCAGAGGAGGATGGGTTCCCCTTTCGAGTCTGGTTCCTCCAAAGGTTTCTTCCTATGCAGACCAGAAAGTTTTTTCTTGCCACTGTTGCCTTTGGCTTGCTCTTGTGGGGGTTTAGGCCAGGGTTTTCTGTGAAGCGTATTGTGACAATTGGTTGTGAAATGCACTATATAAATAAATATTGATTTCATTTGATTTTAAAAGCGATACTATAAAAAAAATGTTGATATCTTATTTTCAGGTACTCTTATAAGTGATACTATAACCTCTCTGCATTTGAATGGATCTTTTTGGGAATTGGGGGGTGGGACTAGATTAAGCTGTAAATTACACTGGAATAGTATGGAATCCATGGTTGGCTAAATGGCTGTAAGTCATCAATGGTCTGAGGTATCGAACGAGCCTCAAACCATCACTCTACTACGAGATATGCAGTAGATATGGATGGATCACTTTAAGGGTTGTTTCTCCTGACAAATTTTCCTATTGAACTCTATTGAAAAATAAGTCAGGAGAAACAGCTTTTCAATTGATCCATCCATATCTACTGCATATCTGGCAGCAGAGTTATGGTTTGAGGCTCACTTGATACCGCAGACCCTTGATGATTTAGAGCCATTTAGCCAACCATGTGTTCCATGCTATTCCCGTGTAATTTACAGCCTAATCTAGTCTCCCCCCCCAATTCCCATAGAGATCCATTCAAATGCAGAGGTTATAGGATCACTTATGAGTACCTGAAAATCAACATTTTT
The DNA here is from genome assembly GCA_022702515.1 of Ilyophis sp. 1 JC-2022. Taxonomy (NCBI): domain Eukaryota; kingdom Metazoa; phylum Chordata; class Actinopteri; order Anguilliformes; family Synaphobranchidae; genus Ilyophis; species Ilyophis sp. 1 JC-2022. The sequence goes on from JAKUDI010001219.1 coordinate 6,359, forward strand.
GTTCTTTTGATATTTTTTTATACCCAGTCATGATAGTGTCACCTTTTTACCTGTGGAATGTTCCAAACAGGTGTTGTTTTTTAGTTTTTTTTGCCCCTGTCCCAACTTTGTTGGAATGTGTCGCAGGCATCAAATTCAGAATTAGCGTATATTTACAAAAATCAATAAAGTTGATCAGGTGAAACATTTAAGATCTTGTCAAGATTAACTTCAACTTTCCATATAGGCTAACAAAACAATAAATACATTTATATTTTATGAACTAAACTAATGTGGTATCAAAAAAAAATGCAATGTCCATTTTTTCACAATATATAAACCGGAGCGACCTGGAACTTGCGGAGTGGTAACGTTCTTATAGTCATCATCACTCTAATTAAATTACGTTCGCTTCCCCTCCTCGCTCACTCCCGCTCACATACTCTGACAGACACACATTTAAGAATCAGATGCTCTCTGTCGCCCCGGTATGCAGGCCAACCTGCATGCTCCAGAACAATATCCGCCGTGCCTTGTCAACTGTTCCCCACTGGCAGCGTACCGGCGTCTGGGCTGAGCTAGGCTTGCCTAGTCTTGTTTTGAAATGACCACTGATTGTTTTCAGATTATTTCAGTTCAATTCAATTGATCTTTATTGTCCACAAGAGGCACCTTCGGTGCGGCATGATAAACTAAATATATTTGACAACCAAAGACGACTGGAGAAAGGAAGTTAATTCCTTTGATTGTCCTTTTTTCTTTTTCAGTCCAGACCTGCATCCACAATGGTCAATACCATCCTCCTGGAAAGCCATTCTGGGAGGACTCTGCCTGCACAAAGCTCTGTGAATGTGACCCGTCCACAGGTGTTGTCAGCTGCCAGAAATCTCAGTGCAAAGTTGGCGAGGAGTGTAAAGTTGTTGAGGGTGTGAGCGAATGCGTGGTAAAAATCCTTCCTGCACCTGTGCATCCACCGACAGGTAATTTATAATATTCTGAATATATATTCCTATGACAAAAACTTTCATGACAAATCTGAAACTTTATGAAATGGTCAGTCCCATCCTCCTGGGAAACCCTTCTGGGAGGATTCTCACTGCACAGAGCTTTGCAACTGCAACCCATCAACAGGTTTAGTCAGCTGCTTGAAATCTCAATGCAAAGCTGGAGAGGAGTGCAGACTAGTTGGTGATGTGAGAACATGCGTTGCTAAAGTTGCACAACCTCAAAGTATGTAAAAATTAAATTAATGAATTAAACTGTTTTCATGCAAAAATCTATTTATTGCCTTACTTTAAAAACACGGGTGCTTTATTTATTACACTAATTTGGATACAGTTAATCATGAACTGTCACACAATCATTGTTGTTTTATACTTTTCTTTCAGCAAAATACCACTATACGTACATTACAGTCTACATATTCAATGCGAATCAAGAGGATAAAGGGAAAAAACTGCTGTATATCACCTCCTATCTATCAGATACAAATGTGCTTGTCACTGTCAACAAGTCTCCATTTAAGAAAGAGTTGGCCATGCAGGGTGGAGAGTCTGTAACAGTGAAGTTACCTTCTGACACTGAATTGAAAGGCACAGGCAAATATTCCAAAACGGTCATGATACGTTCCAGCAAGTACATCACTATCGGTTCCTCCAATCAGAAGAAGAATTCAGTTGACACCTCACTGGTGTACTCAATCACGAAATTGGGCCAAGAATATTATGTCTTCATTCCATTAGCCTGGGGGTACCCAAAAGAGGTAGCTGTTTTTGGCTTGCAAGATTCAACTTCTGTGACTGTGGAGTTGAAGTGTGCTATCACCTTTGAAGGTAAACAATATGAGCCAAATGAAAAGATTACTGCCCGAATTAGTACATCTGAGGTTCTCTACCTGAAGTCCAATCAAGACTGCACTGGGACAAGAGTGGTGTCAGACAAGCCTGTAGGTGTCATCTCAGGAATTGACTGTGCTTCGAAGAACTCCAAATGCCAGCACACCTTTGAACAGTTATTACCTGTAGAGCAATGGGGTACATCCTTCATTGTCCCATCTGTAGAGTATCAGGTCTCTGTGTATATCTTTGCTTCTTCACCCACTCATGTCACTTACCAGATTGGTTCCAAATCTGAGGACATTAATCTCAGTGCTGGTCAGTGGAAAGAGATTTCAATGGATAGCAGTGCACCATTAGTTATCTCTTCCACCCAGCCTGTTCAAGTCCTCTACTATTGCAATGGTGGAAAATTTAGTGATGGCTCTTCATTTGACCCCTTTATCATGGATATTGAACCCACGGAGGAGTTCTATTCATCCTATACCTTAGAGGGTATGGAGGACTTTAGTAACCAAGCCTTTATCATTGCTAAGACCAAGGATATTAAAGAAGTGCAATTTGATGGCAAGCGTCCATCCTTCAAGTGGCAGCAGGTTCATGGGACAGAATACTCTTGGACTCAATACACCTATAAAAAAGGAGGAGGTCACCACATTCTGATGCATCCCAGTGCTCCCATCGGAGTCTACAGTATGGGCAGTATCGTATATCCCTCTTTTTCAGTCCTGACCTGCTCCCACAATGGCCAGTACCGTCCTCCAGGAAAGCCATTCTGGGAGGACTCTGCCTGCACAAAGCTCTGCGAGTGTGACCCTTCCACAGGTTTTGTCAACTGTAAGGAGTCTAGTTGCAGAGCTGGTGAGGAGTGTAAAATCGTGGGCGGCGTGAGCGAGTGTGTTGCAACAACCAGTCCTGCACATGATAATTTACTCCAAGGTACCATTTTTTAAATACACTTGCCAACAGATATCCTTTGAAGAACCAATGTCTTATTCAAAGTGAACATGATTCAGCATCCATGTTAGTTTTGATTTTCCTCATGCCAAATTGCGTTGCACTCTTTTCACAGGCGATGTGTGTCCAGACAACAACCCTAACTGCGACTGTCTTTATCAGGGGAAACCGAGGAAGGTCAGCCTGCCTACTCTGCCTGTCTTACATCACCCATTTCACAGGATACTGTAAACAAACACACACACACACACACACACATCAGTATGTATATGGCTTGCTTACAAATGTTTTTTTATGTACCATTTTGGCATTAAAGTTATGGAAATAAATGAATTGAACAGCAATGACAACAGCTATCGCTGGCTGCGGTCCAATCCGTTAAATGTTCTGCCCTCCTGCACTTCCACTCGCCACTTCCACTTGGAGGTTATCCTTTAGAAACAGGAAGCTTTGCGTTGCCCTACTTGAATGCGGTCCAATCCATTCGAAATGGAGTGAAGTGCATTAAATTAGTCCCTTGACCCTGGAGTTGGCTCGAGTGAGACTGCAGACTTTGGGCAATGAAATTCTGCAGAATGCTTTACTAAAATGCCAAACTTCCTGTTTCTGAAGTTTCAATTTAAAGGATATGTGGCGAAGTGAAGTGAGCCGTGAATAATCAGAGTCCAGCCCAAGCTTGTTACGGAGAACGGGTTTTTATTCTCCGTCTCCTTATTTGACATACAAAACAAACAAACACACAAACGGACCGCCAGTCATCAGTCGTTCTCAACTCCCAGAAGGCTCCTTTTCAAGGTTCTCAGGCTCACTGTTGAACAATCAAGGCAATTGGTTAATTGATACAAACAATAACACAATCAATCGTCACATATTGCCTGATTGCCGACAGCTGTGCCGGTTCCATAAACCACCCGAGTTCACTCTCTCTTGCCGGCCGCGCCTAAAACCACGCCCCCCTACCACAGGGTAGTTCCACCGAATAATGATGTTTGATTTGTAGAAAAAGAGCTCTCCTCCTGATTAAATTGAGCTCTCAGCCAACTTTCTACCTGAAGTGAGAGCATCGATATAGCCCCAAACTACTGCGTATGTACCAGGTACCTGCTTTACTGTGAACTACAATAGCCAAGAGTGCTTATAGTTTATTGGGGATGTCAGACAACAGGTTGCCATGCCCACTGAATAACGTTACCAGAGCGGAAGCCGACGGGCTGGGCTGGGCATTTTACTTACTTACTCCGGATTGGACCGCAGCCACTGTTCCTGCACACTGACTGCCTCACAAGAGGCTCATGTTTGTGCTTACTTAGCTTCATTCCTTGGGGCCTTTCTACATAGTTTTGAGTTTGAGTGACACATGGAGACTGTAAAGTATGACAAAATAAAAAAGATTTTCTCCATTTTGAGCAGGGTGGTGAGGCCTGGATGTCGGCTAACTGCTCTGAGAAGTGTGTCTGTCTCACTGGCGGCTGGTGCAGTGTGAGATACCTGGGTGCCCCCCAGGGGGAAGCTGTGTGGAGAAGGATGGGGTGTGGCTGTGCTCCACACCTGAGCCCAGCTGTTACCTTCTCCCCTCCGGGGGGTTCAAGAGCTTTGATGGTTTGGAAGATTGGGTGTGGATGGATGGGACTTATTCTCTGGCCGTGCCTGCCCCCAGCACCCAGGACGCATTCAGGATCATTGCCCACCTAAACCCTTTCAGTGATACGTTAGAGCCTACAGTGATATTCCCCTCCCTGTCTGGCGATGACGTAAAGGTCGAGGTGAAGAAAGACTTCACCACAGTGGTGAGCAATGCAGTACTCTTTTAATTTACTATTTTGTTATTTTTTAGAATTTCAAAAATATATCACATTTAGCTTTCTAATTAAGTAATGTTACATGTGAGTTCAGGTACAAAATATTTGGCTAAGGGGTATGAATTGGGCCCCCCTATTAACACCAATTTGTAGTCCTATTAAGCTGTAAAAAATACAATGGAGCACAGTAGGAAGATTATTGGATCTCTGGCTATTCTGGCTATGCCATATGTTCTAAATATTTCAAACTGTAATGCAATTTTGCTAAGAGGCCAAATTTAAGACAGTTTACCTAACTTGCATAGATTTCAGTGTCTTCTTTATTTGACCACCACCATTAACTCTTGTGCTTTAGAACAAATGGTTCAGTCATTCATTAAGTACGTGTATAAGGACACTTCCACATGTATATGACGGTATTAAACTTTTTTGGGCCAGGTGAATGGAAAAGTGGTGTCCCTGCCTTTCCGTATGAACAATGACCTCGAAATTGTTGGGTCCGAGAATGCTGTGGTGGTCCAGCACACCTCAGGGCTGAACTTGCGCTACTGCTGCCACGGGAGAGTCACCCTGACCCTCACCGCGGCCTTCAGGGGCAAGATGACCGGCCTGTGTGGTAACTTCAATGGCCGAGCGGACGATGACCTGCAGCTGCGTGATGGCTCCGTTGCAGACAGCATCGAGGATTTCTACGATGACTGGACGATTTGAGACACTTTCGAACGGGTGGGTTTGACATCTTTTTTAGGTCTTGTAATTCACCGAACAATGGCAGCACATTGTATTCTAATAGACAAATCAATGTATAATCCGTAACTGTTACATGATTATGTGGTAATATTTTTTCAGGACTTTAATCGCGCACCAGATCTAAGATAAGCTGTTGAAGGGCATATTGATCTTACTCTTCTTCTTCCATTTTAGGTGGAGGTCTAAACAATTCTGGATTCAGGAAATTTTCTGAAATTGAAACCATATATCTGCTTTACCTTTGGTGGCGATGGAGTGAAAGCTACATGGGAAATGGTGTTTTGTGTGTCTATTCTTTTCTACGGTGTACTGTTCTTACCTTTATGTGTAAAGGAAAAGTCAGCGTTCATTTAGAAGACTTTTTCTTTGCATTCAGAGCACACAATTAGGTGTGTAGGGATTACGTGTTTTGGGATTTAATAAAAACAACATGCATTTAAAATAAATGTGTTGCTGTCTTCATGTGTTTTGGTTTTGGATGTGAGAACTGGAAGATGGCTGTGTAAATGTCCAGAGCTGTGTCCAAATCAACACCCTTCTATACTATTCAGTCTTTAATAAAAACTTATGTTTTTCCCTATTTGAAGATTACAAAAATACTTTCTTTATCCCACTGTGACACTGAGCACAGTGACTACAAGAATAAAAACCATTTGGTACAGGGCTCAGAAGGGATTGTGTTTTGCCCTTTTTACTATAAAAATGAGCATGACCAGGTCGATCATGCAAAAAAAAACAAAAAAACACTCCCTTTCTTAAAAAACACAAAGGGCGGATCTTTGAAGTCTGTTACCAAGGTAGGATCTGACATTGACACATGCTAATGTTATTTAAAAGATGTGCAATTCATTCAAGTCATGTTTTTCTCGTGCGGCTTAATATGCTCTTTCCATCAATGTCATGGGATAACCTCTCATTAGACAAAAAATGTGTCGGGAGCACTGCGTGGATATGGAATCAGAAGTACTGAAGAAAGCATGTAGCTGAAACGCTTTCTCTAGTCTAGCTGATTCTTTTTTGCACTTTTATGCACTTTTATTTTTTTAATGTAATAGTTTGAATAAATATATAATTTTGATAGATGCCAGTGGCTGATTCGATATCCATGGAGTGCTCCCGACACCTTTTTTTTTCTATATTTACATTTTCTGGATGCACCTGTGATAACTCCTCTGTACTTTGAGCGCAACAATTTTTGTCCAATAACTTCTTGTTACAAATACATTTTTCATGTCAATTGCTCTCTCGTTAAAATATTCTGACATGTCTTAGTCTGAAGAATTGGCTTTTTGGCAGGCTTGTATTGAGCCTTTCTGGGTGAAAGCAACTGGCTAAAAGCAAAGTGTTTTTGTCAAGATATAGTGTGTGTGTTTCTTGATAGTTCGGAGATTCAACAAAGGTAGAGAGATCAGAACAAGTCAACTCACATCCGTGTGGACCAATAATTAGGGAGAGAACATAAACAAAGTTTAATATCAGGAGGTTGCTAGCAGTGGCGGCCGGCCTATAGAGGGCGCTGGGGCGCCGCCGCCCCTCCCCCACATACAAATTTTAAAAAAAAGTTTAAAAAAAATTATTATTTTTTATTATTATTTAATTTTTTAGTAGCTTAAAATTATTATTTTTTATTATTATTTTTTATTATTATTTAATTTTTTAGTAGCTTAAACATGTTATATGTTGGCCTTGCGTTGTCTAAAGTTTAATACATTACATATGCATGTTCAGGGGACTGCGGGGCGCCGGTAACGTTATGGTGAATCAGAGCGCTCATTCATTTTCAGGCGAGCCCCCTGATTCTGCTGCCTGATTCGCGGCCAAAAAAGTAGTTCCCCGGGCGCAGGCATGTGCGCCCCGGACTATCCTACCCTTTTCTGATTAGTCCTCATGGTTTATGATATTATTTGATTGGATTTAAGGCATGTTTATCACGCCCAGCCGGCATCTAGCAGGATATCACTGCGAGTGCCCAAGTACTACGGCTAGGTTCAGTCGGCTGCTACGCATTCATTCAAGTAGATCTAGACCAAGCGAGAGAGATAATTCGAAATGGCTTCTTCAAGTGGAACAGAAAGCAAAGAAAATTCGGTTATTTCTTTGCAAAAAGAACCTTTCTCAAGGCGTTCATTGGAAGAAAAGAAAAGAGTAAAGGAACTTGGACCAGAGCGACCAGATTTGCACATTCAACAGCAAACAAGTGATCGCGGTCGGGCTTATAGCATTATAGCAGGCTTAGCATTGCTGAACAACTCGATGAAGGCTACAGAATTGGCATTAGGCAAACTCTACAGAAAGTGGGCACATAATGTATGCTACAAACAAATCAAAGGTTTTTTTAAAAATCCTGGCATTTTCTAAAAATATATTGTTCTGTTTGATAGAAATTATAATAAAGTAACTGCATAAGCAATCACATTGTTGTCAGATTTGTTCTTTTTAAGTTAGAAGGATTTTATTTCAGAAAATACATCGGAAGTGGACAGAAAAATATCCCACACATTCAAAACAATGCTTAATTCCAGTTGCGAACGTTACTGTTCATTCTGTCCATCACAGTAACGTTAGCTATACCCCTCTCTGTACATGATTCGGTGGATTTAGTAACTATTAAAATGCACAGGAAGTAACTCAATTAAACCATTTGTTGTTATGATCGGGAAGAATTTTGCTAATCCAATTGTATAGGTTTATAGAAACCCGATTGTAAGGCTAACGTTATTTCTGTCCGTGACCAATCAGTAACGTTCGCGAGTATTACATTGCGAGATCCACTTTTATTTAACGCGGAAGTGATTCCCATCGTATTTGTGTGCCTGCGCTAAGATCGTAGATTCACGAATTTTGGAGCGGCGGGTGAGAAAAATTTCATTTTATTTCTCGAAATTAATGAATAAATATTCTGTCCACTAAAGTAACGATAGCGTCATGTAACGCACACCTCATTCAAGAAACGAAATTATGAAAACTACACATTATTTGAGGTGAAATGTGTGTTGAAATGACGAAAAGTTGGGATGCCCGTTGAATGCGTGTGTAAATGCATGTAAACATTGTGTACATTCGGCGAACCCGGAGATTCCCTGTGCTAACGTTAAACACTGTCCATGTAACATTAGCAAAAGCCCGTGTTTTCTGTGAAACCCAATCCATATGTTGATGAAGCACAAAAAAACTCATAAATATGTTGAAATGGTCATGTAATCATTTGCATATCCATAGTCAAGGATATTTAACTGTTTTGTTAAGTTAACTAAGTTCAGTCAATTCTGTCCACGTAACATTAGCAACATATCCAAAAATTTTAACCCCTTTATTAATCAAAATATGAGTGGGCCAGGTCTAAAAGTTGGTGGGAATCCTTTTTATTATAAAGCAAGACCAAATAAAACAGAAATGTTAGATTGCCTTGAGATTTTATCAGAAAAATTAATGGGATCAAATGTGCCCACTTTCTGTAGAGTTTGCCATTAGAAACAATCAGTGATGTCTTACTTGGAAAAACTGTCCTCCACTGTTGCCAATTAAACTGTCTTATGCAACTGAGACACAAGGTGGCTTGTTTTTTCTGTTTAAAGTCAAAGTCAGATGTATTTGTTTTTTTTTAGAAATGCTAGCGCCCCAACCTATATTTAGATCACCAGCCGCCACTGGTTGCTAGTACCTGGCTACACCTGGCTCGAATGCAATGTCGTAAGACAAACAAGCACCGGGGAAGCGGAAGTGAGAAACTTAAATACCCTGCAGGCAGAAGCACAGGTGGAAGCAATAATGAGGCTGGCAAACCACGAAACGGAACGTGGAAAAAATCCAATTGATTCACAATCGTGAAGGTAGGACGAGAGCCTTAAAAGAAAAGAAAAAAACAGCCACGAACCACTACAGTGTGTGTCTGTGTGTGTGTGTGTATGTGTGTGTATGTATGTGTGTGGGCATGTTTAGCCTGGGGACTTATTCCTTATTACTTCATCATTTCACCCTTGCTATTTTCTATTTACATGTAAAACTAAGATACTGTAATTGGCTCATCATTTAATTTGTATACAGTATATACAGTGCCCTCCACTATTATTGGCACCCCTGGTAAAGATGAGTAAAAAGGGTTGTAAAAAATTCAGTTTGGTGAATTAGCTTAATCTCACACTGAAACAAAATTGAAAAATTCAACCTTTAATTTAAGTAAATCTTTTATGAAAAAAAAAATCCCTCATCGAGAAAGATTTTTTTTTTTAACAAGACCGCATGTGCCACAATTATTGGCACCCCTGCATTTATATATAGAATAAAGTCATCATTTTAAATATTTGGTCGCATATTTTTTGCATGCCATGACTTCCTGATGTCTCTGACCCAACAACATCAAAAGACTCTTGATATCTTATTTTCTGGTGCTCTAACAAGCGATAGATACTATAACGTCTCTGCATTTGAATGGATCTCTATGGGAATTGGGGGGTGGATTTTTAATAACCTTTTTTACTAATCTTTACCAGGAGTGCCAATAATAGTTGAAGGCACTGTATAAATACAGGGTTCAAAAAGTCAGCGTAAGAGCATTTGCCAAAAACGCTGCTTTCACAATGGGTCAGCCCCAAGCATGAGAACGCACCTTCTTTGAATTGAACGCAGTACAATTTAGAAAGAAAGCAAGTTCTCTTTACGCTCTTATTTCAGAGCAGAGTTTTTTTTTTGTTTCTTTTGTTTTCCACTCATACCTACGAGTGCTCTTACCCAAAGTCTTTGGGGTCTTTTGAGTTCTCTGTTCTTTCTTTTGTTTCGCTCCACAAACGGGAGTTAGATAAGCGTTACTGCTTATTTCTTTGTTTTGCTCGGAGATCGAGTTCCTCGTTTTTATCGCGAGGTTATTTGTGTTCTTTTTATTTTTCCATATTCCACTACGGATTATTGTCCGTCTCAGTGGTGTTCTTTGGAACACTTTAAGATTTCGCAGCCATCGCATCTGGACCTCCAATATTTCCTCTCTGACATAGAGATCCCTTACAGGAACAAGCGAGGGCATCTTCGCTTCCTCTCCCGCTATTTGGTCCGATACAAAGCCTCTTGCGCTCTTCACATCAGCCGCAGTCTATAGGCTATTCGCGGACAACTAATTGAACAAGAGGTGAAAGTTGATTTAACGTGCCTTCCGGGCTGTCCGTTATCTAACGCGAAGATGCATAGTCGTTCGACTTTATTCTGAAGAGATTTTCGCGATTTCTTCACTTTTCACAGTTTTTTTTCCAGTTGTCTTTTAATACCTGAAGGAAAACATGTTGGAAGCTGCGTTTGTGTTTAGCATCGTCTGCATGACATTACCAGGTAACAGTTCTATTTGGTGTATGACTGACTTGTTCCATTTCCTTTCAAAAGTCACTCAGACGTCCTTTATAATATATTTATAATATAAATATAAATATATTGATTAGCTATGATGTGCCGGCATCAGCAAAATGACTCGTGTCCCTTAATTGTACTTGAGGCAGGCATGTCACACAAACTAATCCTAATCATCACAGGCATATCCACTGGTGTTCGCAGGGGTTTTGGGAAATTTGTGGTCGGTCCTTTCCCACCAAAGAGCTTGGCTGGAACGACAACTACGGTACCCTGTAGGTACGAGTATCCCAGTGGGTTCAGTGTAAAGAATGTGATGTGGTTCCGCCTCAATGCTGATGGCAAAAGGGAATATGTTATTCACACAGACCAGAACCTAGTGAGCCCTACCTACAAGGGCAGGACCCGGTACACAGGTAGCTACAAGACGTGCAATCTACAGATCACTAACACCAGGAGCACGGACAGCGGGCTATACCACTTTCGGTTTGAGACCACTGGCAAGGCAAATGGACCTCAGCGGACGCAGCGACCCTTTCTGTTACAGGTAAGCTTTTTTCACTGTGTAGAAAAGGCGTTTCGATGCCCAGCTGTGGCATCATACAATCTATTAAGGTACTTAAACTGAAGTGCTTCAGTGAATATCCAGCTCTACAGATTGTATGTAAAAAAGAAATGGAAGCTGTGTAAATTGTGTTGGGTAAGAGTGTTTGTTAAATGCCTAGATCAGCATTCAGTATAAAATTGCTCAATATTATACTACTTAAAAATATTGTACTGAACTGTTAATTAGAATTATTTTTTTTATACCATATGTGACAATAGAGCATATTCATATATTGCATTTGATTAGTTCTTTAGCTGATTTGAGCTTGAATTGAATGGCAATATTGATATTTTTCACAAAATGTTTTAAGGCATTCTCTGTATCTGTTACAGAGCTTCAGGTAGAAGTCCATCCAGACAGAACTGAAAACAGGTTTGCATCTGGAGAGACTGTTTATCTGAGATGCATAGCAAAGGGATGTGCGGCCTTGGGGAAGACATTTGCCCTCTACAGGAACGGAGTGAACTTAGGGCCAGCTAATAACTGGTTTACGATGAATAATTTTGACCAACAACACGCTGGTATATTCACCTGCCGTCCTATTTCCTCACAGAGGATACAGTCTCCGGGCATCACACTCGCTGTTGGCCGTAAGTAAAGTTCATCCAAATCAGTTACATTTAACATATCATCACCATGCTCTTTGCAAACCATAGTTTATATATGCAATGAATGTGACTCAAGGCAAATGGGTCATTCCGTGTCAAATCAGATAAGGTTGTTGCAGCACCGTCTCAGATTTTGTTCAAACCTTGTCTATATCATGAATGGGTCCCAAAACCAAGGCCTGTAAAATATTTATGTTCAAATTTTATGTTTTTATATTTTTTCAGCACTTGATATTATTTTATTTTTATAGCCTCAAAAACGCCTTATCTGGGAAGCCATGTTTGGGTGTCAATACATCATGAAAAGTATTATTCCTAGCCTCACCAAACTTTGTAGGATGGAAGAAAAACATGTTTCTGTATGCCATTAATAAGCTGTACTGCATGCCATTTCATTTTTATAAGGCCCTAGATTTGGAACAAAGTGCAAAATGCCTTCCTTCCCTTATCTCCGCGCTTAGTATTCCGTTTTTCAATTTACCTGTAAATCTATCGGATTTTTCTGTGTTCCGCTACGGGTTTTGCTTTCGCCTCGGTGATTTGTGAGTTCACCTGTCCTGCATTTCCGCTCACTACTTATACCCCGCTTTCTCCTTTTCTCGTTGCTTCCATGTGATTTCACGTAACATTTTAGCCGGTAAAGGTATAGGAAGTTGTGCTGCTATCGACCGCTTTGCTTTTCAACGCGGGACTTGTTAGCAGTACAATTTAGAAAAAGTAAAGCGTGCTCTTTCGCTCTGTTATTTCAGAGCAGAGGTTTTCATTTTTTTTGTTTTCCACTCAAACCTACGAGTGCTCTTACCCTAAGTTTTAGGGGTCTTTTATTTTTCTCCTTCCTTTCTTTTTGTTCACTCCAATACGGGAGTTAGATGAGTGTTACTTTCTAGTGGGTAAAGGTATAGGAGTTGTGCGTGCTATCGACCGCTTTGCTTCTCTACGCGGTTCTTGTTAGCAGTACAATTTAGAAAAAGTAACGTGCGCTCGTTCGCTCATTTATTTCAGAGCAGAGGTTTTGGTTTATTTGTTTTCCTCTCAAACCTACGAGTGCTCTCACCCTAAGGTTTAGGGTTCTTTTATTTTTCTCCTTCCTTTCTTTTTGTTCACTCCACAACGGGAGTTAGATAAGCGTGACTGCTTATTTCTTTTGTTTTGCTCGGATATTGAGCTCCTCGCTTTTTATCGCGAGGTTATTTGTGTTCTCCTTATTTTCCCCATCCACTACGGATTATTGTCCGTCTTAGTTGTGTTCGTTGAACACTTTAAGAGTCCTTATCTGTCGCACCTGGACCTCCAATATTTCCTCCATGTTTCTGGCATCTCTGTGAGATCCCCAACAACAATTTGATGTGGCTCTGTCCAATTTGCATCCCAAGGCCCTTTCTAAAGGTAATCTTTGACCGTGACTTCAAATGTATGTGTATTTGGTTTTACACCATCATCCCATCTATGTTTGTTATGTTTGTTAGCTATGCCCATGCTGTGAGCAGCAAACAGGAATTTGTCCTCCAAGTGGCTCTGCATATTTTTCAGAAAAGTATCATGTTTCACCCGATCCTGGATCGGTTGGGGTACTGTACCCATGTTAGGGTGCAGTAGTGGCATTTTTCTGCCAGACATTAATTCATGTGGAGAGACGCCAATGCTTTTACTGTTAGTCCCTCTAATGGCCATTAAGATGCCAGGCAAGTGACTGCACCAGTTTGTCCCAGCCTCAAGGACAGCCTTTTTCAGTGCTGTTTTGATAGTCCTGGTCATCCTCTAATACAGGGGTGTCAAACTCATTTTCACCCCGGGCCACATCAGCATTATGGTTGCCCTCAAAGGGCCGGTTGTAACTGTAAGACTATAAATATAACCATACTTGCCAACCTTGAGCCCTCAGAAATAGGGAGATTTTCCGAAACCACCACGGGGGGTCTGGGGGGTCCTCCTCCCCTAGAAAAAAACGTAATTTCGGACCACTTTTTATTATCAAGGATTTTCGCGGACCTCAATTGTAATTGTTGAGGGGGGGGGGGGGGGGTGCAATCAAGAATTTTCGCGGACCTCGATTGTAATTGTTGACGGGGGGGGGGGGGGGGGGGGCAGGGGGGTGCAATCAAGAATTTGACACCTATGCTCTAATATCTTCATGTCGATTAGCGGTAGAGACACAAAAATTGTATTTGAAGAAAAAAAAAAGATTGACAAAAAAGTGTTCATAATATCTTCAATATCACTCTCGTTTGAGAAATTTTCCCTAAAAATAAATTTCCTGGCAATTTTTTCCAAATCTAGGGCCTTCAATAGACATGCATTACAAACTTTTAATTGTTCAGTCATACTGAGAACATGTTTGTCTTCCATCCTACTAAGTTTGGTGAGGCTAGGAATAGTAATTTTATAAGATATTAATGCCTAAACATGGCTTCCCAGATAAGGCCATTTTGAGAGTGTAAAAATGAGAAACAAAGACATTGGAATTGAACAAAAATATTTTACCGGTCTTAGTTTTGGGACCCAAACATTATATAGACAAACTTTGAACAAAATTTGAGACGGTGCTGCAACCACTTTCCTGGATTCTGTCTGATTTGACACGGAATGACCCAAATGACAGTTTTCATGCCAGTAATACCGATTCTAGCCTTACAGAAGCTTCACTGTGGAAAGGCGGACAGCTCTGACCTAAAACTAATTAACCAATTAATGAATTAACCACATAAATATAAATGTAGCTTCACAGTAGCTCTGCTCTGGAAATACAGACAGCTCTCCCTGTTCTCATGACAGATGCTCCGCGGTCGACCTTGGTCACGGTCAGCCCACCGGGCGCGATTACGGCGGGCAGCTCCGTGACCCTCACCTGCAGCAGCAGTGCTGACCCTCTAGTGGAGAGCTACGCCTGGTTCAAAAACAGACAAAGCGGGGCTGTACCATTGCATAGCCAGGAACTCTCTGGGCTCTGAGAGGTCCAAACCTGTCCTGCTCAATATCACCTGTATGTAACGTTCCCTGCAACCTAGCAATAGCATCGCCATCCCCACCCTCCTTTTTTAGAACATCAAAATAAATAGTGACATTAGCCCATCCAGGCTTGCCATTTACCTACAAACTACTAGAGACTACCCAGTACTGCATCAAGCCAGAACTTGAGTACCTCAAGGGTCTCTGCCACTACGTCATGACCTCGCAAGCCGTTTAAACTGAACTCTGTCAGAAAATACAAAAAAGCCAACTCAATTTGAGAAATGGACCTTCTAATTATTGGAAAAATGTGTCTTGTGTTTTGGGATGGTACTAAAAATTAGGAGCAATCTCACAAAATGTAATATGTTACTTTTAAAAAATTCTATTAAACCATCTATGAATCTGCTGGTGGTCAGTTGGTCATTTATGTGAAAGTACTGTAAGTCATTAATTCTTGTGCAATTGCTTATTTTAAACACAGTGGACAGGAGATCTCCATCGCAGTCTACCGAAGGCCACGTAAATGCAAACTCTGCGCTGTGGTCGGCACAATTGTACATGCATGGCGGTGCACTGACTGTATGTAATATTCTGTAGGAAAACATTTACTGGGGCTTTGTAGTGTGTCACCTGGTTAGCAATGTTTGGCCATTTTACAATGTTATGATCCGTCATAAAATAATTTTGAATTAAGTTGTAAATGAAAAATTCTGGATAATAATCAGCAATCATTTAATCATTAATCGTCTCTAGCTTCGAACTCCTTCAGTCCTTCAGATAAGGAGCAACCTCCCATATTTTATGACACTATACAAAAAAAAAACTCTTGGTTGACCTGTACAGAGTAGACAGACTGGAAGTTTCTCTGGGGTCATCTGTAAATCAAACTAATCCGTAACCTTTTAGCCTGGCTTTTTTCCTGAACATTTAAGAGTTTTTACGACAGACCATCGGTCAAGTCCACAAGGGGGCAGCAGAGGGCTAGTGAGAGCGCAGTAAAGTGTGGCAGCTAATAAACAAGCACAACAACACTGGATTGACAGGTTCTAAGCTTGGGTGTGAAAAACATTAGAACATAGAAATAATGATAATTTGATGATGAGGTAATTTAGCCCCATCTTGGCTCATCATTTTTACTCCCGAAGGTTCTGCTTCTTATACATGACTTGAAAAGAATATACTAATAAAACTAGAATGGCACTCAGAGAGATGCTACCAGTGTTGTCGTCGAGTCACTAAATCTCGAGTCCAAGTCGAGTCCCTGTTTGCGAGTCCGAGTCACCAAAGAAGAGTCTGAGTTGAGTCCCCATTACCCTATAGTCCGAGTCCGAGTCATCAAGGTTGAGTCTGAGTCGAGTTCCAAGATGGGCTCCAGTGCTCCACTCAAAGACAAAGGCACAGTCAAAGACATACAAATAAAAAAGGTCTACATTAAACAAAAATTACATAGCTGTCACCATTTCAAAGGGATTTTATTTACTTTGTGACACAATAGCCAAACAAATACACGCACGAACGCGCACAAACACACACACACACACACACACTATTTCTTTGACATTCTGAACATTGGATGTGCTTCAAAACACATTGATAGCTGCGAATAGCGTGACATTAGAAAATGGTGGAAACAGTATATATGCATTACAAGAAGTATGTTTCATAGCATACAATAAATTGACAAAAACAAGTCAAAAGACATTGTCTATCAGGAATAGTTATGAACAAAAGGCTGGCGGCACTAGTGTTAATCATACATGTGCCTATCCTTGCATGAAATTGAATAATGTTACGGAGCTATCAATATCTTGTGCCAAATTATTAGGGCCTATTACAAAAAAACTAACAAAAACAAAAAAAACTGTCTTTATCAATTAACAAGTCCGAGTCCTCGTCTCCAACTTCCGAGTCCGAATGCAATCAATGCTCGAGTCCAAGTCGAGTCACGAGTCCAGAAAATCGAGTCCGAGTCCTGGACTGGAGTACTGCAACACTGGATGCTACACCCGCGCGTGTGCTAATCTTGACCCTGAACATAATAGGCACAGGGCTGAAAATTTGATCTTTCACTGTGAAGTCGGCCATTGACCGATGGGGAAAAAATTCGAGATTCAGGTAATTGTCAAACTGTTAAACATTTCCCCAAAGTATCCCCTGCTTGCAGTATGCACACGCGGGTGCAATAATAATAATAATAATAAACTTAATTTATATAGCACCTTTCGTACAACAAGTAGCAGCCCAAAGTGCTTCAAAGTATAGAAATAATAGATAGTAGGATAAAGGATTGAATAAAATAGGACAAAACTAAATGCAATAAAACACAATGAAATAAAAGACAATATAACAGGGAATAAAACAAATTGAAAAAAAGTTGGGAAGAACAAAAAGCATAAAACACAAAAAATAATAATGAATTGGGATAAAACAAAATAATAAAATACTAAGAGATTTTAATTTTATGACATCCGATTGGATTGTGAGCCTGGGTTATTTCAACATATTTACACTTCTTAATCCCACTTAGTGAAATACCCAGATGTTAGACTGAATTAGCCCAATATAATGTGTTCATGGTGCATTCTGATTAGCAGGAGAAGAGACAGGTGACATCAGTCACAGAGACAGGTGACATATTCCTGATGAGGAGGAGGGAAGTAGGAGGGTTGGAAGGAGGGGATATTACATAGGTTGGATATTTAAAGAATGGTTTGCCCAGGTGTGAAACAAGAATGAAGAGCAGGGACGGCCAGGTCTGGTTATGTGTGATGGTGACTTCACAGTCATAGTGCCTGATCAGATTTGTGTAAATATTTCAATATATTTACTGAACCTACTTAATAAATCTGGTTTCTCTCCAGTGACTTTTGATAGCGTGACTGCTCTTTTAATAAGGGAAGTTTTCTTTATCAAATCAAAGCATTAACTTCACTTGCAGAGGTTGTCAGCTTTGGACATACCACGATATTGGAAATGAAATGACAAGTTTTGCATTATGATATGATAGAATACAATATTAATCATGCAAATCCTGAATTGTGATCCTGTTATGCATTTAAAGAATACACTGAAGTAGAATCTTACAGTCGTATAAAATACAATAAATACAGTGTGATGTTCTACACTTTACTGTGTAGTTCTACAATGAATAGTTGAGTTCTACACTGAATAGTTGAGTTCTACACTGAATGGTTGAGTGTTACACTGAATAGTTGAGTTCTACACTGAATAGTTGAGTTCTACACTGAATGCAGGGTAAAGATGAAGCAAGCATCTGTTCATCAAGATACCTGATATCAAGCAACCATTGTAATTCTGGACAGATACATTTGACATCTTTTAAGGTTCTGACATGCTAAACAATGACAAGCATTCACTCTTCTTCCTCATGTATTTATAGAAAATGGCAAACGTTATATGGATATTTGTTCTATTGGCAGTATTAGCTGGTAAGTAACAAGCTCTTATTTGACAGTACACATTTAGCTGTCAGAAAGATTACTTTTGCTGCTGTGCTGCTATCAAGATATATCTGTAAGGTTAAATAAATATCTTTGAATATAAGTAGTAGACATAATGTATTACTTATTATGGGGAAATAATTCATAATCAGTATAATATGTTGGGGTTATCACAGACTGTGCATAGATAAAAAGGTAAGCTACAGTGTAGCTTTCAATTATTGTACATAATTAAACAGACCCAAACCTCATTTGCACTAATATTCTATTGAAAATTATATATTTTTTTGTTTTGTTTTCCAGGGACATATGAATGTTCTACCGCAGGTATGTTATCACATAATTTTAAGTCATTACTGGTCAAGCTGCAGTCCATTAATGAATCTGGAGAAATAAAGTAGAGGACTATTGCATAATTCGTCTTTATACTGTAGGTGTGTATGCATGTGAAATTTATACCTGGGAACAATGTAAAAATGTCGAACGTTTTTGCAACTGAAGACTTCAATGCGTTCTCATGTAATCAAAAACCTTAGTGGGAACTGTTTGTTATTGTTGGTTCTTGAGTGAAGTGTACATCTACATAAGCATAGGCTACAGTACGTTAAATATAGTATATTACATTGTGGGTTTCAATAGCAATGCTACTGTATACAGAACACTAAGTAATCTGGTTGAGTATACTTGTATTTTGTGATGTTACAAGAACTGCAGTGCTGTTGATTGCATTTAGAGACGATACAAGCTACTGTTTTACTCTGTAACGGTTTCTTTCTCACAGTGAGAGAGTAATAACATGTTGTGCTTTGTGTGTTTCGTGGTAATTAGCGAACATTCAGGTTGCTGTGTTGTTGTTTGCTTTAACCTGACCCTTTACTCAGGGACGACGTTGGATTGTTTTATTATGGCCTATGGCGCATGTTACATATTGTACGTGTTTTATAAACATAACTTCCCGATGTATTGCACAAAAGCTGGCCTTTATATCAATTTTAAGTGCTGTGCTGTTGTATTCTTTAACATGTATTTATTAAGATTGAGCTTTTCTTGGTTTTTACCAACAACTCCTAAGTAACACTGCTGTTAGTTTAAAAAAAAAGATATATATAACTGCAAGTCGCAATTAAAAAGGGCAAGCACTCACAGCCATGAATACCCAACTGCCAGTGCCATCATGTTTTTAATTTATTATGTTGATTATCAAGGCCCGCCACGCCTAAAAATATAAAATGGCAATGGCATTGTTTGATAACCAATTCACTATAATTAAAAAATCAATACAAAAATTTGTTCGCGTATAAGCGCTCATTTTTGTTATCCGTCTTCGGAAATAATCAACGGTTCAACAGCCAGAGATTGTGGAGTGCTTGGACTCCCTTCGGTTAGTAACCAACTCGACTAAGTAAATAATAAAATGACAGTGTTTCTCACTACGATTGGCTACTTGGCCACGGGCAAAGCCGTCTTAATGCACGGGCTTACCGGGGCTGCAGCCCAGGGGCCTACGAAGATCAGGGGCCTATCAAAAAAAAAAAGCTAGATCAAAATGTCGGAGAAGAAAAAGTTTGAGAGTGGTGCGCAGAAGAGGAAAGCTATACGAGAAAAAGAGACATGAAAAGGAATTGTTGAAAAACATTCCAAAGCTTACAGGGTTTTTCAAGCCTGTAAATGAACGATCATCATCAACCCCCCCTACACAGCTTCTTAGCCCCAGGGCCTAAGGGCAGACGACAAAGATTTATTTACGTTACCTCCGGAATGCGAATAACTAACCTTGCTAAATATCATCTCCAGCTAGTAAGAGGGGCATGCCATCAAAAAAGGGCCAGGTAAATATATCATATTTCTTCCATGTAAAGTTAAGCGACATCGGGGAGAATGGTCAGGTGGCAGTGGGAGCCGTTATAATACAGAAACCAACGCGAACGATAAACGTGCAGACCAGAAATCTATATGTAATGTAACTAACTGGCTCGGCTTGAGGACACCAAATAAACAACTTTAAAAAGATCTCTTACACTTGTGTGCCGCCTTCTTTACGTTTATGATTTTTTTCTGGGAGATATAGCCTACTTTTTGGGTAAAATTGGGCTTGCAGCAAAGCATTCTGGGTAATTCTTGGGGGAGGGGGGGGGAGGGGGGGGGAGGGGGGCGGGGGTAGATCTTTAAGGTTTTTTAATAAAATTGAAAATGGCAGAAAGTCTTACCACACACACAAGCTAAAAATACCAGTGGCAGTATGTGTCAAAACCACCGTTTTCCTGTGGGGTTCTTAAGACCATTAAAATACTGCTGTGCCCCACCTGCAAGCAAATGACTGAACTCCCGTCACACCCATGCAAAGTGAGCAGAGACAAACATATCAGCCTTGGCACTGTAGAAAATTGACACTGCAGCCAATTTTTTGGATGCAAAATAGAAATATTCCAAAATCCTAGTGCTGTTAATCATGTAGTGTGTGCTGCATGTGTTATACAGGGCCCTATCATTGGAATTTGCACAAGAACAGGTTTTACATTTCCTTGCAATGACCATATTAGAAGTAATTGGCTAACTTAAAAATGGGCGATGCATGATAAATTTGCTTATCCTTATATTAGCCAACTAGATTTGACCAATGTCCATGTTGACTGACACAGGTAGCCTAGTTATGGTGAGACACTTTCGATGATTTACTGCCTATTAGGTATGTGTAGTGGGGTCCAAAAGTCTGAGATCACATTGAAAATCTGACATTTTTTCATGTGGATGAAACACATTGTGGATTATGAAAAAAATCTTCGTGAAATTCAGAGTTTTTTTAGATTCTGCACTATTTCCAGGTGACTAATCAAATTTCCTTGAGTCTTATCCCTTCCATTGAAGCATGTGTTTAGACGACGCTCAAGTGGATTTGATCTACTCAACAGTGGCTTGTTAGTTAATTAGCTGGCACCATCAGAAGACCAATACATACAGCTTTGTTCACTGAGAGAGAGAACATCAACTGCAACACAGATACAGAATGTGCTGAATAAAGAACGAGAGACTCCAATCAGTGAAAGTACAGTTAAAAGAAGGCAAGCTAGTAGTGGTCTCAAAGGACTGAGTAGCAGTTTCTAAACCACTTCTGAAGAGTGGAAACAAGGCCAAACGATTGGCATGGGCTAAGACATACCAGCATTTCACAGTGGATCACTGGGAAAAAAGTCATTTTTACTGATGAATCCAAGTTTGAGATTTATGGCAGTAACATAAGGGTTTATGTAAGGAGACAAACTGGAGAGTGATTGATATCACAGTCCATCAAAACAATAGTCAAACATGGTGGTGGGAATATTCAAGTTTGGGGCTGTTTTGCCTACTCTGGAGTTGGACACCTGCACCGAATCGACTACACCATGACAAAAGAAAATTACCACTCCATTTCTTCAGAGACATGCTATACCCTCTGGTTTCATACTGCAACAGGATAATGACCCTAAACACACCTCAAAGCTTTGCAAGAACTACTTGAAGACAAAGAGGAAGCAAAAACTCAACGTTTATCAGAATGTTCTTTCCTCCATAGTCACCTGACCTCAATCCCATCGAACATTTATGGGGGCACTTGAAGACAGAGAAAGCCAAACATTCAGTAACATTACAAGATACTCTTCGGAACAAATCATGGATCATCAGGTTCTGCACAAACTTGAGGAGTCCATGCCAGCTCGAGTAGAAGCCGTCATCAAAGCAAAACACATACCAAATACTAATAATATTTTTCATTCATGTGAAGTTTTCAAATATTTAACTTTTCATTGAAATTGTTATGCTGATAATACCATTTCTAATGAAAAATGCAAAATAGAAGGATTTTCACTTGTGGTCTCAGACTTTTGAACCCAACTGAGACGGTGAAAAAAATTATAGAAACACAACATGAAAAAAGGAGTTTAAGTAAAGGACTCCGAGGCACCATATCGGATGAACCGTTTAGAAATTATAGAAGCTTTTGTAAATAGTCCCCCCATTTTTTTCATCAAAATATTGGACATATTTGGTTGCATATCCTTTGCATGCCATGACTTCCTGATGTCTGTGACCCAACAATATCAAAAGACTCTTGATATTTTATATTCTGGTACTCCTACTCGTGATGCTATAACCTCTCTGCATTTGAATGGACCTCGATGGGAATTGGGGGGGTGGGAGTAGATTTAGCTGTAAATTACACTGGAAAAGTATGGAACACATGGTTGGCTAAATGGCTCTAAATCATCAAGGGTCTGACGTATCAAACAAGTCTTAAACTACCACTCTGCTGCCAGATATGCAGTAGATATGGATGGATAACTTGAAGGGTTTCTTCTCCTTACTTTTCTTTCTTATTACTTACTTTCTTTTTTTTTTTAATAGAAAAGTTTGTCAGGAGAAACAACCCTTAAAGTAATCCATCCATATCTACTGAATATCTGGCAGCAGAGTGATGGTTTGAGGCTCGTTTGATACCTCAGACCCTTGATGATTTAGAGCCATTTTGCCATTTTGCCAGCCATGCATTTCATATTGTACCAGCATAATTTACAGATAAATCTAGTCCCACCCCCCAATTACAATGGAGATCCATTCAAATGCAGAGAAGTTATAGTATCGCTTGTAAGAGTACCAGAAAATAAGATGGATAACTAAAAAACATCATGGTACGGCAAGAATGGGGAATTCTGCTCCGCAACCGGTTCCAAACCCTCACAGAGGGAGAAAACATAAATGACAACTGGGAAAGATGCAAGAAGGCTATCATTAACACTGGTGAAACTGTCCTGGGGCACAGAGACCCCAGAAGAAAAGATTGGATCACTGATGCAACATGGAGGGAGATTGAGGCTGGACGAGACATCAAACTGAAACTCAACAGAGAGACAAACAGCAATAAGAAGGAAGGCCTTTGAAAAGACTACCAACAAAAGAACAGAATGGTCAGAAAGAGCTGCAAGAGGGACAAAAAAGCATAAGCGGAGGAGCTCGCTAACGAAGCAGAGGCAGTAGCCAGGCAAAAAAACACGAAGGAATTGTACAAAATCACCCGACAGGTGGCTGGTAAGAATAAGAACTTTAGCCGACCTATCAGAGACAGACAGGGAAACCTTCTCACTAAAGAGTCCCAACAACTAGAGTGCTGGAAGGAACATTTTGAGGAAGTACTTAATAGACCTCCTCCAGACACCCCCCGCCCCAGACATTGAAGAAGTGAGACAAGACCTAAACATCAACTGTGATAAGATTTCAAAGGAAGAAATAAAGAGGGCTATCAAAACATTTAAGCTGGGCAGGGCAACAGGAAAGGACAACATCCCCCCACATGTGCTGAAAGCAGACATCAGTACCAGTGCTGACATCCTATACGGGCTTCTAAATGAAACCTGGGTTAAAGAGGAGGTACCCAACGACTGGAAAGAAGGGTTAATTGTTACAATTCCCAAGAAAGGCAACCTCAGCGAATGCAAGAACTGTAGGCATCATGCTTCTCTCAGTCTCTCGTAAAATCTTTTGCCAAATCATCTTGGATAGAATGCAAGAATGACTGGACAAGATATTCAGGAAGGAACAAGCAGGTTTCCGGAAGAACAACTCCTGTACAGATCACATTGCATCACTTAGAATAATTCTCGAGCAATGCATCGAATGGCAATCATCACTGTTCATAAACTTTGTTTACTTCGAAAGAGCCTTCGACAGCCTTGACAGAAACATCTGGGGAGTATGGGGAGTACACTGGGGAGTATTTTTACTTCACCTGATTGATTTTTGGGGTGTCAAGTTTGTTTTTGCAGAGTTATTCCTATTTCCCATTATTCTGAAAGGAGTCCTTGTGCCAGTGTCTCCCCTAAAAATCCCAATTCAAATACAATTGATTTGAGTTTAAATTATTTCATAATACAGGTATATAAGGTTTATAAATATTAACACTGATTGTTTTCAGTTTAGCAAATCTTTATTATCCACAGGAGACAATTTGCATTCAAGATTAGATATTCATCTTCATACGTAACCACAATATTGTTCACAGTCAAACTGTGTCCTCACAACTGTATCCATTAGAAGTGTACTCATGTTTGTAAACAAGGAGTTGTGGATGCTATAATAGTCATATGTTCTCCTGCACATCAAGAACACTGCAAATTAAGTCCTGGGATCATGTTCACTGAATGCACTGCAGGACTGCTGCCAACTGTAGATCATTAATTAATTTCTATGCATTGTGCTGTGTTTATTTTACAGTACTGCCCTGTACCCACAAGGGTCAGACCCATCCTCCTGGGAAACCCTTCTGGGGGGATTCTGCCTGCACAGAGCTCTGCGAGTGTGACCTTTCCACAGGTTCAGTCAGCTGCCAGAAATCTCAATGCAAAGCTGGAGAGGAGTGCAAACTAGTCTGCAATGTGAGAACATGCGTTGCAAGTACCGCACTGTCCGAAAGTATGTATACGTTCATTACTCAAATATGTAAAAATTGATTTCTTACATTACTTTAAATACGATTGATTTAGTAATACCATTTTGTGGATAGTTTATTATGAACTGTAACCAAAGCTTTGCTATTTGTTACTTTTGTGTTTCAGTAAAATATCTCTACACATACATGACAGTCTTCATGTTCAACGCAAATGCAAAAGAAGCAAGCAAAAACCAGCTCTACATTACCTCCTATCTATCAGATACAAACGTGCTTGTCACTGTCAACAAGACTCCATTCAAACAAGAGCTGTCCATGCAGGGTGGAGAGTCTGTAACAGTGGAGGTACCTTCTGACACTGAATTGAGAGGCACAGGTAGATATTCGAAAACGGTCATGATTCGTTCCAGCAAGTTAATCACCATCGTGTCCTCCAATCAGAAGAAAGATTCAGTTGACACCTCACTGGTGTACCCAGTTACTATGTTGGGCCAGGAGTATTATGTCTTCACTCCATCAGCCACGGGGTACCCAAAAGAGTTAGCTGTTTTTGGGTTGCAAGATTCTACTTCAGTGACTGTGGAGTTTAGGTGCGCTGTCACCTTTGAAGGTAGAACTTATAAGCCAAATGAAAAACTTACTGCCCACATTGGTACATCTGAAGTTCTCTACCTGGAGTCAGATCAAGACTGCACTGGGTCAAGAGTGGTGTCAGACAAGCCTGTAGGCGTCATCTCAAGACATGCTTGTGCTTGGAAGAACTCCAAATGCCAGCATGTCTTCGAACAGCTGTTACCTGTAGAGCGATGGGCTTCACACTTTTTCGTCCTACCTCTAGAGTATCAGGTCCTGAAGGACTCTGTGTATGTCTTTGCTTCTGCAGCCACCCGTGTGACTGGTCAGTTTGGTGAAAAACCTCCTTTTGCCGTTGATCTTAGAGCTGGTCAGTGGAGAGAGATTCTAATGGATGGGAGTCTTCCATTAGTTTTGTCTTCTCCCCAGCCCATTCAAGTCATTTACTACTGCACTGGTGGAAAATTTAGTGATAACACTCTATTTGATCCTTTTATCATGAATATTGTACCGACTGTTTCGTTCTGCGAAACCCACACCTTAGAGGGTATGGAAGACTTTAGTAACTACGCCCTTATCGTTGCCAAGGATATTAAAAAAGTGCAGTTTGATGAAAAGCATCCATCCTTCAAGTGGAAGCCAATTCCCAGGATGGGGTACTTTTGGACTTTTTACGTCTATGGGAAAGGAAGAAGTCACCACACAGTGAAGAGTCCCGGTGCCCCCATTGGAGTTTATAGTGTCGGCACAAAGGACAGGAACAGCTACGGAGCTCCTGCAGCCTGTGGCCGTGAGTAGAAAAGAAGACGTTCTCAGGAGATAATGTACAACTTTATTCTCTTTCACCTGTGAAAGACGACCGGAGAAAGGATGTTCATTTCTCTGATTGTGCGTTTTCTTTTTCAGTCCTGACCTGCACCTATAATGGTCAATACTATCTCCCTGGAAAGCCATTCTGGGAGGACTCTGCCTGCACAAAGCTCTGTGAATGTGACCCTTCCACAGGTGTTGTCAGTTGCCAGAAATCTCAATGCAAAGCTGGAGAAGAGTGCAAACTTGTAGAGTGCTTGAGCGAATGTGTGGCAAAAACCATTCCTGCACCTGTGATTCCAGCAAAAGGTAATTTATAATCATTAAAATAAACATTGCTCTGAGAACTACTCTCATGACAATTCTAAAACTTCAGAAATGTTCTTCTGATCAACCATTTTTGTATTCAGATGCATCTGATATAAGTCTTTTAAAAAAAACAAAAAACTTTTATCTTTACATTTAATTTATATCTGTACATTGTCTATGCCAGGCAACTAGACAGGAATGTAATCTCTTTTTAAGATAAACAATTCATACTTAGAATGTGACTTTGTAAATAAGTCTAAGTCTGATATAAGTCAAAGACAGAACTTTGCCAAAACACCTTAGCACAGACACTTTTTTTTAATTGAAAGAAAGATATGATTCAAGAGTTTAACATTTATTGTTGTAAGGATGGGGTAAAGCTTTCCAATCTTGTCTTCAAGCACGAGAGAAACATTTTGGGTAATCTGCACCTTTACCCCACCCTGAGTTCACAGATCATTCCAGTCTGAACCCTCTCCTGGTTCCAGCTCATGCCATGAAGCAACATTGCCTCGCCCCTCCTGATCTGAAATCTACCCTAATATGCTTTTGTTGCTTGGACCTTCTATTTTACCAGCTAATTAGACACTTCAGGCTAGAATATGCCCAAGCACAATGTCTGTTTTATTGTAGATATTCCACATCTATTAGCATTTTGTAGTGGTTCTCTGTGCCAGAAACACGGAGGAGAATGTTTGGAGGTCCAGATGCGACCGATCGACAGGCGTCTTAAAGTGTTCTAATGAACACCACAAAAAAACGGACGATAATCCGTAGTGGAAATGGAGAATAATGAGAACACTAATAACCTCACGAAAAAGGTGAGGAACTCGATATGCGAGCAACACAACCGAAATAAGCAGACACGCTTATCGAACTCCGTATATGGAGCGAACGAACAAAGGAAATAAAAACTATAATATCCCTTTAACTGGGACAGAGCAGTTGGAACGAGAACAAAGGAAATAAGCGGACACGCTTATCTAACTCCGTTTGTGGAGCGAACGAACAAAGAAAATAAAAACTATAATATCCCTTTAACTGGGACAGAGCAGTTAGAGCGCTCGTAAAAGAACAAAGGAAATAAGCGGACACGCTTATCTAACAACGTTAGTGGAGCGAACGAACAAAGAAAATAAAAACTATAATATCCCTTTAACTGGAACAGAGCAGTTAGAGCGCTCGTAAAAGAACAAAGGAAATAAGCGGACACGCTTATCTAACAACGTTAGTGGAGCGAACGAACAAAGAAAATAAAACTATTAAGATCCCCTTTAACTGGGACCAAAGCAGTTAAAGCGCTCGCAGATAAGTGGTAAACCAAAGGAAATAAGCAGACACGCTTATCTACTCCCGTTTGAGGAGCGAAACAAAAGGAAACCGTTTCGTGTAAAACGAAAGACACAAGAAAACCTCTGCTCTGAAATGAGCGAAAATAAACTAGCTTTCTTTCTAAACGCTTTCTATATAAACGCTTTCTTTCTAAACCCTTTCGTTTTTAAACTATCTTACTAACTAATCCTATACCTTCTTTTACCGGCTCGAATGTTAAGTGGAATAACATGGAAGCAACGAGAGAGGCAGGAAGCGGAGTATAAATAGTCAACGGAAATTAATCACAGGTGAACTTACTAATGACGAGGCGAAAGCAAAACCCCGTCGCAGAACAAAGGAAAATCCGATAGATTACCGGTAACGACAAAAAAGAATAACGAGAACGTGGAGATAAGGGAAGGAAGGCAAGATCCATGACAGGACCCCCCCTCTAAGGAACAGCACCAGACGTTTCCACGACCTTATTTCTGCGGAAGTCGGTGATTAACTGAGGATCCAGGATGTTTCTCCTAGGAACCCAACAACGTTCCTCCGGGCCGTAGCCCTCCCAGTCCACAAAGAACTGCCACCCTCTGCCCACACGTCTCTCGGCCATAATGCGGCGAACAGTATAAGCCGAGCCCCCTTCTAAGAGTCGGGGAGGCGAAGGTTGTCTTTCCACCGGCGCGAGCGGGCTGATGAGTACCGGTTTCAGACGGGAGACGTGAACCGTAGGGTGGATGCGCCTGGAGCGCGGCCGTCTAGCCGAGGGAGGAAGGTGAGAGACCTTGACGCATGCGCAAACCGGACAAGCCGTGACAAACGAGCGTACGTCCCTCTCCAGACTAGGCCACCAGAAACGTCGGGACAAAAAGTCCCTAGTACGCTGAACACTGGGGTGACTGGTAAGTTGGGAGGTGTGGGCCCACTGGAGAACCCTAGACCTAAGATGAGGAGGCACGAAAAGACAGTGGGCTGGTGCCCCACCTGAGCCTGGGTCAGAGCGCAAGGCTCTCTGCACTGCTGTCTCAACCTCCCATATAACCGGGGCAACTATGACATCAGTAGTACTGATAGGTTCGGAAGAGTCCTGAACCCCTCCTCCCGACGGCAACAGACTGGCGGAAGAACAGTGAAATTTACACTGGGAACCCCACTGATGGATAACAGGACCGGCCCCCCCCCAATTAATATGAGGATTATGGTGGGCAAGCCAAGAATGACCCAAGATCAGCGGATAAGCTGGGGACTCAATCACAAAAAACTGAATCTCCTCCGTATGATCCTGATACGGAACGCTCATGCGTATGGTGGAGGTAATGCGGGAAATGGTGCCTGTGCCTACCGGGCGGCCGTCCAGAGCCGTAACAAGGCGAGGATGAGGAAGAGGGTGGGTGGGAATTTTGTGGGACTTGGCCCAATCGGCATCGATAAGGCACTCAACTGCCCCGGAGTCAATAAAAGCGTTGCAATGGAACTGGCAATCGTTCCAGCGTAACTTGACTGGCAAGAGGGTCCGAGGGTACTTGAACTGCAGTCCCCCTAGGCAACTTGGTTCCTCTAGCAAGGCCCCTTTTTTACCTGACAACTTGGGACACTGTTCCTTTAAGTGACCCCGCCCCTTACAGTACCTACACCACAAGTCACGGGACATAGCTTCCCTTGTTACGCGCATGGAGGACCCATCGACCTGCATGGGCTCCTCCTGCTCAATAGGTGATAGTGAAGGGGTTTGAGACACTGCTGGCGTGGCGGAAGAAAGGTCATTAGCTGGGCGATACCTAAAACCTTTAGAACCCCTCTCTTTCTCTCTCTCTCTAAAACGGTTGTCTAACCGAATGGCGGTGGACACAAGGGCACCGAACGTAGCGGGTGGTTCGAGACCCGCGAGAGCGTCTTTTACGGGTTCCGACAGGGCGTTTGTAAACAGTGCCCTAAGAGGCTCATCGGCCCATCCTGTCACCCCTGCAAGAGCACGAAAAGCAATAGCAAAAGCGGCCACGGTGTCAGAGCCCTGACGAAGACGGGTCAACCGCATGGCGGCCTCATTGCCAAAAACGTCCTGATCAAAAACTGACACCATCTCCGCCATAAGCCCATCTGTGTTCTCCATGATAGGCGAATTAGCCCTGATAAGTGGGTCAGCCCATGCAAGAGCATTCCCGGTTAGGAGTGAGAGAATGAATGCTACCCGGGACTCTTGCGCATAGAAGCGGGAGGGCTGAATTTAAAAAAAAATTAGGCACTGAGTTAAAAACCCCTGACACTTTCCCGACTCCCCGCTATACCGCAGCGGGAGCTGAAGTTTAGGCTCTCTAGCGTCAGGTGGAGGTGGGGGAGGAATGGGATGTGTGGGTGCTTGTGCAACTGAGGGTGGGTCGGTTCTGAGAGAGAGAGTTCGGAGACTCTCCGCTAGATCCTGCAGAGCGACCGCCTGAAGGCGTATCTGCTCGTGCAGAGTCTGTTGAGAGACTAGAAGAGCTCGAATACTCTCTCCCTGAGAGGCAAGGGCTGCCTCCTGAGTTATTAAGACCCTATGAACAATGGGATCTATCGCTGGCCCCTCCCCTATGGCTTCCATGTTCTGTAGTGGTTCTCTGTGCCAGAAACACGGAGGAGAATGTTTGGAGGTCCAGATGCGACCGATCGACAGGCGTCTTAAAGTGTTCTAATGAACACCACAAAAAAACGGACGATAATCCGTAGTGGAAAGGGAGAATAATGAGAACACTAATAACCTCACGAAAAAGGTGAGGAACTCGATATGCGAGCAACACAACCGAAATAAGCAGACACGCTTATCGAACTCCGTATATGGAGCGAACGAACAAAGGAAATAAAAACTATAATATCCCTTTAACTGGGACAGAGCAGTTGGAACGAGAACAAAGGAAATAAGCGGACACGCTTATCTAACTCCGTTTGTGGAGCGAACGAACAAAGAAAATAAAAACTATAATATCCCTTTAACTGGGACAGAGCAGTTAGAGCGCTCGTAAAAGAACAAAGGAAATAAGCGGACACGCTTATCTAACAACGTTAGTGGAGCGAACGAACAAAGAAAATAAAAACTATAATATCCCTTTAACTGGAACAGAGCAGTTAGAGCGCTCGTAAAAGAACAAAGGAAATAAGCGGACACGCTTATCTAACAACGTTAGTGGAGCGAACGAACAAAGAAAATAAAACTATTAAGATCCCCTTTAACTGGGACCAAAGCAGTTAAAGCGCTCGCAGATAAGTGGTAAACCAAAGGAAATAAGCAGACACGCTTATCTACTCCCGTTTGAGGAGCGAAACGAAAGGAAACCGTTTCGTGTAAAACGAAAGACACAAGAAAACCTCTGCTCTGAAATGAGCGAAAAGAAACTAGCTTTCTTTCTAAACGCTTTCTATATAAACGCTTTCTTTCTAAACCCTTTCGTTTTTAAACTATCTTACTAACTAATCCTATACCTTCTTTTACCGGCTCGAATGTTAAGTGGAATAACATGGAAGCAACGAGAGAGGCAGGAAGCGGAGTATAAATAGTCAACGGAAATTAATCACAGGTGAACTTACTAATGACGAGGCGAAAGCAAAACCCCGTCGCAGAACAAAGGAAAATCCGATAGATTACCGGTAACGACAAAAAAGAATAACGAGAACGTGGAGATAAGGGAAGGAAGGCAAGATCCATGACACATTTAGCTTATTTTTAACTATTGACACTTCGCCGGCCACGGAGAATGGGCTTCCCCTCTATATTTGCGTTCCTCCAGAGATTTCTTCACAACAGCGATTCTTTCCCCCACAACTGTTTGGGTGTTTATCATCCCACTGGGGAGTATTTTTACTTTACCTGCTTGAATTTTGGGGTGTCAAGTTTGTTTTTGCCAAGTTATTCCTATTTCCCATTATTCTGAAAGGAGTCCTTGTGCCAGTGTCTCCCTAAAAAACCCTATTCAAATACAATTGATTTGAGTTTAAATGACTTCATTATACAGGTATTTAAGGTTTCTAAGTATTAACACTGATTGTTTTCAGTTTAGCAAATCTTTATTATCCACAGGAGACAATTTGCGTTCAAGATTAGATATTCATCTTCATACGTAACCACAATATTGTTCACAGTCAAACTGTGTCCTCACAACTGTATCCATTAGAAGTATACTCATGTTTGTAAACAAGGAGTTGTGGATGCTATAATAGTCATATGTTCTCCTGCACATCAAGAACACTGCAAATTAAGTCCTGGGTTCATGTTCACTGAATGCACTGCAGGACTGCTGCCAACTGTAGATCATTAATTCATTTCTATGCATTGTGCTGTGTTTATTTTACAGTACTGGCTTGTACCCACAAGAGTCAGACCCATCCTCCTGGGAAACCCTTCTGGGGGGATTCTGCCTGTACAGAGCTCTGCGAGTGTGACCCTTCCACAGATTTAGTCAGCTGCCAGAAATCTCAATGCAAAGCTGGAGAGAAGTGTAAAGTAATCTGCAATGTGAGAACATGCGTTGAAAGTGCCGCACTGTCCGAAAGTATGTATACGTTCATTACTCAAATATGTAAAAATTTAGTTCTTACATTACTTTAAATACGATTGATTTAGTAATACCATTTTGTGGATAGTTTATTATGAACTGTAACCAAAGCTTTGCTATTTGTTACTTTTGTGTTTCAGTAAAATATCTCTACACATACATGACAGTCTTCATGTTGAACGTAAATGCAAAACAAATTAGCAAAAACCAGCTCTACATCACCTCCTATCTGTCAGATACAAACGTGCTTGTCACTGTCAACAAGACTCCGTTCAAACAAGAGCTGTCCATGCAGGGTGGAGAGTCTGTCACAGTGGAGGTACCTTCTGACACTGAATTAAGAGGCACAGGTAGATATTCGAAAACGGTCATGATACGTTCCAGCAAGTTCATCACTATCGTGTCCTCTAATTATGAGAAGAATTCAGTTGACACCTCACTGGTGTACCCAGTTACTATGTTGGGCCAGGAGTATTATGTCTTCACTCCATTAAACACGGGGTACCCAAAAGAGTTAGCTGTTTTTGCATTGCAAGATTCTACTTCAGTGACTGTGGAGTTGAGGTGCGCTGTCACCTTTGAAGGTAGATCTTATAGGCCAAATGAAAAACTTACTGCCCACATTCGTACATCTGAAGTTCTCTATCTGGAGTCAGATCAAGACTGCACTGGGTCAAGAGTAGTGTCAGACAAGCCTGTAGGCGTCATCTCAGGCCATGCTTGTGCTTGGAAGAACTCCAAATGCCAGCATGTCTTCGAACAGCTGTTACCTGTAGAGCGATGGGCTTCACACTTTTTTGTCCTACCTCTAGAGTATCAGGTCTTGAAGGACTCTGTGTATGTCTTTGCTTCTGCAGCCACCCGTGTGACTGGTCAGTTTGGTGAAAAACCTCCTTTTGCCGTTGATCTTAGAGCTGGTCAGTGGAGAGAGATTCTAATGGATGGGAGTCTTCCATTAGTTATGTCTTCTCCCCAGCCCATTCAAGTCATTTACTACTGCACTGGTGGAAAATTTAGTGATAACACTCTATTTGATCCTTTTATCATGAATATTGTACCGACTGTTTCGTTCTGCGAAACCCACACCTTAGAGGGTATGGAAGACTTTAGTAACTACGCCCTTATCGTTGCCAAGGATATTAAAAAAGTGCAGTTTGATGAAAAGCATCCATCCTTCAAGTGGAAGCCAATTCCCAGGATGGGGTACTTTTGGACTTTTTACGTCTATGGGAAAGGAAGAAGTCACCACACAGTGAAGAGTCCCGGTGCCCCCATTGGAGTTTATAGTGTCGGCACAAAGGACAGGAACAGCTACGGAGCTCCTGCAGCCTGTGGCCGTGAGTAGAAAAGAAGACGTTCTCAGGAGATAATGTACAACTTTATTCTCTTTCACCTGTGAAAGACGACCGGAGAAAGGATGTTCATTTCTCTGATTGTGCGTTTTCTTTTTCAGTCCTGACCTGCACCTATAATGGTCAATACTATCTCCCTGGAAAGCCATTCTGGGAGGACTCTGCCTGCACAAAGCTCTGTGAATGTAACCCTTCCACAGGTGTTGTCAGCTGCCAGAAATCTCAATGCAAAGCTGAAGAAGAGTGTAAAGTTGTAGAGTGCTCGAGTGAATGTGTACCAAAAGGTAACTTATAGTCATTAAAAGAATATTGCTGACAAAAACTCTGAAGA
>JAKUDI010000122.1:0-21171 GCA_022702515.1 Ilyophis sp. 1 JC-2022
TGAAAGGATTTATAACAATTTATATCTTATTTTAAACTGGCACAGTAATCTTTGAATTGAATTGAAATTTTTTTTTAAATAAAATGTAAAAATTTTTTTTTTTTTTGCATTTTCCATTTTCCTCTCCCTTCCAATTGGCCCCCCTGGCGCCCCCTGGCGGCCCCCCGTTGGGCCGCGGCCCCCACTTTGAAAACCCCTGGCCTAGGCTACATTCGATCTCGATCAGTTTAGCTGGCTACTCTGTCTTTCAATTTTTGTCCTGCTTCAGTGACGCCAGATGGAAATATTTAATTATCGTAGACCTATGGGAGTCTTTAAAAAAAAATTATTGTTTTGAAAACGGGCAACGATTAAAAATAAATATACGTCCGATTAAACATTTGTGTATGGGCTTTTCTATGTTTGATCAATCTTCCCATCAATCAGTAGCCAATTTATCTTAGTATGTAACCTATTTTTTATTTTTTATTTAAGAAATGCAAAGATTTCTTAGCCTTAAACGGCCATACTTTTAAGGTTATTTTCTTCTTTTGGAGCATTGATAAAAATTTCAAAGGGATTGAATATGTGCACTCTCGCATAATGGAAATTAATTCATTTCAGGCCAGAGGTGGCATCGACAGCACAACTTCAGCAGCCACACTTGGGTCATGATTGAGGTAAACAAATACATAAATTTAGTTATAAACATGTCAGTCTGTGACCGATCGCAAGGATAACTGCATGAGAAACTTTCAGTCTCTGACAGAATAAAGCGTGCAGCTGGGTGAGTATTGGCCAAGTTTCTTTTATTAAACGTTAACGAAACACATTTGTAATGTTCAATTTTATAGTCCATTTAAGATGTAGCTACATAGCTAAACACGTTATTTTCTGGTTGTCTGTTGATGTTCACCAAATTCAGGAAAACATTAGCTAACGTTATCTCTTTCAGAAATGGTCTTCACCGTTAATTACCTGGATTTGAGGTAACGTTAAATTAAAGGAAGACACAGCTAACGATAACTCGGCTTGCTAAGTTATTTTTCTAAGGTTAAGATATTAATTAAAAATAAAGTTAACGGTAAAGTGGCTGCAAGGATAGCTAACGTTAGTGAAATATATTCCGAGACAACTATTCATTCTCGCCTCATTTCTTTAGTTACTTGGTCGTTACAGTGTCAGTTGCTATCACATAGCTACATGCGAACAACAGCTCTCGGTAACGTTAACTGGCTACAGCGACCTGTCAAAGCTTGTTGATGTCGGCTAACATTATAGCTAGCATTTGTGGCGATTTTAGCGAAGGTCTTCTAGCCAGAATTGGCCTATGCATTGTGCGCAACGGTTCGAGACACTTAAGAGCATAGGCGCCGATTTATGTTTCTGCCGGTGGGTGCTCAAAACAGTTGAATGCCCCAGCCCTATACAGTAGGCATATCAAGTGCATTTTTCCCATGGGTGCTCAGCCTTCTCCGTGGGTGCTCGGGCCCCGAAGCACCCACGGAATCGGCGCCTATGCTTAAGAGGTTGTCCTCTTTAAGGTTTTGCTTTCTAATGTTTAAATGGCTTTGACTAATTTGAGCACCGTCTTAAAGTTTATTAGCCTACGTTTTTTAACGCATGCTGCATATTATATCCACCCAGGTTAAACAATCTCAAGTAGTTATCTCTTTGTCAGTATCATTTCTTAATCATTATAGGTTATTTAGGCGATTTTATAAGCGAGTATTCAGCAAATTAATTGCACATAATTGCTACATAAGCTAAACAAACAGAAACAAATACTAATGTGTTAGCTACCCCCAGCTTTTTCCAGCGCACCGTAGCCTAGGCTACACATATTTAGTTTTATGAGACAAAGAAAAATGCTAGCACCGAAAAACTTGCTATAGCCTATTCATTGATATTTGTTCAGTTAATTACCTGCTTGATTTATAATTAAGAACTATAAATGGAAACAGGTTGGGAGTTATATCCGTAGGTAGTCTAAGGTTACAGAAGGCCTATTTCCAACCGACCGGCGGTTTCTGTCTGGTCACGTAACGTTGGCTAACACAGAAAAAAAGAGCCAAACTAAATGGCTCGTTCACCAAAAGGAATCGGTTCCCTACGTTCACCAAAGAGAGCCGTTCAAAAAGAGCCATTCATTTGCGAACGACCCATCACTATGGCACATATGGCACAGTGCCGGCTGGCCGGAATCGGGCCGCATGAATTGGCCCAGACTCGGGCCGTAATTCAAGACCTAGGCTGAGCCGACTCAGAAGCCAAAGCTGGGCCACGCCCAAGCCGACTCGGGCCATATCTGGGCCACATACATTTGGCTACTTGGGAATTAACGGGTCCTCCATGACAGAACTAGGAATGGGGAAATAAAGTTTGAAAAGGAGGACAATTTTAGGTCGGATATTTAATCTTATTGGTTATCACGCCATCTCTTCTGGTCACTTCGCCTGCTTGCCGGCCTTGCATCACCATCCAAAAATGCCTTGCAGACGCAAGGAATCACCTCCCATTGAAAATGAATGGAGGTGATGTAATCGCAGCCTAGGTAAACTTTGTAACTTAATATAGGCCTAGGCTATAATATATGTGAAATGACAAAATTATCATACTTTCTTTTTTGTTTTTTTGCCATATCTGCGGTTTTACAGCTGAATTGGGCTACTTTCACAGTGCAGTCATGGGTAAAAATTTAAAGTCTCAAAGCATACACTTATTTTAAAAAGTAAAAATATTATGATTTCTATTTAAAATATGTTGGTTTTGGTTAAAATATATTTTGGGCTAGTTTGGAGTCGGCATTTGGCTGGAAAGTCTTGCAAGATCTGGCAACCCTGGCTACAGCCCTTGCATGTCGACTGTTCTTCAAACCACATATATTCACCACTGGGCAGATTGCTTAAGATTCAAGCCTTGGATTCAGAGTAGCCTATGACTGAGTAGTATGATCTGGAATTATGAGTTGAAAATTTGATTTATATCCTTAAGCAATACACTTTGCACTATAATATATACACTCTAATGCAGGATCTATCAATTATCTCCACTAGTTTAAAAATGGTATGCTATGTAGCAACACAGTTTGTGGATAAGCTCTGCTGAAAAAGTGATACAAGATATGTGGTCTCAAGTAGAACGCATACTGGAAATGCAGCATGCTTTATAAAAGTGCAAAATCTGTAAGTCTCTTACCGCCAGCTTTAATATCCACTATTGCCAATAGTGTACAGAGCACCTACATACTCTTAGAGTATAATTTAGCCTTTTTGACGGAATGTTTGAATCTCAAAGTGGTGAGTAGCCTATAGTGGTGAGTGTTTGAACTACAGTAGACAGGGCTGTCAATGGTCTGTGCTGATTAGTGATTAATCCCGGTATTTTCCATCACAATACCTTCCCGTTCCCAACCAGGAGTGACGTCGGGAAACTGGGAAATTTAACATGGGCAATGCAGATAAATAAATATTGCATTATATTTGGCCTAATTAAGTACAATAAAACAATCAATATATGAAGTTTATTTCCAAAATGCAGTATCCTGTCACGTCTCCAGAACTATGTTCCTGCTTGACCACTTTGCTCGTCTACAGCAGGGCGACTCGCACTTCCCCCCCCCTCCGTGTCAATGGCGCTCGCTCGTCCCGACTAAGGAGCTTTTCAACCCTAGCTCCCCAGTGGTGGAACAAACTTCCCATTCCCCTACGTTCGATGCCAACCCTGCCTGCGTTCCGCCGTGGCCTGAAAACACACCTTTTCAGACTTTATAATAGTATTGTAGTAGAGCTTGATTTACCCAGTTTACTGTGAACTGCATTCAATGTTCATTACTAGGGATAGCTGCTACTTTATGGGAAGGATGTGCTTTGTCTTATCTGTTCTGTAGTTACTTCGATGACGTTTCTGTATGCACTTACTGTATGTCGCTTTGGACAGAAGCGTCTGCTAAATGACTGTAATGTAAATGTAAATGTCTCATGCCTCCACCTCCAAGTCTGGTTTTTCTATTTATTTGTATTTCCTATCTGGCAGTCCGTTCTATGTTTTCCCTCTCTCCCTCCATTTTGTGTCTCCACTTCCTCACACCTGAATTGTGTTTTCCCATTTTGTTTCGTCTCACCTGTTCCTCATTGTTTCTTAGTTAGTTTGATATTTTGTCTCCTCTGTTTCTGTGTTCTCTGCCAGATCGTCTTGTGCCCTGCATTTGTGCTCGTCTCATTTCTTTCCAGCGGTTTTTGATTCCTGCCTGTCTGTTCCCTGTTCCTGTTTCCTGTTCCTGTTCCCTGTTCCTGTCCAGCCCTTCGTCCTCCTAATCCCCTGCCCTGAAGGATTCCCCGGTTCTGACCCCTGCCTGTTCCTGGATGTCGCTCTTGCCTACCCAGCATTGCACTGATCGCTGGACATTGACCCCAGCCTGGATTTGACTACGTTTCTGCCTGCCCTCTATTGCTCAATGTTTGCTGACATTGACCTGTGTTTGTCGACTACAAATAAAGCCTATTCCTATTACTTCTGGTGTCTGCGATTGGTTTCCGATTGGTTCTCGTAACACTATCCACCATTTGAAAAAACTGACACCTACTCATGACTGCTTATTGACAAGCGAAAACTCGTTAACTGATTGAACTTTAGAGCATGTGAACGTTGCTAGCGCACGCACATAAAATAGAAGTTCAATATACCTGCTCCAAACGTGGCAAGCAATATTATGTCAAGCAACGTGTGGAAAGATTTTGAGAAAGTTAATACTAACGAGGCAAAATGTCTGTTTTTTTAAGTTGTAAATTAATTACAGAGAAAAGAATAGGCTACTATAGACCTAATTGCGATATATAATAGGCTACCACTAGGGGGGCAAACGTGGATAGGTTGCGTACAAGGGGTAGCCTAATAATGAATGCAAACCCATAGTTTTGTTATTCCAGGACATTAGATTCTGCAGAAATATAGCCCAGCTATAATTACAAAACGAGCTGAAATTCTTAGAGCAAGTTGCAAGTATATTAGATACCTTCGGTTTTCTTACCATCTCGTAGCCTACGGCTAAACATCCCTCATTTCACAATGGTAGGCGAGCGTATATTTGCTGATGTGTCTTGATGGAGATAGTATTTATGCCATCATATTAAATTATTGTATTTATGCCATAACATTTACTTAGGCTATAGCTATACTATAGGCCTATTACTCACATGCTCAGTTCTTGCAGCAAAAACCTAGATTTTTTATTCAGGTTTTATTTTTTTATTGGCTTGCTGTAAACGTGAGAAATTTCTGCATAACACATGTTACTTTATTTCCAAAATTCACCGCCAAAACCCTCGACATTTCAAAGAAGAGGGTAAAAATGTGTAGCCATTTTTTAAAGTTTTTTTTAAGGGGGGCCTTTTCCTTAAACACTGTAGACCAGGGGTGTCAAGCTCCAGTCCTGGAGGGCCACAGTATCTGCAGGTTTTGTGGTTTCCTTTCAAATCAGCAGCAAATGAATGCCTTGAGAACAAGGTGTGTGGACTCTAGTTTAGCCATTCAATGACTTAAATTAATCACTTGTGCTGAAACACACCAAAAACCAGCAGACACTGCGGCTCTCCAGGACTGGAGTTTGACACCCCTGATGTAGACCTAAGGCCTTTTTGTCGTGTTATATCCAGCGTTAATACTTCTCACGGTTTTATTAATAAAACGTCTTTGAAAAACAGTTTGTTGTCATTGATATTCAAGAATATCAGCCAATAGTACGCTAGTGGACAATGCCATGGTGCTGAAAGATAAATGGCATATGGTGCCGGTAGCCTGTAAA
This sequence comes from Ilyophis sp. 1 JC-2022, assembly GCA_022702515.1. Taxonomy (NCBI): domain Eukaryota; kingdom Metazoa; phylum Chordata; class Actinopteri; order Anguilliformes; family Synaphobranchidae; genus Ilyophis; species Ilyophis sp. 1 JC-2022. The sequence continues at coordinate 5,783 of JAKUDI010000122.1, forward strand.
CCAGGGGTGGCCAATTCCAGGCCTCGCGGGCCGGTGTGTATGCAGGTTTTTACTGCCACCAGTTACCACGGTTCAATCAGCTAATTAGTCATACACACAATCACCGATTCACTTGTAAATTACAGAACGATAAAATGCTACAATACACGCATTGACGCATACCGGCACAAGAACATTCATCAGCTGCTTTTCATATCGCGGATATGTAGATTAAAATATCAGATTGTGTAAACGATTGGGCTAATTAAATAATTGTTAACTGGCGGCAGCAAAAACCTGCATACACACCGGCCCGCGAGGCCTGGAATTGGCCACCCCTGCTGTAAACCAATAAGCAGGGTCGCACATTTGATAATAGCCTACTAGAATGCCCCTGGTTTTTTAGACTGGATTTCCCGGGAAACCTGGGAGCGAGGTGTTATAATCCCAGGTTTAAAAATAGCTAATTTTCAGGAAAATATTAAACACTAGTGCTGATGCACCTTGATGGAGAGCAGGCTGCTGATAGCGTTAGGACTGATCAATTTAATTTCCTGTCTTTTTGAGGATTTCGGCAAACGCAAACATTTCAGTTAAAATGTAGTTGTGATTAATACCGTATGCACTTCTTAAATACTATCGATGCAGGATACATCAGTTATTTCTTTCTCGATGAGAGTGGACAAATGGTTGCAAATGGATGTAATTTGTAAAGACATAAAATTACTGACCTCATTTCTAAGAGTCAACTCCACAACAATGGTACCCAGATAATATAGGTCTTCAAAATTGGAATATCTATTTCAGCTTTATTTAAAGTGACTAGAATTGCAATCAGGTTTGTATCCCGTACGTAATTACGCAGTAAGAGCCAACAATTCCCCCTGCTTTACTACTTTAAAGCTCATGTATGGATTCTTCTTTCCTAGAAATGCATGGCATTCAAAAGCCATAATCATAAACACACAATATTTTGTTAGGGCAGAAAGGTTAATAACTTCAAGGTCACACTTCTCAATGTGCATTCCCTAATGGCAGTCAGAATGAACTTTCCACTGTTCCTATGGCATGCCTGACACCTGCTGGCTGGGTCCCTGTAATACTGTTTAATAACCGTTAACGATGTAAGAGATATGATTGATGTTCATTGCATGTCAAAGTTTCTTTGAATACAGTAATTCACAGCAACTTTATACAGTATGCCAAATTCTGTACAGTTGTTCTATATTTTCATAACCAAACCATTACATAATTTAGTTGCCATGTGTAAACGAGTAAAGATTAAACCCAAGTGATAATTGCCAGAGCTAATGCTCTTAATGGAATCCACATTGATCATTTTAAATTGCTCACCTATTCATTTGTAATTGAGCTGAAATGATCTGAAATGGAGTCACTTATTGTAGTGTTTTCTGAAGCCTAGTCCTAGAAGGGCCCTATCTCACACCTGGCGCTAAGCGGCGCTAACCCAAAGGCAGGTGTCTTTGCTAGTTTCAGTTCGACGCAATGGTCATTTTATTGCCCAGTGCTCACATTGTTTAAATACCAAATAAACTTTCGGCCATAGCAAGTCAACTAACGCTATTTATGTTATTAATCAATATGAGAATGCATGTAATATGAACTTCAGATGAAGCTTAAACTTTGCTTGCTAAAATGCATTGCCTGTGATCTGACTGCTGTGTGAACATGGAATTGATGTTTTACAATGCTTCATTGTATAATCAAAATTAAATTTGTGAAACAAGCAGGCTAATTTGGCGTTTTCTAAGGTGAGATGGAAGCCTGTTGGCTTATTCTCAGCGGTCGCAGGTGCTTTTTAACTAAATTAAACCACATATATTTTCAAAAATAACAGCACTGTTGTAAGCTAATGGAAAATATTTTCCGGTTTTCCGTTATTATATTTCTGGGAAACAGGAAAGAGTTTGGTCGGGAATTACTGGGAACCCGTGCCGGTGTTAAACCCTAATGTTTAAGATTATTATTGTGTATATCAAAACACGTCATAATGGTTAGTCCAAATAATATTGATCGTAATATTGATCCATATATTCCTAACGCATGAGCAGTGAATGGGAGATAACACTCTGATTGGTTTATTGTATGTTAAAAGACACACCTATAATTAATGAAGAGGCTAAGTTCAGCCCTTTTGAACCTTGCACCTTACTTTTCTCTCAAAATATGTGCCCTCTAACTAGCAAAAGTGGAGTTGGACATGCCCTAAATGCACTTGCGCCTTGCGTTTTGACCATGCGCCAAGATCGTAAAGATAGAGCCAATAGAGTTGAAACACTTATTGCTCAAAGTTTGAACCTTCAAGGTTGCCTTGAGCGGGAAAATTAAACACATCAGGATTCAACATAACTTCACAGGTGTGTGCTGTTGGTCTTTTGTAAACAGGAATGTGTGGGTGAAGTGCAAGTAACTCAATTTATATTGGGTCACTTGGCATGTTAAATGTGTAATATAGACTGGTATTCAATTTAATTAGGATTGAGTATTTGTTCAATTAACTGTTTTATACCTAGAGCAAGTAACTGAATAGGCAATTTAGTCTATTTGAGACATCTAGCCAAACTCACATATTTAATGGGAGAATGCCTTTAACTGTTAGCACAGGCACACATCTGACAACATTTTTTTTTCTTTAAAGGACCCCAACAAATAACTGTCAGCTGATGTGAAACCTAGCTATGTGATCTAGAACAGCTCTATTAAAAATCGAATTAATTAGAAGCAGCTGGAAGGAAAAGCAGCATAGCCAGTGTGTTCTTGGGATAACAGATGGGAAATGCTGCTGTAGTCCTCTGGCATTCCTTTGCAGAGTTTAGGTATGTGCAGCCTCTGCTTTTATGCTCTCTGAAATCCAGGGATTTCTTGAAGCAGTGTGGATTCAAAACAGAGCTCTTGCAGATGTGTTGGACGGTTTATATCACGGTGGACGCTGGTGATTTCATCATTGAAACCCTGGAACACAAGCGGGAACAAAACCTGACTATATGCAGCATCATTTTCAGCCATGGTGTCTGACAGTTCTTGTGATGGTACGCCTGCTGACTGTCAGATCAGTACTTAACTACCATAGAAGAACAGCAACAATGCCCACCTCTTTCTATGTGCTTGGAGTTTGCCATCTCTTTTCTATGTAAAATTAGAAGCTAAATTTATTAGTTTTTTCCATAAGTAACCCACAATTGTTTTGCCTGGCTTAGTTTAAATCAATTTTTTGTTCATATAATATTTTAAAAAATTTAATTGCTGGGAGTTCTATTGTTTGGCGTTGCAAATTAAATTACAAAATTTAATTAAATTATTAAATTAAACTGTAAATTACATTGGAATAGTATGGAACACATGGTTGGCTAAATGTCTAAGTCATCAAGGGTCTGAGGTACCAGAGAGTACCAGGAGGGTACCAGAAAATAAGATATCAAGAGTCTTTTGATGTTGTTGGGTCACAGACATAAGGAAGTCATGGCATGCAAAGGATATGCAAGCAAATATAAAAAATCATTACTTTGTTTTATATATAAATGCAGGGGTGTCAATAGTTGTGGCACACGTGGTTTTGTTAAAAATAATTATTTCTTGAGGGATTTTTTTTCTCATAATAAATTTACTTCAATTAAAGGTTGCATTTTTCACATTTTTTCAGTGTGAGATTAAGTCACCAAATGGTAAAATATTTTATAACCCTTTTTACCAGGGGTGCCAATAGTGGAGGGCACTGTTGGGATGACAGGTATGCCATCCGCCAAGCTTGGCGGGGCATGCCCCATACCTATACAGCACCGAGAGTTTGCCACTTTTCACGGTTTCCTACAGAAATGAGCACAATGACCACAGACTCTCAGCCCTTAAAAACATTAACTTTCTGTACATTCTGACCTCATGTAACCACACAGAATTCAGGTACAACTTCACAGATCCATACAATGAAGCCCCAAACTTGGGTTATTTTACAGTTTTTTCTCTCTTTCTGTCATGGTTTTGGCAGCCTCCCTTAATTTCTGCGGTTATTATTCCTCGGAGCGGCACGAGGGCTCTCTTGACGTAGTTTTCCGTTGTCCATTCTGGGTTTTAGTTTTGTTCCAGCACTTAGTCCTAGCACCTGTTCTAGGTTACCTGCTGGCTATTTAAGCCCCGTACTTTCCGGGGCTTCTGTATTATTTCACCTCTCTGTTTACTTTCAGTATTGAGAGTCAGAGGTCTGTTCAATTCTGTTCTTTTGTCTACACTCGAGCTACAGGTTTATTCACCCATAACTGGGTCGTTTTCATTTATCTTTTATTTCTTCGTTCACCTCTCCTTAGTTTCCTCTCTTATTGTGAGAGCGTGAGGTGTACCTTCCTCTTTTCCTCTCTCGTGCTACGAGTTATTTTGCCAGATTATTTGCGAGTCGCTTTATTTTTCTCCTCTTTTCCGGCCTCCCTCTTATTTGCTCTCTTGTACTGAGAGTGGGAGCCGGTTTATTTTCTCCTGTTATTCCCTTTCCTTTTTACGGAGATGCTTTTGGACATATAAGGAAGTACACAAGTGACGCTATGTCATGCAATAGAGTAATCTCTACAGTTTTTTCTCAAAAAACATTGTCGTCGTCGCAATCTCTGTTGTGTGTGGAAGCTAGCTTGCTTGCTCAGTAACAATTGCCAAAACTTGCTTTTACAGTTGTATAATCTTTGCGGGAAGCTCATTTCTATTTTTGACATGCATTCTATATAATTTCACATGCAAACCGCACATGATATCGGTTCATGACTTCGATTGCTACATGACTACAAGGTAGGCCATGAAAGCCTCAGACTCAAATTGTAACGGTTAACCCCAGACAGCACACTAAGCACAGCTCAGTCTGTGGGGGATATGCGCTCCGTCTGTCACTACGTATCTTGGAAGTTGATGCGACATCTCCCGCAGACGGACAGCCACAGGGCCTATGTAGCTGTGGTAGCTGTGCTGTCTGGACGAAGCCGCAGTTAGCTATCTTGCTAACTTCAGGTCAGTTCAGTTAAAATGAAAATTGAAACCAGTTACCTTAGCTAATGTTAGTCTACCTAGCTAGACAGCATTAGCATATGGCATCAGTGATAATCATTAAGGTTAGCTGGACGAGTAATTACTAAGGCATTCTCTCTTATAGCATAACCCTAGCTGGAACAGCTGTAGGTTACCATATAGACTAGAAAAAATAGCTGTAATGTTACACAGAACTGCAGTATTGATACACGAAAGCTAGGATTGCCACCCGTCCACGGTTTCCATCGAATGCCCTTGTTTCTGACTGCCCCGGAAAATCCCGGAAAGTCTGTAATTTATAGGCTTACATGGACAGTCTCTTTGTTCGTGGGCAATGTAGTCTCACATAATTTATTACTTTGTGAAGTGTTACCTTGAAAATGGCAAGTTTTTACAAAGTACCTAATGTTAGCTAGCTCGATAGATCATCGCCTGACATTTGAGTTACATCATCAGTTACTCATAACAAACTCATAATAACAGTACCAGAAAACAGTACCAGAAAATAAGATATCGAGAGTCTTTTGATGTTGATTGGTCACAGACTTCAGGAAGTAACAGCATGCAAAGGATATGCGACCAAATATTAAATATGATACTTTAAAAATACGTTAAAGCAAAATATTCTAATTTTCTGAGACACTGAATTTTGGGTTTCATTAGCTGTAAGCCATAATCATCAAAATTACAAGAAATAAAGGCTTGAAATATTTCACTCTATGTGTAATGAATCTATATAATATATGAGTTTCACTTTCTGAAATGAGTGACAAAAAATATTGAACTTTTTCACGATATTCTAATTTTTTGAGCTGCACCTGTATATACAGTCAAGCCAGAAAGTCTGAACACCCCTTTCACCATCTCCACGTTTTATTACATTACAGACATATTCATTACAGACTTTAAAAATATGTTAAAGCAAAGGGTATGAATACTTATGTAAATTAAAGATTTCAGTTTTCGATTTTGAATACATTTGCAAAAATTTCTAAAAACATGTTTTCACTTTGTAAACAGCCACGAACCACTACAGGACCCCCCCCTCTAAGGGATGACCCCAGACGATCCCTCAGGCCGACTACTGCGGAAATCTCAAATTAAATTCAGACACATTCGAACAAAAGAACCAGCCGAGGGAACCTCCACATTCCTCTCTAGTTCCGTAAATAATGGAGGAAGGTAACCTACTTGAGCCTCAAAAGGAGGCATTGCCAGTGGAGGCATTATATGCATACTCTGCCCAACGAAGAAGATAACTCCACGACGTAGGATTGACCGCCGCCAAGCAGCGAAGGGTGTTCTCCATTGTCTGGTTAGTTCTCTCTGTCTGCCCGTTAGTTTGCGGGTGAAACCCCGAAGAAAGACTAACCGACACGCCCAACTGGGCACAAAAAGAATGCCAAAACTTGGCGACAAACTGAGGACCCCGGTCGGACACAATATCTTGCGGTAACCCGTGAACTCGGAACACATGCGCAATGACTAAGTGAGCCATCTCCAGCGCGATGGTAATTTTGCCAAGGCGAGAAAATGTGCAACCTTGGAAAATCTGTCCACAATAAGGAGGATCACTGTATTACCCTGTGAGTCGGGTAATCCAGTTACAAAATCTAATGCTATATGGCTCCAAGGTCACCTGGGTACGGGTAGGAGCCGCAACAACCCTGAAGGTGAGAGTCGAGAACTCTTACTCTGAGCGCAAACAGCACACGCAGCGACAAACTCGCGCACATCTTTCTTAATGTCCACCAGAACCGTCTGGATAAAAATTCTTTAGTCCGATGGACACCAGGATGCGCCGCGAACTGAGAGGAATGATCCCACTGTAGCACTCGAGACCTGACCTCAAGAGATACAAAAATGTGCCCAACGGGGCCCCCACCTGGATCTGGGATATGCAGCAACGCCTGCAGAACCGCCACCTCAATGTCCCACAACACCGTAGCCACTATCTGTGAAACCGGCACAATGTGTTCCAGAACCGCAGGACCATCTGCTCGCTCAAAAACCTGCGACAGAGCATCAGGCTTAACATTCTTTGTACCAGGACAATACGTTATAAGAAAGTTAAAACGTGTAAAAAACAGTGCCTAACGCGCCTGTCTAGGATTACGTGTCTTAGCCTGCTGGATGTACTCCAGGTTCCTACGATCGGTCTATACCGTAAAAGGGTGCTCTGCTCCTTCCAACCAATGACGCCATTCCTCTAGAGCCAACAACTCTCGATCACCTACATCATAATTCCTCTCAGCCACCGTAAGGGCACGAGAGAAATATTCACACGGATGCATTTTTCGGTCAATAGGTGAATGTTGAGACCGAATGGCACCTGCGGACTTGGAAGCATCAACACAAAAGGGAGGGAGGGATTGGGCGTGACGAGAATAATAGGCTCAGAACTGAACCTCTTCTTCAGTTCCTCAAATGCAGAATCGGCCCTCTGATTCCAAATAAATTTCATAGCCGTTGTTTTCTTTGTAAGGGCAGTAATGGGCGCGGCGAGCGCACTAAAATTTTGAATAAAGCACCTATAAAAATTGCCAAACCCAAGAAAACGCTGGACCTGCATCACAGAATTGGGAGTTGGCTAATTAAGTACAGCAGAGACTTTCTCTGGATCCATAGAGACCTTGCCCTCTGAAACAATGAATCCCAGAAAAGAAACCGTGCTAGCATGAAATAAGCACTTCTCCACTTTGACGAACAATTTAGCCTGTAACAGGGCCTTCAATACCTGTTTAACATGTCCAATGTGGGTCTGTAAATCGGCAGAAAAAATTTAAATGTCATCCAAGTAAACAAAAACAAATTTCTCCAACATCTCCCGTAATACGTCATTAACTAATGCCTGGAAAACCGAGGAGGCGCTAGTGAGCCCAAACGGCATACCCGATACTCCTAGTGGCCGTTATGGGTATTAAAAGCGGTTTTCCATTCATCACCCTCATGCATGCGCACTAGGTTATAAGCATTACGTAGATCTAATTTGGAAAAAATTGTATCTCCTTGGAGATGTTCAAATGCCAAATGACATTTAATGCCGATAACCGATACATGGTCTTAAAGTGCCATCTTTTTCACAAAAAAAAAACCCTGTGCCAGCGGGCGAAGTAGATGGTCTTATGAAGTAATTTGCCAATGCCTCATCGATGTATTCCTTCATAGCCACACTCTCGGGAGCTGACAAGGAATAAAGGCTCCCTCTAGTTGAAGTAGTGCCCGGATACAGCACAATAGCACAATCGAAAGGACGGTGGGGAGGAAGGGTGGTTGCCCTCTGTTTGCTAAAAACCTCTGCTAGTTCGACGGATTCTGTCAGCACGTTCAGAGGTAAAGAAAATTCAATAGTTCCTGCCATCTCAGTATCCTCCCTCTGAGTAGGCGACCCAGGAGGAGGCGACCACTGAATCTCAGAATCGGAAGGGTCTTCAGAAGATAGCCCCTTCCAATAAGAATTTCCGTCAGCCAGAGAGTCCCATTCCAGACTCTCGTCACCAACCTCAGATTCCGAAAAAGGATCTCCCTGATTGGGAGGAGAGATTACCTCCTCCAACTCAGAATCGGAATCAGAATCATCAAAACACTCCCCGGATAAACTGGAAGGGGTGATGTGATCTTGCTCAGAACATGCAGCACCCCATTGACGGATGACTACTTTTCACCCTCCCCACTTAATATGGGGATTGTGTTTAACTAGCCACGTATGACCCAACACCAACGGATAAACAGGTGAATGAACTAAAAACAACTGAATGCTCTCCATGTGCTTAGGTTGACAAATAGACATGGTGAGAGGAGACGTCACCTCCTTAATAGTACCTGACCCCAAAGGGCGACGGTTGAGAGCGGTAACCAATCGGGCGTGATCAAGGAGCTGGACCGGTATTCTGTTCTTTCTAGCCCATTGAGCATCAATGAAACAATCCACGGCCCCAGAATCGATAAAGGCCTTGACCTGCCTCAAATGCTGTGCCCAAGAAAGTCTAACATTTAATAACGTCCGAGGCGTAGTACCCTGACGTCTTGCTAGATGCCCCGGCTCCTTTAACGAGACCCCCCTTTAACGAGACCTATTGCCCCATCTACCTGCATGGGTTCCTCAGTACTCAGCTTAGCTACCAGAGAATAAAACTCTAAATGGGAGAGACGAAGGTATTATCCTATGACCTTTATCCTGTTCTTTGCGGAGTAAGCGGTCCCACAACCGATTGTCTATGTGAATGGCAGAAGACACTAAATCTAATCGAACTGCTCGAGAATGTACAGAGCATCCTGTACTGGTTCCGCTAATGTCCTCAACGGAGCCTCAGCCCAACCTGTCTCACCTGCCAGTGCACAAAATTTTACGGCAAATTCTGCCACAGTCGACTCCCGACCCGAAATGCTATGGTCAAAGACCGACTCCATTTCCTGCATGAGTGTCTTAGTGGTATTTAAAATAGGGGATTTATTCCTGATCAAGGGCATAGCCCAATGAAGCGCAGACCCAGAAAGTAGTGAAAGAATAAAAGCTACTTCGGTGTCTGGATTATTAAACCGCGATGACTGGGCTTTAAAAAAATTAGAACACTGAGCAAGAAACCCACTGCATTTTCCTGCTCTACTGGCTAATATAGCGTTAATACAAGACAATTGGGGCACGAGATATAGATAGCCACCCACACTAAAGGAGAGAAGAAAAAGCCTGTAAATGGGCCGATACATTGCCTTGCACTGATAATAATAAAATAATATAATATACTGTAATATATAGATTCCACCAAATGCACGTTCCACAGAAATCATTACACAATGGTAAGTTTTATTGAGTTTTTAAAAATGATTATTTAAAGGCCCACTCATTAATATTGATTGCTAATCAAACAAAAAGTATGTGCATGGCAACTACGTAAGTATACTCATAGTTTTAAAAAAGTACTTAGTTGCCATGCACAAAATATAGACAGTGTACCCTGCTGACCCTTAGCGTCTCCAAATGTATCCAAAATTGCTAAAACTCACTTTTGTATGATTTTCAAGTGGGGATAACTATCCTTTCATCAGTATAGGGGGATAAATATCTATGGGTCTGAACAGCTATCCAAAATCTGTCATAAAATTAATAAAATATTTTGTGTCCATTATAAAGAATATACACATTTATACTCACGCCAAGGAAGATTTTACATTCATCTAACACATATGCACAGTAACTTTGAATGAGTATTTTCCATTCCCTGAGTGACAAGTATTGCCCAGGGAGATACTACACCATACAGTATATATTATGTACAACCAGATTACAATAAAATAATATTCCACCATCAGGAAAATGCTGGCAAATGTTCTAGCTTCAGGGCAAATCAAACATAAAAGATGACTGACCTACGATCGCTTACACTACAGTATGTGAAATGCACTCAAAATGCAAAAATAACCCATCCAAAAATCCATGTAAGCAGGTGAGGATTTTCTCTTGCCTTGCTGACGAGTTAGTAAATTAGTAAAAACTTGAGCATAACAAGAAACAACTGTTACGCCTCGGTGAAGTTTGTGTAAAACTAAACTAATAAAACTAGAAATTCTGTTATGCCCGGCTGTAATGTATTGTTCAAAGCATTCAGTAAGACATTGCAAACACCGTTGCTAAGGTGATAATGTCCTATATTGGATAAAAGAATCATCAATGAAACCAGAATGAACTGGAACAAATGAGATGGGTTTGCAGAGTGTGGGGGGTATATCAATGTTTCAGAGTGTAATAGCGTTATAAAGTATTGTTGATTTCTCACACTGATTGTCCCAGACAATAAATGACCCCTGAATTTTGGACATTTCTATGCGTAAAACCAATGGTAGGATTGGATATTTATTTCATATTTAGTAGCAGATATTGATAGTAGAATAACATGGTATAATTACACAAATTGCACATGTTTATTTTGCATTTGAATGAGCAGGGCTTTTCACTGCTTTTTTTGGAATAAGATCAGGCTACTGTCGGGTTTATCCTGTTGCTATGATTGAATATGAATTTTATGTGATGAAGAAATATATTTATGGACTCACACATAGACACTATTGTCCACTATGTCACATATGGGTAGGTATAGTTGCAGGCGAGACTGGGTGTGGGGTTGCTTGTTAAATGGACTTACTACGGGACAATAGTGACACTTAGAAACATATTTGGCAGAGTTGTCACGAATTGTTTATTAATAACGCCAACACACTGAGTTTGTTGTTTCCACTCATAGTTTGTTTGCAGGAGCAATGAATGTTTCAGTTGAGCAAAATCTTGATGCGGGCGCTGAGTCCACTAATGAGACCTGCGCAAAGAGGTTAAGGGCTAAGGAAACCCGAAAAAGTGACTAACTCTCGGTGCCATATAGGTATGGGGCATGCCCAGCTAAGCTTGGCCATAACTAATAGGGGCCCACTCCCATACTCGGCCCCCACTATCGGGACACCCGTCCTCAGCTCCTGTGCTAGAAGCAGCAAGAAAGGGAGATACTCGTCTGCAGTATACTCCACTGATGTCTTAGCCAATGATGGGTCCTGCCATGACATTTCTTTGAACTTGCAGTCCCCCACATCATTCTAGTGCTTTTTCTGGGCAAAGGCATGGAACATAACAGTAAATTTGGAACCAGCTCCATAAGTCAGCCAGTGGAATGTGTAATATTAAAATTAAACAAGGGCCATCTCCTTTTGCCAAATAACACAAAGGGAGAAAGTAATCAATTTTTGATATCAAGAAGCATCAGAACAAATTGATAAATAAAAGAAGCACATGAATGCATTTAATTTATAAATGTCCATTCAGTAAATATATGCTAAGGAAATGCATTAATAAATCAAACACTTTTAAAAATATTTTTAAGTGTGTACCTCATGCACATTAAAATGTTCTGGGAGCCAGCCTGTGTTTGAAAAACAGCTAGTATAGTAAGTAAATAAATACATAAAAGTTGAAGTTAGTGGACTGGAAAAGTAGTTAAAAAGATTAATGTTTTGGGCACTTCATGCTTTTCTCATTAACCTTTTCTCAGTTTGTAAATTTATGATATATGGTTATTAAATTGACTGTCATGAAACTAAGAGCTTTTGCACTTATCTTCATTACTCTTTCCTCTGTATTTAAAAAAATAATACATAACCTGAGTAACCCTTAGAATAGATTATGCATTTCCAATCATATACCACCACATATTATGCTGTACATTCACCAGGACATTAAACATGTCAATACAACATGGACTTTCTGAACGTAATCTCAACAGATTTAAGAAGATATATTTCAGTAGGAAAGAATGTCATATTTGGAATTTATTTAAATGATAGTTTAACAGGTATATTAACTATTTAGAAATGAGAAAATGGAATATGCTGCGAAGTTGAACATATACTATATGAACTAATATAGTTTGCAAAGGTAAATTATACTGAATGTATCCTGCAGAAATCACTGCTGTGACGTTAAGAGAATAAAAAATTGGGTAAAAATTTTTACACCTTAGTTCTTGGATGCATATCTTTAATATTATAATATAATATATTATTTATTTATTTAATATTATGTTACAAATTTTAGTGGTGTGCTGATATGAAAATAAAGGTTTATGAAAAATAAGAAAAAAAACACACACACTGTAATGTACCATGTAATGCTCCATAAGATTTAAAGATTTTCCTCAGGAGAGAGCAATTAAGAAAATGACGGTGGGAGGCTGGTGATGAAGTCCACCGAGAGGGGTGTGACTAGGGGCCGTGGGGGTGGGAAGTGGATGCAGCAGGCCCATGGGATGTGATGAGGGTTTTTGTTTTCGGGCCAGGCGGTGCAGGCATCGACAACGGACGAGACATCCCTCTTCATAGTAGGCCACCAAAAACGTCTGTTGAGGAACTCGAGGGTCCTGGTGGTCCCTGGGTGGCGTGTGTGGGATTCTGACATTTAATCCTATAAAAGTACATGTTGTAATAGAATGTATAAACTTGTCTGTGGTAGTTGAGTTTCGAATGGGTGACCTTGGGCCTGTGTTCTGAGAGGGAGGGCCTCAGAACTGTCCTGAGAAACATTCTTCAGATAAAGGAGTTGCCACAGAAGCAGCCGTGTGTGCGAAAACACCAAGCACCAAATAGATAAAGTTTCTATCATAGTGGAAAAATACTGAACATGTGAAACTGAAAACGTTTGATTGGTTTGAATTATACGCCCAGTGATGTACTAACCCCTTTTTACTTTACAGTATATAAGCAGGAGCGTGCGCGAGAGCGCGCTTCCAGAGGACCACATATGTACTAACCCATTGTATTCTTCTGTAAAGACTTCGAGCTGACAAAATAAATACACAGTGTTTTAATCTTTCGAATTGAACTGAAGAGTATCCTTGATCTACCTCCTTGACCACGAAAAGCAATACATTTAGATTGCTAACACGTGTGAGGCGAGATGAGTGCCCCCACTGTAGGACGCATGACTTCATTGCTCTAGGAACAAACAGGCATCTGGGAGGCCATTCCCAGGGTCAGCCTCTCTCCTCTGGGCCCGCCGAACCTGGGTTTCGTTTCCCCAGCAGATCGAGGCCAGAATTCGGGTGCTCCGGAGGATGGGCTCGGGGAGGTCAACCAGCTCAGTAAGGTCGAACTGTCTGGAGAGAGCATCGGGCTTCAGGTTTTTGGAACTGGGGCGTTAGGGTAGGACAAAGTTGAACCGGTTGAAAAAGAGGGTCCACCGGGCTTGGCGCGAATTGAGGCGTTTGGCATCTTGGATATATGTCAGGTTCTTGTAGTCAGTCCAGATGAGAAATGGGTGTTGGGACCCCTCCAGCCAGTGCCGCCACACCTCCAGTACTAGTTTGACCGCCAGTAGCTCTTTGTTGCCTACGTCATAATTTTGTTCTGCTAGACTGGACATCTCGGGACAGCGGGGGCTATTATTAATCATGGCTGTATTACTTTAATTTACTTTAATTCACTTAATTAGTTTGATCAATGCAATGATTCTATTGAATGTCTTTATTTGATAAGTTTGTTTGTGTGTTATGAGTCTGCCACTGTCTGTCTTTTTTGTTGCTGCTGGGGCTACAACTGAAGTTCCTTCATGGGAAAATAAAAGTGATTCTATTCTATTCTAGGGTGAGACAATGGTAGTAAAAGACACATGGTTGGAGCTTTTTATCCTGACACCTCTCTAAACCGGACACGTGCGAGCGTCTGCGTCACGTCAAAATAATTAACGCAATAATAATCAATTGTGAAACCTACACCAACCATGTGTATTGCATCACGTTATGCTTCACCCTGCGTTGCTGCTCGCCCTGTTTCTATTTGAGATGCGACGCTCTAGACCTCCTTGTGCAAGTTCCACCTTCACCAATTGACTGGGGAAAAAAAACCTGCCCGATGTTAACGATTGGTTATTTTGTATCCATTGCGCGATTACTGAATGTGTCTCGTGTTGGTATACAATTTTTATGACACAAGCCAGACTGATGCAGACGCTCGCTCATGTCCGGTTTAGTGAGGGTGTGAGACCTCTGTGACAGGACAGCTCCCACTCTTACATCGGTGGCATCCACCTGAACAATGAAGGGGAGTGTGGGTTCCAGAGTGACCAGGACAGTGGCAGGGGTGAACCGATTTTTGAGCTTTGTGAAGGCCTTGCCGGCCTCTGTGGTCCAGGCAAAGCGAGCTGAGGAGCTTTTAGTGAGGGCGGTGAGAGGGGTGGCCACGGTGCTGAAACGCCAAATGTACCGTCTGTAAAACTTAGAAAAGCCCAGGAAGCACTGCACCTGTTTGATCAAGGCGGTTCTAGACAGTGATCTTGTTAAGACCACGGAAGTCAATGCAGGGGCACAGACTGCCGTCCTTCTTGCCCACAAAGAAGAAGGCTGCGCCAGCTGGGGAAGTGGAAGGGCGAATGAAACCCGATGCAAGTGCAGGGGCAGGTGGTCAATGGCGCAATCGTACTACCGATGGGGAGGAAGAGTAGGAGCTCGTCTTTTGATGAATACTTCCCCCAGATTTTCATACTCGGGAGGGGGGGGGGGGCACGCTTGAAAACTTGGGATGGATGAGGGCTAGAGTCCGGACTGGCCCTTGGTACTGGACTGAAGTATGGACTTGGACTGGAGCTTGAGAAGAGTCTGGAGCAGGAACGCGGACTAGAGCATGGGAACGGACTGAAGCTTGAGAGGGAGCTGGAGCTTGGACATAGGCTGGGACTTAAGAATGGACTGGAGACTCAAAAGAGTGAGGAGATGAACAGGAGCAGAGACAGGTGCTGTGGCAGGCGGGCCCCCATCCAACGAGCTGCCTGGTGGCCCAATCCAGATGTAGGTTGTGGTATGCCAGCCATGGTTAGCCCAGGATAAGCGGGAATTCAGGGGAGCGGATAAGGTCTT
>JAKUDI010001220.1:0-15922 GCA_022702515.1 Ilyophis sp. 1 JC-2022
CACACAGACATACGCACACAGACACACACATACACACACGCACACAGACACACACATACACACACGCACACATACAAACACACACACACACACACACACGCACACAGACACACACATACACACACGCACGCATACACACACAGACATACGCACACAGACACACACATACACACACGCACACATACAAACACAAACCACGCTTCAACAATAAAAAGGCAACACATAAAATTTACTTTTGTATATTTTGTGTTTTATTTTGTTTATTGTTTTAACATTTCATTGAGTATTAGTCTCTAACTCACATGCGCACATGCAGAAGTCAGCTCTGTCTCTGTCAGAAATAACTGTCCACACACAAAGACACACAGCAAGGCCCCCTTCCCATGCAACAGACAATAAGACGGACATCTAAGTCACAAGCTGCGCATATTCTTAAAATAATACACAGTAAGATGTTTGGTGTAAACTCAACTCCAATATTGTATTTTTGATCCCTACTAGACTCAAATAAAATAAAAAATATATTTTTTTTTTTTGGGGGGGTGGGGGGGGGGTCCACTTTCTGGGATTTCCGATATTCCAGTTTTAGTGCAAACATTGTTTCAAAAACATTATAAAAAAAAGAAGTTTGCTTTATATTATCTGCACGTTTTTCAGAAAACTTCCACTTTTAGTGAACAGGAAGCAAACCGATCACCATACAATGTTACAATCACCTTTGTAAATATTGTACTTCAATCACGTGTATATTTAGGCCTACGTTCAGCCTGGTGTTGACCATCTTGATTGGGTCATATTTTAGGCTTCGCTCTTCCATGGGTTGGCGGCGGTGGTGGTGGGTTCTCTTATTTCTAAATACAATTCAATGTCATGACCTTGGACTTCACACAGACACGCACAATTGAGGCCAAACACTAAGGCCTAATATTTAATTAAATTGACTGCAACCTTTGCCCTGCCCATGCTGATATATGCTTTCTGGAGCATGGCCAGTATTCTGTTCTTGATTTCTTTGGTTGCCAGGGAATACACAATCGGGTTCAGACAGGACGGGATGCATGAGGCTAACGACAAGGTTAAAATTTCGACATTTGTATCGACGACGAATAAGAAAAGATCAATAAGGTACACTATTATGATCGGCAAGAAGAAAATTGCCACTAGGAAGAGATGTTCTGTGCACGTTGCAAGTGCTTTGTACCTGCTCTCTACATTTTTCATTCTAAACACAGCTCTCAAAATACAAGCGTATGACGTTATGATTAAACTAAGGGGCCCAAACACAATAATTATTAACAGAGAAGTGGCAGTGGCCCAATTCAGACTGGTATCATCGCACGATAGTCTGTACACAGAGCTGTAGTCACAGACAAAATTGTAAACAGTGAGTGAATCACAAAAAGACAATTTTGTCACGATTACTACCAAGAACAGAATGACGCTGACACAAGACAACCAGACGATTGCTAAAATACTGAGCATGTTTTTGGGAGTGTTGATAGAAGTATGCCTCAGTGGGAAACATATCACAATGAACCTGTCATAAGCAAGTACACTGAGGGAAAATGACTCTAGTGCCAGAAAACAGTAATAAAAAAACATCTGTGTCAAACATGCGTTGTAGGACACAAAGGTATCTTTCATGAAAAACGTCTTTATCGCACTAGGAATGAAGGTGTTACTGCACACCAAGTCGATAACCCCTAAATTAGCCACAGCAATGTACTTTGGCGTGTGGAGGCGACGATCTATCCATATAATGCAAATGATAAAAGAGTTGCACAAAATCGATAGAATATAAATGAAGCCGAGGAAAATTAAAAATAAATCGGCAAACTTTACAAACGTAAATCCGATAACGTAAAATCCCAGTGGTCTAATAGTGGATTTGTTTGTGATTGAAGTGGCGAGAATTCCCATTGCGCGCGTGCAGCGTTCAGAATCAGGACCTCCGCGTTTTCTGCTTTTCTGCTTTCCCTCTCGGCCCTGAGAGAGAAACAGATAAATGGCTCCCAATTAAAACATACAAACACTTCACCGTGAATTTCTCATGTCTTAATCGTTATCAGGAATCGTTTACAAATAGCATGGTGGGTACTTTATTTGCAGAAAATTATGTCGTATCAAAATAAAACGTTCAATTTGGGTGCCTCAATTAGCTTGACTTCTCAAATTATATTTCTACAAAATAAAGTTACATGAATTTCTAATGTTTCTAACGACAGGAAACATTTCACGAAAAACTGAGATGGTGGGTGTCAAAATCAATTTTTTTGTGTGAAATGACATGTACTAACCCTACCTTTTCAGTGCTAGGAGTAAACAGCCCAGCTGGGAATCGAACCCACCGGCGTTGATTTATAATTCCAGTTCCTCTATATTCTACTACACTGGAAACTAAGCTATACATTGTCCGGACGAGTTGATTGGTTTAATTTGGAATAGGCGTACAGTGTACTTTTAGAGCATGTTGCAATTTGTCAACATGGAATGTTTAAACGCATATTTAATTCAAAATTTAGATTATTTCTTTACTAATTTATCTGCTAAATATTTGCTAAACTGTTCTCCTAAACTCAACCTATACAGTCACAGAATCTGCGTGCTGCATAAATTTGTCTTTTACTGAACAACAAACCAATACGCTTTGTTACTCCAAACATCACTGACATTTTTAGCAGTGCGCATGTTTATTTCGTGTTGGGCAATATCGGAATTTACGTATTAGCCTAAAATATAAGACTCAAAATTTATGCTAAAAGCCGTTCGGCTAAAAACCGTTCAGCTCCAACACTGACTCACCCATTTTTTATTCCTGCGCCCAATTCTCTACTAAACATGGTCGTTGGTCTTGTACGAGCCGACCGATCAATCTGCTTATTGTTAGATATTGCAGAGCTAAAATAATTGGCCTACATATGTTTAATAAACTGAAGTCTAGAAAAACTTCAGAAGTAGCCTTCCTGATAAAAGTCCATGTAAAATGTTGCATACAGTCTAACGGCAAATACACAATTCGTGCAGTATTAAAACAAATACGCGTAGATAAAGGACGAACCGCGAAACAAAGATAACCAAACCGTGTTGATGTCAAACATGCGTTTTTGGGTAGAGCTACACCTCTCTTCATCTCCCGATATTGCTCTTGAGTTGTTTCCAAAATGACGGGACCTTCAACAGACACACACAATTATTTCAGCATGCTATATCCTTAAAGACTTAACGCAGTTAATATGAGGCCAAGAACTCAAAGAAAAAGTAAGAGCACCATGTGTAAGCTGTCGTTCGCTTTTTTGTTTTCTTTTATGTTTTTACTACGTTCTCTCTCCCCTCCCCAAAAAATGTACAAAATTTGTTGTCGTTTTAATATCTACAGGTTTTCCAGAAAACTTCCACTCACATGCAGCCCTCGCATCTGAATTAATTGCGGAAAACTGTCAAATTAAAGATGCAGAGTAGAATTCGCCCAACAGGAAAACACTCGGCTACTCTCCAGTTCTTCTCAGCATTGGTCACGGTCGGAACCCGTTAGTCGAATGTGCTTCTCCACTCATACTGCAGAATATATCTCCTGGTGTGTGGGGGATGCATGCAGCTACTTGGGAATTCTGGGATACCAATTAAAACTCGCTGCTCCCGTCCCTTGCCTGTTGAATGTATAATCCCACATGTGTATACATAGGAGCCATTGAAGAGGGCACAGCTCATCACACAACTTCATAAAAAATTATAATTTATTCAACTTCTGTGTGTTGTTCTTTCCTAATGCACTCAATATGTGTTGTCATGTTGTCTTTTAAAAAAATATTAAAACAGTTGAAAAAGTAACAAATCAGGCAAAATGCATGTCCCCGAGCTTAATCAAGAAATTTCAACATAAAATTATATTTTACATTAAACAATACACTATTGATAAAGTTCAACATGTCCTCTTAGATATTAAGAAAAACATTAAAACATTTTTGCATAATTGTACGTAAGTTAGTTGTCTTTTATAGCTTTTCGATGTTTGGCATTAGGGGACAAACACAATTTGTCTCCCCCAAAGCCCAATTCACGCAGAAAAGAACATGGGTTATGTAAATATTTGTTGAAGTAATACAAATCTGATATGAATGCATTTGTTATCTTTCCATATACTTCACCACGTGGCAAGCTATAACAGTTTCTGAGCACTAAATATCAATCCTGTTATTATCAAACTTGGCATTGCTCTGTTATAACATAGGACAGAGCACAATAGCCCCTCCTGAGCTGCATAAAGTAATTTGGCAGACATATTCAGTGAGGTAAAAGGAGCTATAGTGGTGTAATTTAAATGAATATAGATGTAATTTAAATTGGTCCAATCACTGAGGCAGAGAGACAAAAGCAATATTGAGTACTGAGACATGACCCTTTAAGACAGCAGGAATATTTGGTGAAAGAGAAAAAAAAAATGGAGGCAGGACAGACTGGTGGGGAAATTAATAGGATTGTAGAGCTAACTTATAGCCATTGTAATGCTGCTGTTGAAAAAGACGGTCAATATTAAGGTGACTGCCAGTGTTAAATGATGAAATGTAATGTCACTGTAATGTCAGTCAATAAAATGTTCGTATTTAAAATCAATGGGTTGTATTTTAGCTTCTGGATGTGTTGTTACGGTAATGGTGCAGGCATGGGGTGTTGGGGCTCAACATGAGATCTTTTCATGGGGCCCAAAATCCCTGGCTAAGCTCCTGCAACCGAGTGACGCCACAACCTTGTTCCACGATGGCTGCACCCTTGTACGAAAAAAGCAAACTTTAGTTTATTTTTTTAGCAAATACCAGTTGATTTCAGATTTGAATGCAGGGTCATATTTTATCTAATGTAAACAAACCAGAGCCACATTACTGAGTGTTTCACCTCCCCTTTATTTAATCAGGCAGGTCAGCCAAGAAAAAGGCTTCAATGACAATGGTGTATTACAGTATTACACAAGCAGGCCACAGAACAATAAAATAGAAAATTACACAAAATAATTATTAAAACACTTAGAAAAAAAGAGGGTTCAGATGAAAACTCCATTTTGCAGTTGGCTATTTATTGAACCACAAGACGCTGTCACGTTTCAGAGATAAAAATCCGTCTTCAGAGAAGACTCGGATGACAACCACGTTTAAACGTTCTAATGGGATTAATGCGTTGTGGGTGGGGAGGCTCCTATTCCCAGGAATATAGAAATCAACTTAATTTAGTTCGACGTAACGTAGACGTGTGCAATTGAGGCCAAGCCCTAACAAGTTCTTCATTTAAAAATGTACATTTGCAGCAGCCTTCGAGTCCACGTAATTACCTTTAATTTCTGGAACGCAGCCAGTATTCTGTTTTTGATTTCTTTGGTTGCCAGGGAATACACAATCGGGTTCAGACAGGGCGGGATGCATGAGGCTAACGACAAATTCAGTATTCTGACATCCGGTTCGGCGCGGAATAAGAAAAGTTCGATTATGTACAGCGCCAAATTCGGCATGTAGAAAATCGCCACTAGAATGAGATGTTCTGTGCATGTTGCAAGTGCCTTGTACTTGCTATCCACATTTTTCATTCTAAACACGGCTGCCAGAATACACACGTATGATATGACGATGAAACTAAGGGGCCCAAACGTAAGTAGTAAACCAAGAGAAGAGGCGGTGGCCCACTGTAATCTGTTATCATTACAGGATAGTGTGAAAACGGACGTGTATCCACAAAAAAAGTTGTGCACATTGAGTGAATCACAAAAAGATAATTTTGTCATGATCACGGTCGCGAACACATTGACGCTTACACAAAACGACCAAACAATCACTAAAACAGTGATCATGCTTTGGGCAGTGTTGATAGTATTATGCCTCAGTGGGAAACATATCGCAATTAACCTATCATAAGCAAGTACACTGAGAGACAATGACTCTAGTGATAAAAAACAGTAATAAAAATACATCTGTGTCAAACATGCGTTGTAGGAAATAAAGTTTTTTTTCGCGAGAAAAATCTTGATCATACAAGGAATAATGGTTGTATTGACCACCAAGTCGACAACCCCTAAATTAGCCACCGCAATGTACTTTGGAACGTGCAGGCGGTGATCTGTCCATATAATGGAGAGGATAAAGAAGTTGGACAAAACCGTTACAATGTAAACCATGGCTAAGAAAATTAAATATAAATTAGCAAAGTGTAAAGACGTAAATCCGATCATGTAAAATCCTTTTGGCCTAATGATAGAGTCATTCGAATTTGAAGTCCCGGAAACCCCCATCTTGGTCATCCGCTGTTCAGAACCCTATATAGAAGCTTGGCTATCGCAGAGGGACAGCGACAGCAAACTATTCCTGAAAGATAAAGCACATCCAGGACATCAGAACATCCCTGTATGTCACTTACAAATATATCGCTTCATAAAGTTACATAATCAAAAGGATCAATGTAACAGCCGTTGCTACAGTAATGTGAAGTTATTATTTAATGTGCTCTTTGCGCTTTTTGGTGTTTTATTGGGGAAATAAAGTTGTTGTAATCAATTCCATTTCATTCAGATCTGTTGCACAATAGCCTAATTATGCGCTGTGTAGCCTATATCCTTGGTGTTATAATAGCCTACTACTTCCTGCCACCATAATGTGGTCGTTGAGCATGAGCTACATAAACAAGCAACTACACACCGCAGTTCAAAACAACTTTTAACCGCTCAAAAGAAGAATCCAGGCGAAACACTTCCGACCCATATATCAACCTGAGGCTCGTGATCCAGCTTTAGGTGGCTTCGAGATTCACAACTGTGCTCGCGCCGTTGGCTGGACCTGCTCTGAATGCAGTTTGCGCACGAAAATGTTCAGTGTTAAATCGACTCTACATAATACTTACTCTGTTAGAGTTGAATTAACACTCGATTTTTCACTGTGCAGAAACACCGTGTCTCCCGTTAACGATATAGCAATTCAGCAGTTTTAGAATTTCTTCTTCGATTCACACTCGGCCGTTTCGTCTACCTTCACTGATCCATCAGATGAGTGCTTGTATAATAATTTACCCAACAGGCAAATGGTACTCACCGCACAGATTGCTATTGAACAGGCTCTCTTGAAAGCTATTTATCTCCTCCAATGTATGGACACCTAGCTATATTTAGGACCTCTTTGGAGGCGTCATTAAAATGTGAAAACTGCGCTTACTTGAAGAAGGCTAGTTAATGCACAATCCCATTGGTAAATTAGTCAGCTTGTAGTTTGCCTATAATTAGCCGTAATATCATACCAGGCCTTGTCGACAAATCAGATATTAGCAGGGTCCACAATCGCCTGCTCTCCGATTTGCGTTTATTTAATTTTTTAACTACGACTGGAGTTGTTGTAGGTGGCATGGCCACACGGGGGAATTTGAAATGCTGTGTTTTTTTAAATAAATTTTGAAAAAATGGAAATGATGTAGGCTAATTCATACATTTCAATTTACATGTTTAAAAGATGAACCTGATAACAAGAGACGCATTTTGTGTTTGTACTTTCTTACTGTCTGAAGCCTAAGCACAACTATTGTCAATTCTTGTGACAAATGGTTATATATGCACGTGTGTTATGGCCCGACCATAATTCATTAATTGCTCCTGGCATGCTGGTGATTTACAAATCTAGGCCTTTTTATTGTGCATTAATTGTTCAGCTAAATGTCTAAAAGTTCTGAAGTTCAGTTGGTAATCTAGAACGCAGAGCAGAACTTTAAAAACTGTGTAGGCAGACTCACTTGAAACATTGATTTATTTGTTTATTGTCCTTTCGGAAATTCATCATCCAATACAACATCCAACACCAACAACAACAACATCAGTGACAGACAAGAGCAGCACCAAAACACCGCAACATTATGATTGGCCTACGCACAGCATACTAATATAATAATATAAGGTGCAGCATCCAAACAGAGAAATGTTCAGTTGTTTACTGTCTATGTCTTTTTTGTTGTTGCTGGGGCTACAACTGAAGTTCCTTAACGGGAAAATAAAAGTTATTGTATTCTTGTACCTGCTCTCCACATTTTTCATTCTAAACACTGCCGTCAAAATACACACATATGACATGATGATGAAACTAAGTGGCCAAAACAGAATCATTAAACTCAGAGCTGTGGCAGTGGCCCACTGCGATTTGTTATCATTAAACGACAGTCTCAACACAGGGGCGTAGTCACAAAAGTAACTGTACACATTGACAGAATTACAGAAAAATAGCCTGGTCATGATTATTGTAGAGAAAACAATAACACTGACAGAAAATGACCAAACAGCCTGAAAAGATGTTTTCTACTTTATGCTGATAGGACAGTTCAAATCGCTGTGGATAGTCCAGTTAGAACTATGGTCTTAGGAGAGGAGTTCAATAACCAGGCCTTGTTACCAATTTAGGGTTCCTTTAATGAACTTGTGCAATTAGTGGTTCTGCAAACAAATAGAATACAAATATATATATAATATACATATTTATAATAATCTAAATAATATAAACATCAACTGAACTGTTAGTACAGCTTTAGGGTTAACAGATACAGACTACTCTCTAACTAGGTGCATACTGTCCGGTTACTGTCCACGAGGCTAAAGCATGCACTCTCACATGTAAACGTAGGGACGTTAGTGCGCATGCGCTATTGCCAGAGTCCTGAAGTAGGTCAATCTCCCCAACCAACAAAACGCCACACATCCCAATACACATCAAATGCCCATTAATTATCCTAAACACAGCTCTAACTTGACTTTGATATCTAACAGAAAAGGGTGATCCATCGACTGTGTAGGCTAAACATCTTATATAGCTTCATACATAAACAACATTCCCGACGGCAAACAGACTAACAGTCGCTAAATTCTTAGCGACAGAAGAGAACTACACTGTCAATGCTAGGAAATACAGGAAATAATAATAACTCACGGTTCTCATAGACGCACAAATCACACTGTTACTACTAAACTCAGGAATTCTAACCGTTAAATTAATATTCTTAAACTTGGTAACGTTAGCTTCCCCGATTAAACTGCGAGCTGGTTCTCTTCTTCTGCTTCCCGTACTAGACTGCGAGCTGGTTTCCCTTCTACTGGCCAGTGATTGGCCACTCAATCCCCACACTCTTAAAGGAATATACAGCCTTTTTAACAGCCGCCCCAATTCACAGAGTGAATTGTATCATCTGAAAAGGCCATAGGGTCCCCGGGAGCAACGACGGTCACGCCTCTTCAGGAAGGGCAGGGAGACTGATGAGTCTCGCCACAGGCCGGGTGTATGCCCTATCCTTTACGAGCACTTCAGCTGACCGGACTCGGCTGTCAGCTCCAGGGAAGACTTGGTTGACCTTTCCTACAGGCCAGAGGGCACGAGGCGATTGGTTATCGACAATCATGACTATGTCCCCCACCTGTATGTCCGCTGCCTCTGTCCACCATTTCTGACGGGCCTGTAGTCCTGGAAGGTAGTGCTTGAGGAAATGTTTCCAAAAATGATCAGCCAGTATCTGGCTGTGTCGCCATCTTCTGCGACCCAGAGTCTCGGGGCCCTCATAAACTACCTGAGGCAGGGATCCGTCCCGCCGCCCCATGAGGAGACAGTTGGGGGTGATGGGATCAGGGTCCGCCACATCTGATGAGGTGTACCCGAGAGGCTTTGAATTGAGGATCCCCTCAATTTCGATGAGAACAGTGCGCAACACCTCCTCAGTGACTCTCTGGGCTCCTATGCTGACTTGGAGCGCAGCTTTGAGAGAGCGAATCTCTCTCTCCCAACAACCTCCAAAATGTGGCGATCCTGGTGGGTTGAAGGTGAACTTGATTTGCTGACTGGCAAGTTGATCTCGGAGCTCGGGTTGGAGGACCGCAAAGGATTGCTGAAGCTCTCTATCTCCTCCTCTAAAGTTCGTGCCTTGGTCACACAGAAGCTCGTGAGGCGTACCCCGTCGGGCGATGAAACGTCTCAGAGCCATCAGGAACGCATCAGTATCTATGCTGGTGAGAACATCGATGTGGACTGCCCGGGTGGTCATACATTTGAACAGTATTCCCCACCTCTTCTCATTCCTACGCCCAACCTTGATTATGTATGGCCCGAAACAATCAACGCCCGTAGAGTAGAAAGCGGGCTTGAAGATGCGCTGTCTCGCTGGGGGGAGGTCGGCCATCTTGGGTGGATCTGGACGCCCCCTCCACTTTATGCACTCAGCACACTTCCTCTGGTGGCGACGCACTGCCTCACGCCCGCGTAACACCCAGTATCGTCTCCTGATGTCTGCAAACACCCTCTCCGGCCCAGGATGATGTAGCTTGTCATCATAATCCTGTATGATCAACCTGGTGAGGGGATGCTGAGCGTCAAGCACGATAGGGTGAATTGCGTCTGATGTGAGGTCGCTGCTGCGGCGGAGACGTCCACCCACTCTGATGAGTCCTGTTGACTCGTCGAGCTCTGGGGCAAGTGACATGAGGCGGCTGGATTTTGCCACTGGTTTACTGGCCTTCAGCTGGGCTACCTCATCCGGAAAGGAGTCTCTCTGTGCCTGTCGCAGGGCTTCCAGTTCGGCAACAGCATAGGCTTCAGCTGTCATGGGGGTTGCAGGGTCCGCCGCCCTATGAAGCTGGCGCGCAGTGGCTTCCAGGTGGTCGCGCAGGGTCTGGTACTGCTGCGGATCTGACAGGGATGAAACTGAGATCGTCAGAACAGCAACATTAGGTCTCACCTCACTGTCAGGCTCGTTGCTGGGTGAACACGGCTGCTCAGCCCACTCCTTTGGTGGCAGCTTCAGGAATGCTGGGCCATGGGTCCACCTGCTGCCATCACACAGGTCCTGGAGAGCAAGTCCTCGTGTGATGTCATCGGCTGGGTTATCTCCCGATGGCACATATCGCCATGTAGCAGATCCTGTTAGCTCTTGAATCTCCGCCACTCGAGTGCCCACAAAAACTTTGTAGCGACACGAGTCTGACAACAACCATGTGAGAACAGTCAGTGAGTCAGACCATAATATGCAGCTACGGATAGGGAGGGTCAACTCGGTGGTGATGACCTTGAGGAGCTGTGCGCCAGTGAGAGCCGCACACAGCTCTAGGCGAGGGATGGACTGCTGCTTCTTGGGAGCGACACGGGACCGTGCAGCAAGGAAGGAGACCTCCACATAGCCCTCCAGATTCTCAGTCCTGAGATAGGCCACGGATCCGTAAGCCTGCTCTGAGGCATCGCAGAACACATGGATGTCTCTCACACTGCTGGGGTGGTCCATCTCGGGGCTGGAGTAGCACCTGGGCAGCGTTATCTTCTGCAGGTGTTCCAGCTCAGCCTCCCATGAGTGCCATGAACGCAGCAACTCCTCTGGTAACTGCGGGTCATCCCACTCTCTTTTCTTGTCCCACAAGCGCTGCACAAGGACCCTTGCTCTGATTGTATACGGCACTATGTAGCCAAGAGGATCATATTGGCTGGCTAATACTTTATATATGTTCCTCATGGTGACTACCGAACAATTAACCAGGCGATGCTTGTAAGCAAGGGTGTCAGACTGGCAGTGCCAGTGCAGACCGAGGGCAGGCTCCTGGACATCTGGCTGACCTTGGCTGAGCCACAGCTCACAGCTGTCTGACCTGGCTTCGGAGGGGAGGTGGTTGATGATGGATGGATCATTACTTGCCCACTGCCTCAACTCGAATCCCCCTTCAGCCAGGAGGTGGCGCAGTTTGTCCACTAGAGCCCTGGCTTCTTCTCGTGAGCTGAGGCTGTGTAGACAGTTGTCCACATAGAATGACTTGGTTATGGCATCTTGGACATCCTCCTCTGGCTGGCTATGGTCAGACACATGTTTCTGCAATGCGAACGTCGCACAACAGGGACTGCAGGCCGTTCCAAAGGGGAGAACTTGCCACTCATACACGCTTGGCGGGCTGTCTCTCTTCATATCTCTCCAGAGAAACCGCAGTAGTGGTCTATCTGTCGGGAGCAGCCGCACTTGGTGGAACATCCCGCGGATGTCACTGCTGAAGGCGATGGAGTGCTCTCGGAAGCGCAGCAACACAGCCAGTAGCGAGGGGCCTAAGGCAGGGCCTGGAAGTAGGAGCTCGTTGAGATTGTGGCCTTGGTACTGGAAGGAGCAATTATACACCACCCGGTTCTTTCCATTGTGCTGGACTATGTGGTGTGGTATATACCATGCCTCCTCTGTCTTCTCCACCTGAAGTGGCTCCAACTTCACAGCGTAGCCTGCCTCTTCTAGCTTGTGAATCTCTGCCTGGTAGGCAGCAGCTTGTTCCGGGGCCTTGGCCAACCTTTTCTCGATTCCTCTCAGCTGTGGCAGCACAGCTTCCGGTGTGGCATGTAGCTGAGGCATGTTCTTGACCCGAAGGAGGGGTGTGGCGTAGCGCTCAATGCCATCAACGTTCACTCTCACTGTCTGCTCTCGAAGGAGGTGCACGGCTTCCTGGTCTTGACGTGATCTCACAGCCAACTTCTCACTTCGGTACGGAAGCACGTCCATCTGCCACAACTTCTCCACATGAGAGAACATGTCTATCGGGGACGATGTGGAGGTGAAGAGACACTGTGGCTGTTCGAGGTTGAGCCTGATATCTTGAGCTGGACCTTGCAGAGTCCATCCCAGCCGCGTCCTCACTGCGGCTGGCCCACCTGGCGGGCCCAATCGAACAGGCTCTATGGGGGTGATGAGGTGTGTGCAGTCAGAACCGATCAGCAGCACTGGGTGAACTCTGTTCAGCGACTGGAGAGGCAACCCGTCTAGATATCTGTACTTCTGCTGCAGTGCACTGATGGGATGGGTGTGCTCTGCCAGCCCTAGCTGCTCGGCGGTGAATGCACTCTGGATCTTATACCTCACCTTTGGCTCAGCAACAGGAGATATGGTGAAGGATACGGCCGCCCCGTGAAGCGTCTGCAGCTCCTGTCTAACTGTGCGGAGGACCAACTCTTCCGGCTTGCCTTTAAGGCCTAACTTCTTTGCTGCTGTATGGAGAAGTATGGTCCGCTCTGATCCGTCATCTAGAACAGCATACGCCTCCAATGACCTGTCTCCATTCCTTATGATGACCTTGCTGATCTTCAGGAGCACTTTACAATGGTATGCTGGACGGTCGACATACAGCACTTTGCTGGCTGTGTTCACATGACAGATCTCCGTCGTGGCTGTCGCTGGTGCTTCACCCTCTGCTCTCTCATTCACCTCATGCAGCACAAGCAGATGTCTTCTGTTACACGTCGGGCAGGGGGCCTTCAGTGTGCACTTAGCTGCTTGATGGCCACGGCCACAGCACCAGCATCTGTTGTTAGTCTTGATCCACGACACCTTCTGCTCTTTATTCAGCTGCTTGAAGTTGGTACAGCTGTTCAGGAAGTGTCTGTCGTTGTCGCAGTATGGGCAGTATGCTTTCCCTTTCTCCATCTTGCGTTGGTGGCTGGCTGAAGGCTCCGATGTGGGCGGGGCTGCTGGGGTACTTGTCTCTGCAGCCTTATTTTGTACCAGGAGAATGGTGGTGGTCTTGCTGGTTTGCTTTGAGTCTCTCCGGTTCTCTCTCTTCCGGCTGGATGACTCCTCTCTATTGTAGCTGACACGCTTCACGCCTTCCTCTTGCACTTCGAGCTCATATTCTAGCCACTCAGCAAAGTCAATGAGCGTGGGGATAGCTACCCTCATGGGTGGATAAACCTCTTGAAGCTGGCAGTGAGGTCATGGGGTAGCTTACCCAGCAGTCTGGACACATGGGAACCACATTGCAGCTCCACCCAGCCTCTCTCCCCCAGCTGTTCCAGCATACCCACCAGTGAACGTACACGAAGAGCAAACAGACGAAAGGCTTTGGCATCTCCACTGCGGACATCTTGGCCATCCATCACCTCTGCAATGCGTTTGCACAGCCAGTTTGTGAGGCTGCCCGTACATCTTGGTGAGGGCCAGCATCGTGTCTGTGTAAGGCTGCCTGGAGTTGCTATATGAATCTGCCACAAGCGAGGCCTCCTCACATCGCAGGTGATCTGTGAGGATCTGGAACTTGTATCGCTCCGTGGCATCGTCTGGAGGATATTCTCCAACGCAATCCTCATCCTAGAGAACTCTCTTGGATCTGGTGACGTCAGTGGTGGGATCGATGGCTTGGGCCCTCTGTATGTTGCGCTCTTGGGTGAGTGGGGGTCTGTGTAGTAGGAACGATTGAGGGGTGTATCCTCTCTCTGTTCCATCCATATACCCATCCCATGGCTCACGTGGTGCATAGCGTGACTGCAGTTGGGTCCTCTGGCCATACTGGTCTGCACGGGGGTAGCTCGGTCGAGGAGGGGCAGAATAGTATGGTGTATGAAAGTGATCTTCTTTCACCTGGTGTGATACTCTAAGGTGGGAAAGATCCTCTGCTAGCTCATCACCAGGTCTAGGAGGGGAGAGGTGCTCCTCTCGACGGCCAGCACGATACACATTCGGTTGCATCAGAACAGGTGCAGGGTGGTATCTCTCTTGACCACGATCATGTAGGCTTAGTGGCAGGCGGGTACGTGGATGTGTCTGTGGGGCAGCAGGTCTGGGTGGGGCTCTTACCTCTGCCGCCAGTCTCTGGAATTGTTGCTGGAGCTCATTAGTCTGTTGCTTCATCTCTTTTAGTGCAGCAACGAGTTCAGATACCTGGCCAGGCTGGTGCCTCAGAGCTGCATTCTGGTCGATCTGCTGCCGCCTGGTGGACGAGTCGTGCCCGGGGGGGATCATCATTATCATCTTCCATATGCTCCAGCATCCGTTCCCACTCTTCTGTCTGGTCTAGTGCACCGCCTTGGCTGATCGGCGGAGAAGGCGCTCTAGAGGGCGTCTCTGCCCCCAGTTGGTCCTGCTCGGCTTCTCGTCTGTTCTGGGAACTTTGGTATTGGTCCGTCCTCTGCTCTCTGGGACCCTGGTCCGCTTAGGTCGTAGTCCGACAGGTGGGAGGGAACTATTCCCTGTCTTTTGGGTCGGTCGACCATCTTCATCTGAGTTATGCATTTCATTCCACAGCAATTTGCTCATCCGGCTCGAAGGACCATTGATGAATGTTTTCTACTTTATGCTGATAGGGACAGTTCAAATCGCTGTGGATAGTCCAGTTAGAACTATGGTCTTAGGAGAGGAGTTCAATAAACCAGGCCTTGTTACCAATTTAGGGTTCCTTTAATGAACTTGTGCAATTAGTGGTTCTGCAAACAAACAGAATACAAATATATATATAATTATACATATTTATCAATAATCTAAATAATATAAACATCAACATGAACTGTTAGTACAGCTTTAGGAGTTAACAGATACAGACTACTCTCTTAACTAGGTGCATTACTGTCCGGTTACTGTCCACGAGGCTAAGCATTGCACTCTCACATGTAACGTAGGGACGTTAGTGCGGCATGCGCTATGCCAGAGTCCTGAAGTAGTGTCAAATCTCCCCAACCAACAAAACGCCACCACATCCCAATACACATCAAAATGCCCATTAATTATCCTAAACACAGCTCTAACTTGACTTTGATTATCTAACAGAAAAGGGTGATCCATCGACTGTGTAGTGCCTAAACCATCTTATATAGCTTTCATACATAAACAACATTCCCGACGGCAAACAGACTAAACAGTCGCTAAATTTCTTAGCGGGACAGAAGAGAACTACACTGTCAATGCTAGGAAATACAGGAAATAATAATAACTCAGGTTCTCATGGGACCGGCACTAAATCACACTGTTACTAAACTAAACTCAGGAATTTCTAACCATTATTTTTTTTTTTTTTGTTAAATTTAATATTCTTAAACCTTGGTAACGTTAGCCTTCATATCCCCGATTAAACTGCGAGCTGGTTCTCTTCTTCTGCTTCCCAGTACTCAGACTGGAGCTGGTTTCCCTTCTAACCTGGCCAGTGATTGGC
>JAKUDI010001224.1:0-29700 GCA_022702515.1 Ilyophis sp. 1 JC-2022
TTTTTCCCCATAATGCTCTCATGTGCCTGCATACAAATCTTAAGTGCAAGATGCAGTTACACAGTCACACTGCATACAAATCTTTCCCTTTCACCCCCTGAAGCTTCCCGAAACACGGAGACTTGAAGGATAAACGCTTCCCTCCCTCTTTCCTGCCACTCCTCTATTGCTGCTGTCACACAAACTATCGGGAACTCTGGGAGCTCCCCTTCAGGTGCCTGGTTGATCACTCCCCTCTGCAGCCCAGGAAAAGCCTGCCTTACATCCCCCAGGATCCTCTCCAAGACTCTAATAGACTGTACCCCTGTGCAACCTGCTAGTCTCTGGGCTGTGACCAAACTGCACCCCCCTGGTTGATGCAGGTGAGCCAGCTTACTGATGCCTGCCTCCACAAACCACCGCTGCAGGGTGACTGACCTCAATGGCTCTGATCTGATCACAGGGTTGTGGAGAATCTGTTCCTCCCACACCCATGGTCCTTGCTCCATACCATCCTCCCGAGAGGACTTCAGCAGATGCCATGCCTTCAACACAGCCACATACAACTCTGCTAGCCCTGTGGTGTTACGGCTGTCCAGTGTCATCAAAAACAGCTGTACATCCAGCCCCATGCCGCCTGCGCTTCTCAGCAGTGCGCATGCTTGCTCCCTCCAGCATATCTCCCACTGATAGAGGAGCCTCTGAGTCGCCTGCAGCCTAAAGGCTGCCACCCTGCTTTCCAGGTCAATCAACCCCTGCCCTCCTTATTGGACAGAAAGATAGAGTATTGGTGCCCATAGCCAATGGTGCCCTGACCAGAAGAAGTCCACCAGTTTTAGTTGGATCTCAGCCAGCAACCCACCAGAGAGAGAGAGAGAGAGAGAGAGAGAGGGGGTGATGAAGGTAGAAATAAAAATATAAGGGGAGGAGAGGCAAAAGGTCAAAGAGAGCGAAATATGCCTGTCACTAGGTAATGAGCATATGGCATTTGAAATATTTCTGCAGTGCTGGAAATGGGAGAGGCTAACATTGCATGCACATGAGAGACCTATGTATATTACCGTACATATTGTCACATGGCACCAGCCAACACATTCTACAATACACATACATGCACAACAAATATAATTATTCAGTGCCCTCCACTATTATTGGCACCCCTGGTAAAGATGAGTAAAAAGGGTTATAACAAATTCACCGTTTGGTGAATTAGCTTAATCTCACAACCTTTAATCCAACCTTTAATTAAAGTAAATTTATATTTATTATTATTTATTATGGAATGTATTCCCTCATCAAGAAATAATAATTTTTAACAAACCATGTGTGCCACAATTATTTGCACCCCTGTATTTATATATATAATAAAGTATTACTTTTTAAATATTTGGTTGCATATCCTTTGCATGCAAGTCATCAAGGGTCTGGCGTATCAAACAAGCCTGAAACCATTACTCTGCTGCCAGCAATACTGTAGATATGGATGGATAACTTGAAGGGTTTCTTTTCCTGACTTTGTCAGGAGAAACAACCCTTAAAGTGATCCATCCATATCCACTGCATATCTGGCAGCAGAGTGATGATTTGAGACTTGTTTGATACTGTAGGAGGGGGGTCAAAGTGGGACTCAGAAAATGCTGCCATTTGGAAGAACCTGAGAACTGGAGCTCATCATGCACTTCAAAGGACTAGAGGGTCTTGTAATAAAATAATAGGTTACTCTGACTTCTTTTGGGTTTTCAAGCTTTTTGCTCCCAAGAATGTCCCCAGCGGGGAAAGACGGAGATAAGGGCAAATTGAACTGTTTGCCATGGTTGTGAATATTTCTTCTAGGGGTATTAAGGTTGGAAAGGTCATCAAGACCCTGGCCAAACCATGGGAAAAGAATGTGCTTCCAGAACATCTGTGGTCACCCGTAACCCAACACCTGGGCATTTCCTCAGGGAAAGCCTCCGGGCAATACCACAGTGCCCTCATTTGGGCACCCCTGTCATTACACTTTTTAATTCTCTTCTGTACCAGGACTCTAAAACGTCTGTTAAGATTGTTAACAGACCATGTAAAGACCTACAAACATTGCACATGTGATCCTTATATTGTTACATTATGTCTTATGTGGTAGTAACAGGAATTGCATGTAGAATGGTTCATCAGTAGGAAATTTTCATGACAACTGCAACATAATATAAAATCACCTTAACCTCTTTGGTATGTACATTTCATACCAAATTAAGTTTAATAAAGCAAAGTTTCAGGCAAAAACTGTAACAGTGGAATGTCCTCTCTGGTAATCATCTTCTTTTCCCCTCTCCCTACTCAAACATCCCCCAAAGGTGGGGGTCTAAATTCCAGATTTGACCACACGTTCAGGTTAATTTATGGCACTGCCGCCTGGTTCAAATGCATAATTTGTGTTAGGATATTTCTTTTCTTCTCAGCGTGTTTGTTCAAGGTGGTGGTGAAGACAGGACTCTTGAAACCAAATTCAAAGTATAAGTATTTAATGAGACAAATAGCAAGTAAAGTTGATACAGCAGACAGCTCAGCAAACTCTCAAACAGATGTGCTCAGGTGTCAGCCGGAGAGCGCTCTGCCCCTCCAATCGTGGGCTTCAGTTGTTTATTGACTTCGCTGGTTACTGATTGGTTACTCAGTTGTAGTATGACAACCAATCAGCCGTCGCACCCTCTCAGTCCTCCAATCAGAAGGTCTCATATCTCAACAATCCCCGGAAATCACATGCTTTCTCGTGACTTAAGGCAGTTTTTTCAGGGGCTGAAAGTGGTCTTGGTAACCGTTGGCAACCACCTATAAGTTCCTGTTATCTCAGCAAAGTTCCCTGACACAGCACAGTTCCCTGACCTTTTAGGCTTGTGTTTAGCACCATCTGTTCAAACTTCCTATATCAGTTTGCAAGCGTTGCAAGATTGGAGTTGTCGGCTCTATAAGTTTACAAGTCAGGGTCAAGACATATTTTTTAAAATAATTCCACATTTGGCATAAAAATAAGGGAGACAAGCCTATCAGGGAAGATTGTAACTGACTTCCCACACCATGCATATTCTGTGTCTGTGTGTAAAATTTATTTTTAACTTGCATGGTCTCCATTTTATACCTTTTTCAGCCTAAATTACGACTGGATACTCAGGGGGACAATTCTGACCAAGAACCAACTGATCAGTGGCCTGGTACAGCAAGTCTTTAGTGGTGTCCTCAAGTTGGGAAAGTCAGCCAAGTTCTGCCTGCAAAACGGGGTTGGTGGTGCATGGTTCTGTTGATTTGATGCAAAGAGAATCCTTGGACGTTCTACGTCGGTTCTTGTCAAATTTATCTTAAGGAGCCCTCTGAATGCACTCTGACCTGGGTTCGCAACTATCTATGTAAAAAATAATGCATGTATTGTGTTGGCTAGATCCCCAACCTCTGTGTTCTCCAACGAACTGAGATTCAGCAATAATGCTGATTCCGACAAGCATATATTAATAGTGGTACCCAAGGATGAGTCGAGTGTAACCACTCCGAGCTCCACGCATGATTAAAACCAAATTCTAAATGGATTCTTAAATGGAGTCAGATAAACGAGTAAATAAATGAGTGATATTTCACAAAATAACTTTTATCTTTTCCCACAGCAATAGCGGAATACATCACGCTTAAACCTTCACTCTGAGCTATTCCCTCATTGGTCTAGCTGCGGGAGGTTTTACAATACCTCAGACCCTTGATGACTTACAGCCATTTTACCAACCATGTATTCCATACTGTTCCAGCATAATTTCCAGCTAAATCTAGTCCCACCCCCCAATATCCATAGAGATCCATTCAAATGCAGAGATGCTATAGTATTGCTTGTAAGAGTACCAGAAAATAAGATATCAAGAGTCTTTTGATGTTTTTGGGTCACAGACATCAGGAGGTCATGGCATGCAAAGGATAAGCGACCAAATATTTAAAATGATTACTTTATTCTATAAATAAATGAAAAGTAGTTGTGAAAGGAAGGCCGTGTTTAAATTCACAACAGACTCAAAGACACATCACACAGTGGGTAGATTGAATTTGTGCCATAGCCTGATTGTATTTCACTCGAACCTGAGTTAATTAAAGAGGCGGGTAAAAGTAGTTCTTCTTTGTGAGCTTTTCCAGGCTGCCATCTTGGATAACTGTGACAACTCGAAGCCTAAAGGAGCAGTGCGTGCTGTAACACAACACTGGCTTGGTGATTAATTCCACTGACAAAGCAGTAACCAATGATCGATTGAGGATGGCTAGACTGTAAAGACCGTTTCTCCTTCACTTACTCTGCCTTTCTCAAAGCTGCCTGACATTTTGATCACCGGTTAGCGCAATGCTGGTGGAATTAATCACAGATGTACTGTTGCATTGCTGCTAAAGTGAAAAACCTGAACTTGCCCCAAACTGGGCAATGCCCTTTATACCCAGTTTCTCTCCCTGTAATTTTATATAATCAGGTACCCAGTGTTGGGGAAGCTACTTTGAAAGCATAGCTTTGCAAGCTACCAATTACTTCACACTGGAATAAGTTGAACTACAGCAAAAGAGAAATCTATTTTGGTTAACTGAAGCTACTTAGAAAAAGTAGTTCAAACTACTGATCAAATTGACAATGTACATGTGATACAAAATTATAACAAAATATAATACAAAAAAGTCACATTCCAGCAAAAAATGCCACTCAATTGAGTTTATTGCAAAAAGTTCCCACTTGTTCACAGGTCATACATAAACCAAAAAAATGTAATACCCCACTCTTCATGGAAAAGTGCAAAGAATGTCAGCTTTTGTTATGTATACAATGTCCATCAGTCAGATACCTGCCTTCCAGGTGGGGGTATTGCACAAAGCAGGATTACTCAGTTAGCCAGGTAACCTCTAAAATAGCATGCAACAACTTATCTGAACATTTGTTAATACATAGCAATAATCAATACTTATGACTAATTGACACCTACTATGTTCAAGTTTAGTTTGACAAATTCAGATTCAAAGCATTAAAAACTATAACAAAATATTTTTCACAGGTGAGCTGACAATCCAGCTTCCTGGCATACCCCTGAGACCTAAACCTGTCCTAAACAAAACAATCCCATCTGGGCTTTTCACAAGAACAAAATTGCAAGTTGTAGTTTCAGTAGAAACCAAAAAATGGCAAAAAAGTAATTTAACTACTTGAATCACTATGCAAATATGAATGTAGTTGAACTACTAGCAAGCTACTGCAAAATTTAGTTAAACTACTAGTTTAATTACATGTAGTTCACTACTCCCCAACACTGCAGGCACCATTATTTCTGTTATTTTGCATTATTACTGCTACACAATGAACACTGATAACCACCCAGTGGAATTGTAAGAGCCTGAAAGAGAATTTAGCTGGAATGGACTAAAACATTTGGCCGAAACCTGGCAGAATTTTCCGATTTTTATGAAGGTAATTGTTTTTAATATCCAGATAAATAAATGTATAGGGTCTAACTGAAACATGTATATGAAATTTCCCTGTAAGAAAGTCGATTGAGCGTGTACATGATGTATGTCGATCCATGCAAACAAGGGAATTAACCATATTGAATGCACTCAGTAATATCTTATATTTTTGTATGAATACTGCCACTGAAAATAATTTCCTACACTGTTATAAGCCCTGCATCATTATTTTTGGTGAAAGGGAAAATATCATTTGATTACTTAAACTTTTCATCCCATTACCTAAAAAAAGTTATCTTACCCTCTTATGCTGTTTCCTGCAGATTACTTGTAAAAAAATATTTCTGGTTGCTTTTCACTCATCAAACATATTATGATTCAAATCAGTTTTGTTTGGGTTAAAATGAGTGCTGTTGGGACTTATGCTTTAATAATTTAAGCAATATTGTCAAAGGCTGTTCATTAGCAATTCATTTTCTTTCTTTATAAGGACCGAACGTAATAACCCGTTCATAAATATTTATCACCAAAGTATGGAAAGCACATAGAAGAAAAAAAACTGAAAATGAATTATGACTCTAACTAGAGGCTGTGTATTGTGTAGATTTTACGACTGATGTCTCCACTGCAAAGTATCTCAAGGAAAGGGCTGTCGTGGGAAGCTGTTTCCACATCTCCTCCACATACAGAATAAGGGGTAATAAAAATAAGAATAAAACAGTCACAACATCACCTTCCTGGTTGAAAACAGAGAGGAGCATCACCAATCATGCAACATGTTGGTAGCGAGTCTTAGAACAACACCAATGGCAATTGGTGGAAACAGTATGGCTTCTGCCTAGCTAATACCACAGGGGTTTTGGAAATATAGCCAGGAAGTATCCACCAGTCTGCATTGGCAGGATTTTACCAGTTCTTACCAGAATTTATTTTTTCGTTATTGATGGAGCTGCTTTCTCTTTTATACCAGTGCGGTGACACTGCATCTGTATAAACTCTCTCTATCTTTCTTTCTCTCTCTCTCTCTCTCTCTCTCTCTCTCTCTCTCTCTCTCTCTCTCTCTCTCTCTCTCTCTCTCTCTCCCCTTCTTAGTGCATTCAGCATCTCTTGCCATCAGGTTTTGGAAAAATGCCAGAAATTTCTATCTAGACAATAACAGCCAAAACTCCTCAGTGCTACAGGAACTAGAGTCACCAAATTATCTGCAACATTGTACAATGGCTGACTTCAAACAAGCCAGCTCCATCACGTGGAAGCTCACAAGCAAGAGTCTTAACAACAGGTTTTCATTGCCAATATTCCCCTCTGCTAGAGAGGGTGGAACCGTAACTCTATTATCTCCACTGACTTGCTGAGCAAACCAAGGTTTAGCCAGAGCCCATTTGTAACCAATATAAGTGAGATGGCTGGAAGTTTTGGATGCCTGCCTTCATGGGAGAGAGTGGGATGGAGTGGTAAGAGTATCTTCCTCCCTCCCTCTTCAGAGTACTAGGCTTCTAGCCATCCCTTTTTTTCACCCTGCGACTCTGTTGAGGACTGCACTTTACATGTGGCTGGTCCTCTGGCAAACCTGTATGTGTTCAGTCAACAGAAAGAAGTTGCTCTTCCGTGATAATACAAGTGAAAGCCTGCCAACTACACCCATCTCTGCTTTGGAAAAGCTAAGGTGAAGTGATGTGTGTGCCATTCTATGAGGCTGTTGGCCATTGTCACTGGTGCATTTGTATTTTACAGCATATAACGTACATCTCTGCACTAAAACTCAGTTGTTTTGGAAGATGAGTCACCTGACAGCCCCTAAAGTCAAATTTGGCTTGCCTGGTAATTCAAAGCCAAACTCTGAGATCTATGCTTATTCCACAGCGATTCAGCCTGTACTGAAAGCATGGCTTTGTTGCAAATAAACACTGTCAAAAGTCAGAAACTTGGTCGGTTTTTACTGGATTTTTAAAATTCCAGTATGTTGAAAGGTTGAAAGCTTGTCACTTGAGCTTGAAGTTTATGAATATATTTTGATTTTAAGAGATTTTGAATGTGATCTGCACATAAAACTTGCTGTGTACTTTCACCCCTTTGCTTGATCATAGAAGAGTAAATCTGCATCTGAATCAGCCTTACTACTACTATGTTCTGTCTACAAAGCATACAGCATACTGTTTAGTGCATACTTTTTTGTATACGATGGGCAGCAGTATTCAAAAAAAATTCCACCATACTATTCTAACTGTATTATGGGATTGTCTAAAATCATGCCGTACCGGTGTAGTTTACACCTCGATACAGTATGGGCGGCAATAAGCCACTTCTATAAGCTAGTCTAACAGTGTGAGGCCAGTTTGTACCATACAAAGTAAAAAAAAACACATATGTTTAAATGTCCTGGCTCACTTGTATTTACAGTCCTGAAGGCATCTGTGTTTGTTTGGTAATGAAATACGACGTCTAGGTGCATGTCATATTTAAGGGACCAATGTGTTCATTTACTTTCTGAATAGTATGCTCCGGAACATACTAGCGAAAATGCAGAAATAAGTATTTAAACCTGGTATTTTTAAGTACACTCAATTTTCAGAAACTTCCCATACTTAAAAAAAATAAGTATACTCAACAAGCATACTCAATAGTAGGTAAGTGCGCTTATTCAGACACGGCCTACGTTTTCTTAAACTCCAAAATGGGTGGAGCAAATATGTACTATGCTATGAGTGTCTTGCTGATTTCAGTCTGTCAAAATGAATAGCAGCAGAGTGCAATGCATTTTATTTGGTTCAACTTGGGATGTGCTTTAGCTTAAATGTACTTATTGATTAGTGCGGACTAATGTCTTATGTGTTAATTGTTGAAATTATGTTTCATCCTTTAATTTGGTTTACGTGCTAAATTAAATAATAGTGTCTATACTAATATAACAGTGTGTTGTTTATTGTGGGCGCTTATTTTTGATGTAATGGATCATACCTGTAGTACTTACGAACAGAATTTGTAGCACTACATTACAAGGTTTTCATTGAACTTCTTTTTTTTCCCATTTTTCTTCTACAAAATCTGGCTAATAATGCCTCTCATTATTACATGGTAACACCCCTGGTTTAACGAAGTATTACTATTATTAATAATAATAATAATAATAATAATAATAATAATAATAATAATAATAATAATAATAATTGTTTTCATACAAAAGAATGAAGTAATATAATATATTTAAGATTTTAAAAAGCCCACCATTGCAAGCACACCAAGAGCTTGATTAAATCGGGACATCGTGTCTGATAACATCCGCTCCCTAACGGCCTCTCTTGTCTATTACGGAAGTGCCTCGCTCTGTCTGTCTGGCGTCTGCTTCGCGGTTGCACACTAGAGGGCTCTGGTCTAAGGCTGAGCCGTGGACACGTCTTACCGAAGCTCTATGACACACCACGCCGCGCAGGGGAAGCCCGACAATAAAACACTGCAGGAGCCCGGCCAGATTACTACTCCCAACCCCGCTACACACCGTAGTTTTGTCTGACCTACTTCGCACATTTTATCACTGTCACGTAGAGTATAACCCACAGTTTCCCGCCCTCACGGGCTTAATACAGGCTGCTTCATCTCCCTATATACACAGAAACCCCACGTAATTGTCAGGTAATTTCATATATGGATAGCAGAAATATGTGAATAAAAAAAAAATCTAAGTGACACTATATTAGCCACAGTTAATGTTGCAGCATACTAAACTAAGCAGTTTCTGTGCAGTTCTCACTGTTAGACCACATGCATTATCAAAGACAACCATATGCAATATATTATGTGTGAGAGGACATTAGCCTACATTGCCAGGGCCAAACACTGGCATTCATTTGCTGGTAATAAGATGACATGTTTATGAACGTTTAATATTAAATGTAGGCCTGCAATGTTTTGCAATGCCTTGAATCATGGCACAGCCACTTTGGAGACACGTCAATAACTTAAATTCCTCTTTTGTCTTGCAACACAGTGCACGCACAAACACACGCACACACACACACACACACACACACACAATGCAGGTAAGATAAACTGATCAGACATAATCTACTTTGGTCCACGCAGTATACACATGAGGGGGAAATGTGCGTAATATAAAGCAGGATTTGCATAAAACAATATTTTGACGTGTGTACCAATAGAACAAATTAATGACATCTGTAGACACCATTTATCTAGCATGAGAACAGAATATACAGCAGATGATTTGAGTGTGCTTGTGTTCGCTGCAGTTTGTATCTCTACCTGAGAGTAGCTCGACAAGGTTGATGCGCTGAGCATGACAAAGCGAGTGAAATGTCCGCATAGAAAACCCTTCAGTCAACTCGAGTTTACTTAACGGTCCTGTCCAAATAAATAAATAAAATAAATAAATAAATCGATGCAAACATATACGTATAAAGATTGGGAAGCGTGTTTTATGTCGTTGGTAACGCTTTTCCACAAGTGCACCGTGGTGTCCGTGTCTGCAAGACCACGGTCTATGCGTCTCATAAAACTTCCCTTTCATTCCCCTGATCAGAGCGCGTGCGTTCCCTTGATCGGAGCGCGTGCATTAATTTCCAAACGGTGGACCTGCCTCTTCATCAGCCCAATGAGCGCGT
The DNA here is from genome assembly GCA_022702515.1 of Ilyophis sp. 1 JC-2022. Lineage (NCBI taxonomy): Eukaryota > Metazoa > Chordata > Actinopteri > Anguilliformes > Synaphobranchidae > Ilyophis > Ilyophis sp. 1 JC-2022. Next base: position 10,047 of record JAKUDI010001224.1, read on the forward strand.
GAAGGGGAGGCTCCCCGCGCGAAACACTTCACATCTCCTTAAGCTCGCATTCAGCGGTCTAGCAAACCGGGGTTTGGATCCGCTGTGGTATTGCGCTAGCTGACAGGATTCTAATTGTCTCCCTGCTTTTTGTTCATTTTTTCTATCTCTTTCCTCAAATAAAAATGAATAGACCATTGGCCATTCTTGAGTAGGATACTTCTGTGTGAAGCTTACTATGATACAGACGCCTGGATACAAGCGAGTAAGTATGAAGCCAAACATTAACAGGTGCATGAATGTCTGAGGCAAATACAATGTTTAAGGTGTGGGTCGTCTGGGTCCAGTCGGAATGCTCACTTCATTGCATCAGATATATTTTGTCTTGTGAGGAAAATGAATTGGTTTTGTAAAAATATAGACAACTGACAGCTGTACTGGGCAATAAACGGGCAGCGAGCGTTGCGAGTTGTTTTGTAACTGAAAAAAAAGTACTGCTTTTGTATTTCAAAAAATCGTTTCCTGTCGAATATTCCAAAGTGATGTGCAGAAGGAAAGCGATACGCGAAGACCAGGCTTAACTTTCAATTCAGACAAGAAGGTATAGTGTTCCATGCAGGTAATGGAATGAGAGCGGTTGTTTCGTGCAGTCTTTTTTCCGAGCAAAGCGATGTCCTGTCGGTAATGCCTTACGCGTATTAAACACAGTTAATTTCGCCAAAGGCGTACGCCTTGATGATTGTTCTCCGAAAGAATGGTTTCATTGTCTGGGTATGCGTGCAGTAACACTTTTACTGTTTATGCAGCACTATGAATCTCTTGCAAAAACGACCGAGGACTCCATCTGTGAAGGAGCTCTCCGCTCAGGTGGTGCTGAAATCATTCGAATACAGCGAATCACTTCTGTCTAGTTGAGTTTCTGTCTTCCTGAATTTCGCAGTGATGAAGTAATGCTTTCTCTGCGGTTGGGTCTTAAATTATTTTAGTTGATGATGGTGGTAAATATTCTGGGTTAAGTCGTTGTACCATGCTTGTCCTTTCTCTCCACAAACAGAACAGTAATTAGCGTCTGCGTATCTCTGGTCTACTCTTTTGATAAACATCGTGCCTTTTGCTATATAGTGTCACGAAGATTAAAAGGTGGAGAATGGAAGTGTTTAAATCAGTGTTTTTTTCGCATCTGATAAAGATCAGTGTCTGACATTAGCTTGGCTGATCATTGTCGGTACTTTAATCCATTACTAGAGGGACTGCTTTGAACACTTTGGAAATGCGCCTGAAAGCAGTGCATTTATAAGGCTGGCACGGAAAGCATGATGTCTGAGGGCATCATTGATGATTTCAAAGCGAAGTCCCCAGCATCCAGGGAAGAAAAATGCTTCGACACAACCAGCCTTCTCCTTATTTCTATTATTTGTTACTACCATTTTGATCAGGTCACTTATCTGCATACGATAGCGGTTCCACGCCGCACTATGTTCAGTAACTAAGACCAGCGTGAAAACTAGCCGCAGTGCTCCATGTAATCACCGTTTATGCAAAGCCAACTTTGTAAAATATGCTTATTGTTCTTTTATCTTTGATTTGCGGTGCTACCAATGCATTTTCACGTGCAGTGATTGTGTTACAATTTTTTTTAATAAACGAATTAATAAACGATATATTGTGTAATTACAATTACATGCAATGTCAGCAATATTGATAATTTTGAATGATTACGTTAAGTAACAATTACGTGAATTTTTTTTTTTTTTAATCAACTGTTAAACCACAAGCACCTAAATAATAATAATACTAATAATAATAATAATAATAATAATTCTTATTATTCTGATTATTATTATTATTAGTAGTAGTGGTAGTAGTATGCTCTCCCTTTGACTTTTGCCCAACCCCAAAAAAAGAAAGAAAAACGTGTGTGTGTGTGTGGGGGGGGGGGGGGAGGGTATCCAGCTATCTATTATATATATTAGTTGTTCCTTAATAACATCCCCGTTTCGTTTTTACCAAATATTTATATATATTCGGACGACGCAAATGCTTGAATTAAGGGAACGGTTCTGTGTGCTGTGGTAGGCTTAGCGAAGCTGCGACTCTGTAGTTATATTCAAAGAAAGGTTTTGCTTGTATTTCTGACCACGTATTGCACCCCTCAAAAAAAGTGTTTGATTGAAACTTCAGACGAGAGAAACTGATTAAATGGAAGATGTATCTTGACGTTAGCGGTGCAGCTGATGCCTCCTTCGAGTTTAGAGTGAATTTGCATACGTGCATGAAGCACGAGGGTAAATGAGAACTGATCAGGCTCGTGCAAGCTGCTTCTAAGGAGCACAGCACGCAATTGGATGGTCAGACAAGAGAACTGCTCCGTTATTTGTTGCTGGTGTAATAATGACTTTGTCCTCATCGTTACTATGGTTATGTTTACTTTTTTACGATGATGATGATGATGATGATAAGTATACAAATTGTACAGTTAGCCAGTAATGCAAGTCTTACCCAGTACCCAATACTGTATAATACCCAGCAGGCTACTTTTCAGAAATATCTTTATTTCCACATATTGTACACTTGTACATCAAACAACATTTATGTTTATAAATGGTAAAATTGTACATTATTTAAACAGTGTAATTGGATTTCAGTTAGCCTATCTGCAGTCTCATCCAAAACTGTCAAAATGTTAAACATTAAGAAAGTGAGCAAAATTTGGTTTCATGTTCTGATTCCACACAGCAAAGATATTGGGGTACATTTGAGACCGTGGTTTCATATAAACACCCTAGGGTGTTAAATGTACACCGACAGTGTTAGATTTACACTGACATTTCTGCTGCACATTGGCTGAAAAGTGTGCATGCTAATCTTTATCACAAGGGCTGGAGTAATTATTGTCTTAGAGAGTCATTTGTAAATACTTCAACACAAATACATAATTCATTATCCCATCCATGCTGCCATGTCAAATATACAAACAGCAAAAAATGATATTGTGTCAAGATGGACATGTCTGTACCAGTCCAGATAGTGCCAAGATAGAGGTATTTATTTAGTTGGTCAGTGCTTGTGGTCGAGCTCAGCTTCTGCAGAAGGCCATGGAACATATTTACAAAAAAGACAGTTTTATTATCCTTTTTTATCAATTTCAATCTAAAAACGTCTAAGCTTAGCTCTCCCCATTGGGAATGTGTCCCTTGCATGTGCAAATCTCCCACAGTGGCATGCCATACACATCCAGGTGCGGCGCGAGGGGCGTTATTTGACCTTGGGTTCTCTCTACCTCTCAGCTTGGTTAACATTCACACAGCCGTTGCACTGTGCTCTGCCCCCACACGTTGAGCAAGGCCCTCGTCTCTCTCCTTTAGGTGACGCGAGCCGGTGAGCCGACGGATGGACGTTCCAGCGGGAAGAGCGAAGCCCTCCTGTCCGAGCGGTCCCTGTCAGAACATGAACGCTGAGGCCTGCGCGCAAAGGGGTTAGAAGAAACCATTCTGTTTTTTTTTTTTGTTTGTTTTTTTTGCTTTCACAAGCGTGAGCGTGCGTCAGAGGGAGAGCCGACTATCTTGGGAAATAATGCCGAAACGGTCGGAGGAGATGCTGGCAGATTTGTGGACTTCATTGCTGCTCCTGTGGATTATGTGCGTTCTTCACGTTTCCATGGCTCCCTTCGGCGACCAGTCGAAAATTGTACAAACTGGATCGGGGGGCCCACGTGAGCCTTCCGAAGGACAACGAGTTCTGAGTCGTGCCAAGAGGGGATGGGTGTGGAATCAAATGTTTGTGCTGGAAGAGTTCTCTGGACCCGACCCAATTCTAGTTGGCAGGGTGAGTACTGTGAGCTCTTCTTTGTCAGCTGGGAAGAGTGAGCAGGCTTATCATGTGGAAATTCTATCATTTGAACACGTGATTTTATGCGTCTATATATTGATGAGGGTGCATGTGGTGAATCAGGTCTTCCCCCCACTCGACCACCAAATGGTATCATACGTGAAGTAATCTCGGTGACAAAGTGTAGAGCAATCTCAGCTCTTTCCCACTGCAAAACTATATACCTTTTTTATACTTATTGTATGCTCTGAGGTAATATAAACAAGGCAGCCTCCGTTAAAGTAGCTTGTAGTGAGTAAGGTCGGGAAGGAAAAAAAAAATACAAAAAAATACTTGATGAGCACCTGAGGCAATACACTTACAAAATGTGCGCAAAGCTTTTTTTCTTAAATGTTTACATTTGTTTAGAAGTCATGGTGTCTGTCTGATGGGCTTAAACTTTACGGCCTTTCAGCTACCATAGCGCCGACAATAAATTATCTTAAGCTCCATTTATCTGAAAAGAAAATGGGCGCACTCGTGAAGTATTTGCGACAACACTTGTGATTTACCTGCACCATTAGGACCAAGGAAGTGGGTAATTTCTGCACTACTACAATTTCTTCACTTTCAGCAAGCCGCTAAATCATTTGAAGTTTGCATACTGGCACATCCATTCACTTCATTCATCCCGCTGTTTTCTCTGTCAAAATAAGGAAGTTCCTCAGCGATCTGCACCCCTAGTTAGTGAACCTCCTGCTCCACAATTTATTTTTTATTTGTTTATTATGAGAGGTACCAAGATTGGTAGTTGGAGTTGGAGTAAGTGTGGTGGATGGTTGTCCACACGTTGCTTGGTTAGTGGTACTGAGTGACAGGCTGCTGTTGAGTTTGCCTTGCGAGGATAGCTTGCAGGGTGGAGATAAGTTTCATGATGCAGTAAGATTTGAGGGCCATGCGGCCATTGTAGGTTGAGAACCCCCCCTCTCCCCCCTCACACACACACACACACACACACACACACACACACACGCATGCACGCACACACACACACAGAAACAGCTCTTGCCTTTTTGCAAGCCATCTTGTGCTTCATTTAAACATGAATGGAACAGAAGGAGGAGGTGTGAATAAAATGGGTCACACGTTTGAGATCTGGGTGTTTGTGAGCTTGTGGTTATGGGCTGATTACCAGCCAACCTCAGGCAGAGATTAGACTCATTCCATCACATGTATTTTGCAGCTTCACCCTCTGATGCTTAATTCTTCATGTACCCACCGCCTTGTCAGTTACCAAGTTTCCCAGGATTCACACTGACAGGTGGCTGAAGCCATTAGCATACATGTAAAAGTGGAAGTGCGTGAAAAGAGAGAGAGAGAGATAGAGAGAGAGAGAGAGAGAGGAGGTGTTTGTGTATGTGTGTGTCAGAGAGAGAGAGAGAGAGAGAGAGAGAGAGAGAGAGAGAGAGAGAGAGAGAGAGAGAGAGAGAGAGAGAGAGAAAGTGTGTGTCTGAGTGACAAACAGAGAAAGAGATTGAGTTTGTAACAGGGCCTAATAGCGTTCTCATAGATTTTAGATGTCAGATTCAGACTTGGGGAATCTGATGCCAGCATCAGGGTCTGCTTGAAGATGTCATACCTTTCTGAAGGGCCTCCTTGGACAAAGGTTTGAAAACGATAGCTTTTCAAGCTGGCTTCATTGGCTTCATTCAATGTAACATTTTTACAATGCCATTTTTGCAATGCAATTTACTCATACCTAGCCAACCAGACCCAATGGGATATTTAGTTATCAACAATGCAACATAATAATATAGTATATTTGGCAGTATATAACTAGCTAGCTAGCCTATTATTTTTGTCTTAGCCAATAGCTCCATTTAGCCAGAAGCCATTTAATGGCTCGGTATAATTGATTATGCAAATGAGCACAATTCAGCTAAATATTTTTTCACTGGCTAGCTTGCTCATTTTCAATCTTTCATGTTTTTTCTTTACCTGGGGAATCTCTATCTTGCTGCATGTTTCTGTTTATTTTTATCAGGCCACATTTGTTTATTTATTTTGTTGCGGGAAATAGGCATAGTGTGCATAATGCTTTATGTTATCATATCCAAATAAATAAATAATGGCACCTTGTTATTTAAAAATCCACCACAACTGTTTCATTGTTGACTCACTGTTTAATACTCAACCATTGTCAGTAATGACCATTGCACTCTAATAAATTAAAATATTATTATTATTATTATTATTATTATTATTATTATTATTATTATTATTATTATTATTTAATGTGTTTTCTAACTCCAGTATTAACCAAACTTTAAGTAAAAAAAAGAAGCTTTTATTAATTTATTTACGATTCACTTCAATCCCTGTTCATGCAATTTTATATTTGAATGTGTAATATACTCCTTAGAAGCCTTTTATTGTGATTTGAATGCTTTCATTTTGTGAAGTCTTGTTTCGTTATCTTTTTACCAAACAATGCTGAATTAACTGGGAATGTAGAGGGAAGCATTAACATCGAACTATAAAGAGCACAGAAGGCAGAAGGTCCCTTTTCTCTGGATGGCATCGGTTTGGACACACTGCCTGTTGGAGTATGGGCGTCTCACAACTATGGTGACACCTTCATTTCCATGTCTTTCTGGGCAGAGCTTTGTATAACAGTGAGTAATGATGGAACCCAATTCTGAATTTTGTAGAGCAGATATAGACAAATTAAAGCAAATCCTAATTTATCTTTTTGTTGTCATCCTAAGTTTTTATCTCAGAACAATGACTATGTCTTTTTTTTTCAACAAAAAAAGAAAGAAAATAAAACAGCACTGATAACAACCCATTAATATTCAGTGATTCATACGAGGCCATGCGATTGGGAAGTCTGTCAAACAGAGAGAGAAAGATTGCTTTGATTATTAATTCAGCAAAGAAAATGATGTGTCTGAAAAACTCAATAAGAACAATAGAAGTTTTCATTCGCGTGTGGACATGGTTGTCTGTCACTGTGTATCCATATGCTAGGAGTGAGATATGGATTTAAATGTTTAAAATGTATCAAATCATATAACATTATACCATAAGAGAGAGAGAGAAAGAAAGAAAGAGAGAGAGAGATAGAGAGAATGGGTACTCATTTTTGCAGAAGGACACTCTACACACTGGTGTGACTCCACAGACAAACTGCATTTCCATCCCATTACCCACCATTACAATAATCAGTATCACAGGGTCTGCTCTGTGTTTGCTTGATTAGCTTGATCCCTTATTAGCCGCTGTTGAAAATCAAGCTGACAGACCTTCTAAGTGCACATTGCATTACAAAAAAATGCCTTTTACATTGAACCTACAGAAACGTTTCTTCTAAATGTATACACTATTACTATTACACTTCTAATGTAATACACGTTGAAACATATTAAGATATTCCTATTACGATGTAGCAGACGTTTCGTTTTTAAGTCATCGTCAATTCTGCGAAGTGCGCACGTTTCAGTGCAGCTTTTTTTAATGAATGAATGAAGGCAGTACTTTGACATATGAACGCGAGGGCCTTGCGGTGCTAGCCTGTCGGGAAAATTACAGGTATGATCCTTCTTACTCCAGCACCCAGTCTTAAGATTGTCTGAGAGAGAGAGAGAGAGTCTTCATGAAAAACCAGGCTTTTTAAAGCCACCTAGGGTTGTTCTGCGAATAATGACCAGCAGTTTCCGCCAGCAATTATGATTCAGCTCACGTATCTAATTGGAGCACAAAGTTAATTTTTAGGTTTTCCAGGGGAAAAAAATAACACATTTAAAAAAATCAATAAAATAAAAAATGTAAAATCACAAAAAAATCTCAAATCCAGAGAGACTATTTGTTGTATCACACCCTTTACTATACGCAGCCAAAAAGGCCCATACCAAGCTGAAACTCCTTAATTTTTTGGAAAAATCCCAACCCTACCCTAAAAAATTAATAAACAAATGCATAAAATGGAAAAGGAAACTCTTACCTGGGGCTCCTTTCCTTTTCCTCTTTATAGAACCATTCAAGTGTGCCCCTGCACACCTACTGCAACACACAAAACACTGCCTGCAAGTCAGGATATCTGGTGCCCTCCACACCTACTGCAACTCACAAAACACTGCCTGCAAGTCAGAAATCAATAAATAAAAAAATGTAAAAAGCACAAAAAAATCTCAAATCCCAGAGAGACTATTTGGTTGTACACTACCTTTACATATACGCAGCCAAAGGTCCTACAAGCTGACTCATTAATTTTTTGGAAAAATTCCCTAACCCTACCCTAAAAAATTAAATAAATAACTGCAATAAAATGACAAGGAAACTCTTACCTTGGGCTCCTTTTCCTTTTCCCTCTTTATCGAAAACCATGCAGTGTGCCTGCACACTACTGCACACACAAACACTGCCTGCAAGTCAGGGATATCTGTGCCTAGCACACCTATGGCAAACACACAATACACTGCTGCAAGTCAGGAAATCATAAATAAAAATGTAAAGCACAAAAAAATCTCAAATCCCAGAGAGATATTTGTTGTACACACCCTTTACATATACGCTAGCCAAAGTCCTTACAAGCTGGACTCATTAATTTTGGAAAATTTCCAAAACCTACCTAAAAAATTAAATTATTATAAATGCATAAAATGAAAAGGAAACTCTTTACCTTGGGCTCCTTTTCCTTTTCCTCTTTTTTAGAACACATGCAGTGTGCCTGACACACCTACTGCAACCACAAAACAATGCCTGCATGTCAGGATATCTGTGCCTGCACACCTACTGCAACACACAAACACTGCCTGCAAGTCAGTATATCAATAATAAAAAATGTAAAAAGCACAAAAAAATCTCAAATCCAGAGAGACTATGTGCCTGCACACCCTTTACAGTTATACTGCAACACACAAAGCACCCCCGCTGCCTGCAAGTCAGGTTATCTGGAAAAATCCCAACCCTACCCTAAAAAATTAAATAATAAATGCTAAAATGAAAAGGAAATTGTTTTTTCCCCCCCCCCCCCCCCCCCCCTTTTTCCCGTTTTTCCACCCCCCCCCCCCCCCCCCCCCCCCCCCCCCTTACTTGGGCACCTTTTCCTTTTCCTCTTTATAGAACCATGCAGTGTGCCTGCACACCTACTGCAACACAAAAAACATTGCCTGCAAGTCAGAATATCTGTGCCTGCACACCTACTGCAACACACAAAGCACTGCCTGCAAGTCAGGATACTCTGTGCCTGCACACCCACTGCAACACACAAAACACTGCCTGCAAGTCAGGATATCTGTGCCTGCACACCCACTGCAACACAAAAGCACTGCCTGCAAGTCAGGATATCTGGGCCTGCACACCTACTGCAACACACAAAACACTGCCTGCAAGTCAGGATATCTGTGCCTGCACACCCACTGCAACACACAAAGCACTGCCTGCAAGTCAGGTTATCTGGGCCTGCACACCTACTGTCAACACAAAAAACACTGCCTGCAAGGTCAGAATATCTGTGCCTGCACACCTACTGCAACACTCAAAAGCACTGCCTGCAAGTCAGGATATCTGTGCCTGCACACCCACTGCAACACACAAAACATTGCCTGCAAGTCAGGTTATCTGGCCTGACACCTACTGCATACATAAAAAAAACACTGCCTGCAAGTCAGAATATCGCTGTGCCTGCACACCTACTGCAACAACTCAAGCAATGCCTGCAAGTCAGGATATCTGTGCCTGCACACCCCACTGCAACCACAAAACATTGCATGCAAGTCCAGGATACGTTGCCTGCCACACCCACTGCAACACACAAAAGCACTGCCTGCAAGTCAGGTTATCTGGGCCTGCACACCTACTGCAACACACAAAACACTGCCTGCAAGTCAGGTTATCTGGGCCTGCACACCCACTGCAACACACAAAACACTGCCTGCAAGTCAGGATATCTGTGCCTGCACACCGACTGCAACACACAAAACACTGCCTGCAAGTCAGGATATCTGTGCCTGCTCACCCACTGCAACACACAAAGCACTGCCTGCAAGTCAGGATATCTGTGCCTGCACACCTACTGCAACACACAAAACACTGCCTGCAAGTCAGGTTATCTGGGCCTGCACACCCACTGCAACACACAAAACACTGCCTGCAAGTCAGGATATCTGTGCTGCACACCCACTGCAACACACAAAACACTGCCTGCAAGTCAGGATATCTGTGCCTGCACACCCACTGCAACACACAAAGCACTGCCTGCAAGTCAGGTTATCTGGGCCTGCACACCTACTGCAACACACAAAACACTGCCTGCAAGTCAGGATATCTGTGCCTGCACACCTACTGCAACACACAAAACACTGCCTGCAAGTCAGGATATCTTCTAAAAACACAAGCCCGTCTGCTTGCCAGCATTCTAGATGGATCTGAAACCTTTTTTTTTCATGTACTCACCCTTCCACTGTAAAGGCACAGATTCATGCTGGCAGACCTTGTCTGAGGGCTGGTTTTAATGTCTCCCCGCATTAAAAAACCCCCCAGTGTTTGAGCGGCGGTGGCAGACACACCTCCGCCTGGGCTCTGTCAGAAGACCGTGGCCCTGCCTAAACAAACAAAGAAGAAATAGCGACACAAAACATCGGACGCAAATGACACACCCTACCATGGTCAATTCACACCGCCAAGCCCCCCCCCTCCGTCACCCCATCCCCACCCCCTTTTCAACACCATCACGCTTCTTCAGCGTCGCTGATGTCCGCTGTAATCCGGAGAGTTCTCGTGTATTAATCTGCATTTGTGTGGTTAGAATGAAGTCGGCGAGGGTTCTAATGAGTATTGATCTTGGGGGTGATTGAAGGGTGGGAAGTGAGAGTGGTGCAGGCTATTAGGGCAGTTCTCATCAGCGATGACAGAAGCGAGTCCTGAATGACAATCGCTGGCTGTGGTCGAATGCACATCTCTGCGTTTTAAACGGCCATTCAGATACAGCGAGACTTTCGTTTTTTAACGGCATGTAAGTTACGAGAAGACAGTTCATATACACGTTGCTTCTAAAATGTGTCAGGAAAAGATGGTCCACCATAAGCAATCCTTTGTTTCAGGAAGATATACATATGCCAGTGTGTGTGTGTGTGTGTGTGTGTGTGTGTGTGTGTGTGTGCGTGTGTGTGTGTGTGAAGGGTGTGTGTGTGTGTGTGTGTGAGAAGGATGTGTGCGTAAATCTGTTTGTGGTCGGAGATATATGTGTGTGGATGGAGTGGATTTTGTAGAACTGGAATGGGGTATATCACACACAATGAGTGATATTTTTTAGAAACCAAAATATTGAATAGATACAGACACACTTTGGATGTCTGTATTTGTGACTCTTTTTTCAGAGCTTATGTATTGACTCCCTCAGAATACGCTAATTGAACCGCGTTCTGTAAAAAAATAGGTAAATAAAATAAAATAACACAAATTGAATTTGTTTTCATAATTAAGGAAAATAAGCAACACTAAGTAAATTTGTTTATTCGAACCCAATGATAAGTGCCTAAACTGCTAGAATTAAATCAGGCTCAATCTCTTAATTATAGCCAACACATTACTATGTCTCTCATCAGGTGTTTCATTAAATAAATGTGTGTGGCGCGCTGCACGTACAAACAGGGGTCCCGCTTGTTGTGCGTCCTTTTCCACCTTCACTCCTGAAGCTGTGTCTGAATCAGAGCCCTATCTACTGCGTCCCTGTCTCCTGTGTACAGTGTACTGGCAGGTGTGTGCTATATTACTGTGCGCTATTTGCGTGCATGTACGCAATAAAAAAACATCATCCGTACTATTTTCCAAACGTACTGTGAAAGTGTCGTAAGACGTCTCACCCGTGTTTCACGTGTTGTTTTTGTTGTTATTGAAAAAAAAACGTCATGCAAAGCTGTGCCCTCAATTTTTTTTAAACGAAACTGCGCGTCATATTTTATGGCAAAACCAACAATGTTTGCGTACGTCTTGAAAAGTGCGCTCCCGAATATATTCAGCAAAACCCCGGGAAGTACGTATATCATAACGGAAGATCTAAGTATACTACATTTAGAATTTGTTTTGCCTACTTAATGACTTTCTCATCCTGTCCTAACTCAACAAGCCCGACTTAATAGTAATGGAAGCCCTGCTTTTTCTTGACCCTGCCTCATCTCAGCCCACCCTCCTTTTCCCTGCTCAACCTCTATATCCTTTTACCTCTCCTTTCCCTGTCCTTCTCTTCCTCTGAATTTCCTCACGAATCAGCGGACTTGCCTTACTATTGAGTATTCCACTTGAGTCTACTTTTTTAAAAAGCATGCAGTTATGCATAACCAGTTTGAAAATAGAGTGTTCTTAATATCCCAGTTGGAAAATACTAATTTCCTGGGTTTTTTGCAGTAATAGTATGGAGGACATTTTTTGCATTACTGCTTGTCACTAAAAACTGCATGCGTAATCAGTATTACAGTATGCTAGTACACAGTATTCAGGACAAGGATTCAACAGTTCTGAAATAGAGTGTTTCTTAATAGTCCCAGATTACATAACAAATTTTCCGGTTTATGGGGCCGTAATATTATGGAGACATTTTTTTGCATACTGCATGTCACTAAACACACATGCAGTAATCAGTAATACAGTATGCTAGTACACCAGTAAAACAGGACACAGTAATAGGGCCCTGATTCGACACAGCCGCTAGTCTTCCTTTCTCTCTGATCCCTCATTTTACTCTCCATCTTCTCTTCCCTAAGTTCACCTTTACATAACCTCCCTACACATCCACCACATTCTTCCCTACCCCTTTTCCCTTTCTCTTCTTTCCACTTCTTTTCACCTCTCTCACCTGCTCTCCTTGTTTTCACCTCCCTCTGTGCCCCACTCTCTTGTGATCCCCATGTGTTTCATATGCAGATTGCATGGCTTTTGGAGGCAGGGCGGAGGTGACAGTCAAACACACTCTGCCACCATCACCGCACCAGTGTGGCCTGCGTCTCGAGTCCCAGTGGCCCACCGCCTCACCCACATCGCCGGTTGGAGATGATGACACAGATAGAGGCTTTATTGCGTTGGCCTTAAAAAAAAAAATACAAAACAATAAAAAATAAAAAAAAAAAAAAAATAAAAAACATAAAAAAAAGAACACCCCCACACCCCTCCCTGCTCTGCATTGCAGGCAAGAGGAGTTGGGCAGCTGGGGAGAAGAGATCCACACAGTGGTCAACTGCTAGTTCATTGCAGTCTTCCGGAATGCTCCACGAATGCATAATGAAGGCTGTGGAATCGTTTTCATGCCATGGCGGAGGTTGGGGGTTGGGGGTTTGGGGGGGTGGGGGGTTGCATTGTGGGGCGGGCATGCGGGTGATGGGGGTGACGAACATGTTGCAACAAAAAATTGCTATAAAATAAGCACATGCCCGGTGCACACACCCACGCACACTAAACACATGCATTTAGGTCAATGAGCCACGCACATCCCACTGAGCAAATTCCAAAATATGCTAAGATGTATTAGCATGCAAAAACGTGTACATTCTTGTGACAAAGCTTTCAAAAGGATCCTTTTAACGGTTACGTTTTTTCCGCCACGTCCCCTGAGTTTTTTTATTGTACGCAAATTCCTTCCTTTTGCAGTCTTCCGAGTAAGCAAATGTGTTCCAGCAAAGCATACACACAAACACACCCACCAAAAAATAAAATTCTGCAAAAGGTGGTCGCATCTTTGATCCAGCGATATAGTTTTGTGAGGGAACCCAATTTTAATGATTCAAGGTTTTTCGACGAATAGCGTGCTGGGAACCACTTTTTATCATGGTTGCACGTTGCTTCAGTGGGATTTACTGCACGCGTTGTACCCGCCATCGCGTTCCGGGAGGTGGATGTTGGACTTTGGTCTTGCAGCTCTCTGACCATCAGCGGTTTCCTGTGTCCAGCGACCCAGCTGGACTTCCGTTTAGGCATTGCATTTTTGTTGCTGAAGGAAACCCTGCATGCCGGCCGACCGAGCTTAAAAACTAATCACAGGAAAGAAGTAGATTTGGCTTAATTCCTCGCCCAGTTCACATACAGTAAAACTGTATTTTTTGCAGCGGGCTTGAAATTTGGCTATATCAGCCCAATTCTCGTTGTTTTGTTATTTTATTAATTTTTTAGGACTGTCTTTATTTTCCCGACTTTGGGTAATGGTAACTAATGCCAATCGATGGTGCATCATCTATTCAGCCCTGCCTTCCCGTTCTTCAGTCATTCTGCTCATAGTGGTGAAAAGGCATCGTGATGTTTTTACCCACCCTCCTCCAATGTCTGTTTGCACTGTGTCCGCGCTGTTTTTCGTCTCACACATGGTCAAAAACGGTGTCTCCTGACAGTATTAACCATGCTTTTAATGACCCTACCCCTATAAACTGTGACAACAAAGACCCGCGCCAGTGTCCTTGCGTGATGGGGGTACAACCGCGGCCAGGCGTTGTGCGCTAGAGATTGAACAGCTGCCAGCGGCATGAGATTACTGTCATTTTCTGTCATTAGAAAACCCGCTATGTACCTCCTGGTCGGGGGGTGGGGTCATCCCGGGACGGCGAGCTTCAAAGACAACCCCACTCAACTGCTGGATGTTCAGATTAGCTCAAAATCAGGGAAAAACCATCCTTGGGAGGAACTGTGGGGAAAAAAAGCAGTTTTGTTTCATTTGTGTTTACGTACCTGGCTGAGCTCAAATGCACACTGGGAAATACACGGCTTCTTTTACAGTTATTAATTTGATGTGCATTTGATTTTATGCTTAATGAAAGCGCTTGTGGGTTTGGACAATACAGGCGATGGAAATAGGAGGAGAAGGTGAGTAGAGAGCATATTTTTGGAAAATCTAAAGATGCCGTTTAGCTCTTTTTATTCCATTGTATTGTCTCTTCAGATCAATAACGTACTACAGTAGAACCTAAAAAATACTGACCCAATGGGAGCGGGAGTCATTCAGAACTGGTGACATTTTAATATTTGAAAAAACTTAAATTATACATTATAATTATTGAATAATTAATAATACTGTAAATGGTTAAAATTAGTCAAACAATACAATACTCCAAAGCTGTAAGAGGGAAAATCTCATTGGGAATATATATATATATATATTTTATTTATTTATTTATTTATTTATTTATTCAGAATGTTTGAAAGAAAAACATTATAATAACCTGTCTCGCTGACAACTGCTGGTAAAAAAAAAATCCTACCTGTCTTGCGTTCTCAAAAATGGAAAACATTTACTAAACTTGTAAGACAACGTCATAAAGACCTATCCGTTGTCCAATTAACAGGAAAAAAAACTGGAAATCTGTTGACCAAGTGCTATTAGGATGTGGTGGGGGTGAAAACTGTGTGTTCAAAGAAAGTTGTCGGATGAGTCTCGCCATGCCATTAAAAGACAGAGTATCAGCAAAAGGAAACATTGTAAAGGAAAGTGGGGCTCTGACAACTTCAGCTCAACTTATACTGCTTCCAGCATTGAATGTCCCTGCCAAGCTGTCAAAACTGTTTTATCATCACAAACACACCTATTTTTCTTTATTATTCTTCTCCTCTGACACCTGCTAACCCTCTCGCTAATTTTTAGGTGGACCCAAATTATCGTTTACAGAAAAGATATGCAAGCTTGGAGGGCGCAATATTTACTTGTAATTACCTTATGCAGTTCGTATCCTATTCAGTTGAGCTGGGTCACTCTAACTTCGGAGGCTCATGTCTCTTGAGGTTTGACTGTCATAGTGAAACAGCAAAACAAAATAAATTGGCACTGTATACTGTATTATCTGGCATTTAACACGGAAGGAGCACTTGCTAGAAGGAGTTACTTTTTTAATATGGAACCTGTGGCTGCCCACACAATTGTGGATGGCACAGTATTGAAAAAGTGATCTCACCCCAAAACAGGCAAACAGTGGCTATCTTCCATTTGCACCAAGTAATTACTTAGGTGTCTTGACTTCCTAATGCTTCCTCCTGAGAATTAAATGGAGCAGGCCGTCTCTGTTTCACATACAAAAATTTAGCAGTCCATAAATCCTAACCTCAAGAGCAAGAATACATCCGTAATAATCTAGATGAGTCAAGTAAAATATGTGAAGTGTAAAGTACAATGGAACAAAATACAATGCTATTTTTGAAAAAAAGGGGCACAAATTATCTTTTATCCACCAATACATGTTTTATATTTTCCCCAATAAACATAATTTGCTGTGTATTATTATTATTTTTTAAATGGACTGCTGGCACCACTACTAGAATTCCACTCAATTTGGTGGGCTGGGTTGCTGGTCCTGAGGTATAATTTCTTATGAAGATGTAAAATGGTCCCTAACTCCCACAAAAAGGATGCATAATTCAAACAATAATTTCTCGTGTAGAGTATAAAATCACAAGGTGACATTGACACGATTCAACATGGCTTCCACTGGAGCAATATGTGATCTAGGTAGCCTGAAAGTGTCTTTTCTAGATCTTGCAAACGGCAAGATAGCCGACAGGTGTTGTTTTATTTATTTATTTTTTTTTTGCGGCTCCACCTTAAGTTGATTGCATGTACGTTAAGTACTTCGGTGCAGCAAACTTCTGCCACTGCGAATTGTGAGATTCTGATGGGCTTTTAGACTTTCAGATATTAAAAATGAAAAAAAAAACAACAACAGTTTTGGCAGGAACGGTGAGAGATTAAACCTGTTTAATGAATCATACCTGCCTGTAATATAATGTCAGATGACTGACACACACTGCACTGAAACTGTGGAGCAGAGGACTACATTTTATCCGTTTACTTATTTTTTTTATTTAATGATATTTTTTTTGCCGTATTTTTCCTCTACAGAAAATTCTAATGTGGCATAATCAGTAAATGTGTTATTTTAGGAACTTTGGTGTGTGAAAGCATTTTGCATTGTAGTAGACATAAGCCTGATGTGTAAGGATGAATAAAAAGCACTCTAATGATAAAAATACATTATCCCCAAAGGTATCGCCCACATCTTAAAGTTCATCGGTTTAGGTGTGCCGCCGGTCTGATCATGTACCAGTGGTGAGAAAAAAAAAAGAATGAACAAACATTGGATTTCTTTCCTTTCTTCTTTCTCCTCTTCCCTCTATCTCCCCTCCCTCCCTGTGTCTTTTCCTTTTTCGTCTCACCTCTCAATCTTCTACTTCTATTCTTCACTCTCATTCTTTCGCTTTCTTTTTCTTCCATATCTTTAACCTTCAGTCAATAGCTCTCTCTTTTCTCTCGATCTCACGCCCTCTTCACAGCCTCCTTCAATCATTTAATAAGCGCTGCATTATTTGAGACAATCACACTCAAAAAATCGTGATACAATAACTCGGAGAGAGGTTTTCAGATAATAAACAGTAGGCCGAAAGTTTATCAGAACATAACTGTTAATGTTATTGAACTCAGTAAATAACTCGGCATCATGAGAATAGAAGCAGAGGATTATTTTTTTGTAAAACATTCCTCTCTGTTTCATCCACAAATTAAAGTAACTGCTTTCTATCGTATTATTTGACTGAAAATCTAATATAAGCATAAAACAAAAAAAAAGAAGAATATATACCACAAGAAATGGGAGCAGATATTCCCGTTCTTAAAAACACACACAGCCGAGCAGTGATAGAGTCGAGATTCGTTTAACTCACAAGCATTAGCAATTAAGGAACTGCACTACACGGATATGAATGTAGGATTTCAACAATAACTGCGCCAAGAGCAGAAAATAGGTTTTGCATCATAGAGATTTTTTTTAATTTGATGCCAGCCAGTCGTGTCCTCATGCTTGTGAAGTCATTTTGGCACGATCCACGGATGTAAAACAGCGCATGCAAAAAGCAGTGAAGGAAAGTCAATACAACTGGGCTTCATGGAGTATCAACCGACCCTCAAGAAAAACGAGTAAAAAAAAAAAAAAATAAAATAAAGAATCACAGATACACCATGACTCTGAAAATCCCTCACAGTCGTCATAGGGATGGCTCAGCGCAGACGATCCACGTAGCATCCCCCCGCTATCTCCCATTCGCCCTCTGCTGTGTGCCATTGCTGTGCTCTATTTTCTCCCTCCTGATGATGGTAGTGTATTTCCAATAATAGAACATGTTTTGGGTTTATGATGATGTCATTTGTTAAAAAAGAGAAAGGAAGTAATGTTTGCTTACACGCGTTCGTAGGTGCGCGCATCCACACCCGGGCTGAATGTCAACATCACTAGCATTCTATCGAGGTGACTTTTCGTTTGGTTAATGCCGCAGTGGTTTCATAAAAACCCCGCATTGATTCTCAGGTTGTGTAATATACTGGCCAGCACAATGGGAAGCTCTCTCTTTCTCTATTCGATTTGAGACAATACCCCGGGCATACCAACCGCTGGGAGTTTCAACCACTCCTGATTATCACGTCCATCCGGATCTAATTCGCGCCGCTGTCTTCTCTAGAAGTGAATAATTACAATATAATAAAGGATGCCCGGCAGCATGTGTAACCGATGCAAATAAACAACAATATTTATAACCCAACTTAATGAGACAGTCCCCTCGTTAACCACACTGACACCCGTTCGTGATTATAGTTTGTCAGTTTGCAGGTCTCAAGGGTATTATCGACAGTGCAATAAGGACGCTCGCATAACTCCGGGTGATGTTCACTCATACCTGCTGATTTTGATGTCATCAGCTCAGCCGGGCAGCGCAGCTTTAATTGCATTGCAGAACACGTTCAGGAGTGCAGTACTAAAGCAATAGCATGCAACACTTGTAACAATCCATGATCATATATATGCCTCACGGCATGGCGTGTGCATGCCCATACCTTTACAGTCACAGAGAGATGCCATTGAAATTCATAATGTGCTTTTCATACACCCAAAGCACTGGATGCAGATACAATGTTCAAACAAAGTGAGTTATTTTTAAATGTTTTGTTGTAACACAGCTCCATTTGCAATTATTTCCATTATAACTACATGGCAATTGGAACAATGTTGTGACACAAAGTTTGAATGATCACAACGTCTTCAGATAAGATGAAAAAACACAAGCCAGTTACATGAAACTCAAAGAAAAAAAAAAAGATTAATAATTTATGAACATTGAGTACATTGTTTTGGAATAGAGCTTGTTTAATTTATGTGTGCTAAACTTTTTTTGTGTAGTGTGGCAAATTGTTAAGAGAACAGAGTGTGTTGGGGGCGGGTTGCTTTTTTCAAGTGTGCATATAACACATGGTGCACACACTCGTCTTTACCCGAAAATATGCAGGACTTGATATGCACGTTGATTTGTGACAATAATATGCTAAAGTTTAGCCTATAAAGCCCTAAAAAAAGTGCAAAAATTTACAAGATTTTTACCATCTTACCATAATACTTGGCTATGCCTAATGATAGAATTTAACAACAAAAGTTTGCAAGCAAAATTTATAGTGAATAAGCCTGTGCTAACAAATTTTTTTTAATCAGCAAAATGAAAGTAGCTTAGTAGCCCACCCCTTTTCATTTTTCCCATTCTAGATCTGCTAGGAATAGCATAGAATAAGGTTTGATGGATAAAGCTTCAAAGGCTATAGAGCATATGACTGCTACAGATTCATGCGACTACAGATTTCTTAAATCTGTCACGTAGGACATAATTAATAAAAAAAAACTTAATAATAATAAATGGCAAGAACAATAACATCGTAGAAGATAACAACCTATAAGGTAACATAGACTACACCGGAAAAAATAGCATGCTGAGCATCGCAGATGGCCAAGAACACTTAACTTTTAAACTTGCCTAGAATTTAATTGTTCTGAATTGAGTTGTGACACTCATAAATGTATAATCT
>JAKUDI010001227.1:0-11037 GCA_022702515.1 Ilyophis sp. 1 JC-2022
TGGATAAATCCAGCTATACATCCCCCCTCATCCTGCACCGGATAAATCCAGCTTAACATCCCTCTTCATACTGCATTGTGTTTATGTTAGTGTATAGACTATCAATGTCGATGGTGAACAGAATGGTTTCTTCAGGTATTTTGGTGATTTTAATTTTGTTTATGAAATCATATGTGTCTTTGATGTAGCTTTTGTGTTTTGTGGACAGTGGATTGAGAAACAAATCAAAGTATTCAGCTATCCTATAGGATTCGCTGTTGCAGTCTGAAATAATAGGCCTCCCTGCCGGGACCTCATATGGTATGCTCCAAGATTCTGGTGGCTTGTGTATTTTAGGGAGGAGGTAAAAAATTATTGGTCTTGGGTTGTCCTCTTCCCTCAGGTAAAAACTTAGTTTTTTCGTGATGTATTTGTTTTCTACTAGTGTCTGTATGATGGCATGTATTTCCTGGGCCGTGTCTGGGTATATGGGTCCATCTCATTTTCTGTAATGTGAAATGTTGTGAAGTTGTCTATAGGCTTCCTGTGTGTATTGTGTTCTATTCATATTAACTATGGCACTTCCCTTATCTGCTGGTTTAATAACGATCTGTTTGTTGTTAGCCAGCTGTAGTAGCTTGGCTCTCACCTCTGCTGTGGTTGTTTTGGTCTTTGTGGGTTTGTGGGTTCAGTGCCTTAATCAGTGTGTTGTCCTCTTTAATAATTTATGCGATCTCTTTTGGGATTTCTTCCAGTCTGGGTTCCCAGTTGGATTTTGGTGTGAAAGGTGTCTGTTCCCTGGTTTCCGCTCCCTCAAAGAAAGCTGCCAGGTTCAGTCTCCTGTGGAACTCCTGGACTTGTCCTTTGAGGGTTTCTTTTTGTTTTCTGCGGATATTTACTGTGGGTACAAATGACAGCCCCCTGTTCAGCAGATTGAACTGATCTTCTGTGGGTGTAAAGTTGTTACTTAATAGTATAATATTTTTGTTCCCCTCCCTGTTTGTGCTTGGGCTTGTGGGGCATTGTTTAAATGGTGCAGCCAGTGGTTCAGTATGTTTGTTGCTGTTGTATCTGTCCAGTGGATGTTATCTTGTGCTGTGCAGAAGTCCTCCTCTGGAAGCTTAGGGACATGTTGCATGTTCCTGAGGATGTGTTCATTTATGCATTCTAAGTTGGACCTCTGGCGGGGTTCTAGGTTCACAGAGTGATTGATGAGTGGAATCCAGATCTCTGCTGATGGAAAGGTGGTTTTGGTCATCCTCAGCATTTTTTGCAGCTGCTTGATAGCCGTTTTCTCTGGGTGCTGGTCCTTGTTGTTGATTCCAAAGTATAGGATGACTTTCTGTACCTTGGGATCCACCACCGTATTCTCCAGGAGGCCTGCCGCATGTTGGAATGTTGCTCCAGGGTAGCTGTCAATCTGAAGATCCCCCCTGGAGTAGGACTGGATCCCGGAGAGGTTGGAATCCCCTAAGATGATGTTTGGTTTTCTGACGGTGATTTTCCATTCCTGGATCTTTCTGGTGGACCTGGGATGTTGTGTGGGGTGAAAGGTCCCATCTTCCACTCTGGGCCCTGTGGTGTGGGGCTGAGGAATAGGGGTGGGTGTGGGGGCAGGCCTGGGGTTGGTGTTAGCGGTGGGGGTGGGGGTGAATCTGGATAGGTTATGGTTAGGGTTAGGATATATCTGCCTCAGAGCTGGCCACTCCCTTTGGTACTGGTCCTGGTCCTGGGGTGGTGACAGTGGTTCTCCATGTTGTGGGTGGGAGTGGTGGAGTGTCAGCCAGTGCTGAAAATCTGTTGCTTGTGGAGACTGTGTTTGTAATGCTCCTGGGAGTGAGGATGGGGGTGAATGTTTTCTCTGCAATGTTCAGAGTGGTCGGGTGCAGTTTTCTGCCAAACTTCTTTTTGGCCCACCTGGTAGCCACCTGGAATGCCTCCGGCCGGTTTGTTAGATGGATGTTCTCCAGTTTTTTAGTGAGGTGTCCCAGGCTCTCCAGGTAGTGTTCTTCCAGAATCTGCATTCATGTGTGGAGCCAGTTGAGAGCATTCCCCGCCAGCTTCACCATGGTGTTGTCCGTCGGGGAAGCCGGTCTCACCAGGGTGGCCAGTTCCTGCATCTTCTTTTGTAGGCTGGCTGGTGGAGTAGTTCTCCCTCCTGACACTGCAGTGTTCTGTAGGTGGTGTGTTGTCTGGATGATCCTGAAGCGAATCCTGATAGCCTCCGCAAAGGCTGCCATAGCTCTGGGTGTAGCTGAGGTGTAGCCTCCGCAAAGGCTGCCGTAGCTCTGGGTGTAGGTGAGGTGTAGCCTCCACAAAGGCTGCCGTAGCTCTGGGTGTAGCTGAGGTGTAGCCTCCGCAAAGGCTGCCATAGCTCTGGGTGTAGCTGCGGTGGTGTTTAGGTGTGGTTGTGTAAGCGGCGGTGTGCAGCAGTGTGCGGCGGTGTGCGGTTTGGCTGATTGATAGCGTGCTTTGTCAACTCAGGGTTGACGCATACCAATGCAGCCTATACTTACCCAGACTGGTACCTTGTAGCTTAGTTGACACTGTTAGGTTTCCACTACAAGATAGTCTCTGTAGTGCTGTGTCTGTAGTACACTAGATCCATGTACTGTAGCTCGTGTCTCAAGAAATAATTTGCAGTTAAAACTGCAGTTTTCTGTAATAAATGGATCCTTTTGCTTTTTAGGGAGGTTTACTGATTTACTTTTACCTGAGAAAGTGAGAAAGTCACCTTGCTGAAGGATAGAGCAGCGGTATTCCATGACTTTCAACACCAGCACTCTGACCTCTGACCTCTGTAAAGCACAATACCTCTGATATTTCTGACCTCAAGTTGTTATGGAATGTGTATTATGTCACGTCTCTCCACGGACCGGTTGTGTTATTGTTTCCCAGTGCAATTAAATTGGCCACCTGCTATATTAGCTTTATTAAAGAACTCGACTCTGCAAAGGGGGAGAGAGGGGGGGGGGGATATAAACAGACACTAGTGGTGAGAGGGCTATTGGTTCCACAGTAAGGGGAATATAAACAGACACTAGTGGTGAGAGGGCTATTGGTTCCACAGTAAGGGGAATATAAACAGACACTAGTGGTGAGAGGGCTATTGGTTCCACAGTAAGGGGAATATAAACAGACACTAGTGGTGAGAGGGCTATTGGTTCCACAGTAAGGGGAATATAAACAGACACTAGTGGTGAGAGGGCTATTGGTTCCACAGTAAGGGGAATATAAACAGACACTAGTGGTGAGAGGGCTATTGGTTCCACAGTAAGGGGAATATAAACAGACACTAGTGGTGAGAGGGCTATTGGTTCCACAGTAAGGGGAATATAAACAGACACTAGTGGTGAGAGGGCTATTGGTTCCACAGTAAGGGGAATATAAACAGACACTAGTGGTGAGAGGGCTATTGGTTCCACAGTAAGGGGAATATAAACAGACACTAGTGGTGATAGGGCTATTGGTTCCACAGTAAGGGGAATATAAACAGACACTAGTGGTGAGAGGGCTATTGGTTCCACAGTAACTCACAGCATTGACTCAACATTCTCAAACAAAGCGACTATTCTAGTCAGCAATGTCCATACACAAAATTGCAAAGCTGTGCCCATTACCACCGACAACAGCTGTGCCCATTACCACCGACAACAGCTGTGCCCATTACCACCGACAACAGCTGTGCCCATTACCACCGACAACAGCTGTGCCCATTACCACCGACAACAGCTGTGCCCATTACCACCGACAACAGCTGTGCCCATTACCACCGATAACAGCTGTGCCCATTACCACCGACAACAGGAGCTGTGCCCATTACCACCGACAACAGGAGCTGTGCCCATTACCACCGACAACAGCTGTGCCCATTACCACCGACAACAGGAGCTGTGCCCATTACCACCGACAACAGCTGTGCCCATTACCACCGACAACAGCTGTGCCCATTACCACCGACAACAGGAGCTGTGCCCATTACCACCGACAACAGGAGCTGTGCCCATTACCACCGACAACAGGACACTTTTGAATATTTCTGTGCTCCTGGAGGGAAGAGCAGTTCTCACAGATTGTCAGAGCTTGTCTTTGTTCTCTTTTGAGTCTGGCCATGGTTGCCACTGTTCTCTCTCACATGCAAATTATATTTTTTCTGCAAAACAAGGCTTCTCAGAGGGTATATTTTGCAGGGGTGTCACGGTTGTATAGTTTGTTCATGGTTGTATAGTTTGTTCACGGCTGTATAGTTTGTTCATGGTTGTATAGTTCATGGTTTGTTTATATTCACAGCAGACACCAAGTATCGAATATTACTCCCAATTTGTTCATGATAATTCATTAAATAAATTTATTTTTAGTTTAGGAGTTCAAATTTGCCGATGCTGCAGAGCTCCCAGAGTGAAGTTTGACATGCTGGTTTAAAGGGAACAGAGTGAAGTTTGACATGCTGGTTTAAAGGGAACAGAGTGAAGTTTGATATGCTGGTTTAAAGGGAACAGAGTGAAGTTTGACATGCTGGTTTAAAGGGAACAGAGTGAAGTTTGACATGCTGGTTTAAAAGGGAACAGAGTGAAGTTTGATATGCTGGTTTAAAGAGAACAGAGTGAAGTTTGACATGCTGGTTTAAAAGGAACAGAGTGAAGTTTGACATGCTGGTTTAAAAGGAACAGAGTGAAGTTTGACATGCTGGTTTAAAAGGGAACAGAGTGAAGTTTGACATGCTGGTTTAAAGGGAACAGAGTGAAGTTTGACATGCTGGTTTAAAAGGAACAGAGTGAAGTTTGATATGCTGGTTTAAAGGGAACAGAGTGAAGTTTGACATGCTGGTTTAAAAGGGAACAGAGTGAAGTTTGACATGCTGGTTTAAAGGGAACAGAGTGAAGTTTGACATGCTGGTTTAAAAGGAACAGAGTGAAGTTTGACATGCTGGTTTAAAGGGAACAGAGTGAAGTTTGACATGCTGGTTTAAAGGGAACAGAGTGAAGTTTGACATGCTGGTTTAAAGGGAACAGAGTGAAGTTTGACATGCTGGTTTAAAAGGGAACAGAGTGAAGTTTGACATGCTGGTTTAAAAGGAACAGAGTGAAGTTTGACATGCTGGTTTAAAAGGGAACAGAGTGAAGTTTGACATGCTGGTTTAAAAGGAACAGAGTGAAGTTTGACATGCTGGTTTAAAAGGGAACAGAGTGAAGTTTGACATGCTGGTTTAAAAGGGAACAGAGTGAAGTTTGATATGCTGGTTTAAAGGGAACAGAGTGAAGTTTGACATGCTGGTTTAAAAGGGAACAGAGTGAAGTTTGACATGCTGGTTTAAAAGGGAACAGAGTGAAGTTTGACATGCTGGTTTAAAGGGAACAGAGTGAAGTTTGACATGCTGGTTTAAAGGGAACAGAGTGAAGTTTGACATGCTGGTTTAAAAGGGAACAGAGTGAAGTTTGACATGCTGGTTTAAAAGGGAACAGAGTGAAGTTTGACATGCTGGTTTAAAGGGAACAGAGTGAAGTTTGACATGCTGGTTTAAAAGGGAACAGAGTGAAGTTTGACATGCTGGTTTAAAAGGGAACAGAGTGAAGTTTGATATGCTGGTTTAAAGGGAACAGAGTGAAGTTTGACATGCTGGTTTAAAGGGAACAGAGTGAAGTTTGACATGCTGGTTTAAAGGGAACAGAGTGAAGTTTGACATGCTGGTTTAAAGGGAACAGAGTGAAGTTTGACATGCTGGTTTAAAAGGGAACAGAGTGAAGTTTGACATGCTGGTTTAAAAGGGAACAGAGTGAAGTTTGACATGCTGGTTTAAAAGGGAACAGAGTGAAGTTTGACATGCTGGTTTAAAAGGGAACAGAGTGAAGTTTGATATGCTGGTTTAAAGGGAACAGAGTGAAGTTTGACATGCTGGTTTAAAGGGAACAGAGTGAAGTTTGACATGCTGGTTTAAAAGGGAACAGAGTGAAGTTTGATATGCTGGTTTAAAGAGAACAGAGTGAAGTTTGACATGCTGGTTTAAAAGGAACAGAGTGAAGTTTGACATGCTGGTTTAAAAGGAACAGAGTGAAGTTTGACATGCTGGTTTAAAAGGGAACAGAGTGAAGTTTGACATGCTGGTTTAAAGGGAACAGAGTGAAGTTTGACATGCTGGTTTAAAAGAAACAGAGTGAAGTTTGATATGCTGGTTTAAAGGGAACAGAGTGAAGTTTGACATGCTGGTTTAAAAGGGAACAGAGTGAAGTTTGACATGCTGGTTTAAAGGGAACAGAGTGAAGTTTGACATGCTGGTTTAAAAGGAACAGAGTGAAGTTTGATATGCTGGTTTAAAGGGAACAGAGTGAAGTTTGACATGCTGGTTTAAAAGGGAACAGAGTGAAGTTTGACATGCTGGTTTAAAAGGGAACAGAGTGAAGTTTGACATGCTGGTTTAAAAGGAACAGAGTGAAGTTTGACATGCTGGTTTAAAAGGGAACAGAGTGAAGTTTGACATGCTGGTTTAAAAGGAACAGAGTGAAGTTTGACATGATGGTTTAAAAGGGAACAGAGTGAAGTTTGACATGCTGGTTTAAAAGGGAACAGTGTGAAGTTTGATATGCTGGTTTAAAGGGAACAGAGTGAAGTTTGACATGCTGGTTTAAAAGGGAACAGAGTGAAGTTTGACATGCTGGTTTAAAAGGGAACAGAGTGAAGTTTGACATGCTGGTTTAAAGGGAACAGAGTGAAGTTTGACATGCTGGTTTAAAGGGAACAGAGTGAAGTTTGACATGCTGGTTTAAAAGGGAACAGAGTGAAGTTTGACATGCTGGTTTAAAAGGGAACAGAGTGAAGTTTGACATGCTGGTTTAAAGGGAACAGAGTGAAGTTTGACATGCTGGTTTAAAGGGAACAGAGTGAAGTTTGACATGCTGGTTTAAAGGGAACAGAGTGAAGTTTGACATGCTGGTTTAAAAGGGAACAGAGTGAAGTTTGACATGCTGGTTTAAAAGGAACAGAGTGAAGTTTGACATGCTGGTTTAAAAGGGAACAGAGTGAAGTTTGACATGCTGGTTTAAAAGGGAACAGAGTGAAGTTTGACATGCTGGTTTAAAAGGGAACAGAGTGAAGTTTGACATGCTGGTTTAAAGGGAACAGAGTGAAGTTTGACATGCTGGTTTAAAAGGGAACAGAGTGAAGTTTGACATGCTGGTTTAAAAGGGAACAGAGTGAAGTTTGATATGCTGGTTTAAAGGGAACAGAGTGAAGTTTGACATGCTGGTTTAAAGGGAACAGAGTGAAGTTTGACATGCTGGTTTAAAGGGAACAGAGTGAAGTTTGACATGCTGGTTTAAAGGGAACAGAGTGAAGTTTGACATGCTGGTTTAAAAGGGAACAGAGTGAAGTTTGACATGCTGGTTTAAAAGGGAACAGAGTGAAGTTTGACATGCTGGTTTAAAAGGGAACAGAGTGAAGTTTGACATGCTGGTTTAAAAGGGAACAGAGTGAAGTTTGATATGCTGGTTTAAAGGGAACAGAGTGAAGTTTGACATGCTGGTTTAAAGGGAACAGAGTGAAGTTTGACATGCTGGTTTAAAAGAAACAGAGTGAAGTTTGATATGCTGGTTTAAAGGGAACAGAGTGAAGTTTGACATGCTGGTTTAAAAGGGAACAGAGTGAAGTTTGACATGCTGGTTTAAAGGGAACAGAGTGAAGTTTGACATGCTGGTTTAAAAGGGAACAGAGTGAAGTTTGACATGCTGGTTTAAAAGGGAACAGAGGGAAGTTTGACATGCTGGTTTAAAGGGAACAGAGTGAAGTTTGACATGCTGGTTTAAAGGGAACAGAGTGAAGTTTGACATGCTGGTTTAAAGGGAACAGAGTGAAGTTTGACATGCTGGTTTAAAAGGGAACAGAGTGAAGTTTGACATGCTGGTTTAAAAGGAACAGAGTGAAGTTTGACATGCTGGTTTAAAAGGGAACAGAGTGAAGTTTGACATGCTGGTTTAAAAGGAACAGAGTGAAGTTTGACATGCTGGTTTAAAAGGGAACAGAGTGAAGTTTGACATGCTGGTTTAAAAGGGAACAGAGTGAAGTTTGACATGCTGGTTTAAAAGGGAACAGAGTGAAGTTTGATATGCTGGTTTAAAGGGAACAGAGTGAAGTTTGACATGCTGGTTTAAAAGGGAACAGAGTGAAGTTTGACATGCTGGTTTAAAAGGGAACAGAGTGAAGTTTGACCAGGGGCGTGTCTAGAACATTTTGAATGGGGGGGCCAGGCTGGGGCACAGACCCAGAGGAGGGGGGCCAGCCATCAAGGCTTACCTTTTTTTTTTTTTTGCCGCGTACAGCAGACACACGTGTATTTATCCGACCAAACCTTAGCCCTAGCTTTAACCCTAGCCTAACCTTTTTTTTATACCTGCCCCTGATTCTAGGTAATCATATACAGTGCCTTCGGAAAGTATGAACACCCTTTTAAATTTAGCTGTTTGACAGCTCAAATTAAGATATGTTTCAATGGGCTTTTTGTTACTCATCTACACAAAGTGCTCTATAATGTCAAAGTGGAGTAAAATGTTTAGATTATTTCACTATTGGATACACCAGAGCTTATTTTTAAGCCTTTACAGCAAATGGTGTATTTTTTTCTCTACTTTGACATTATAGAGCACTTCATGTGAATGAGTAACAAAAAAAGTCAATTGAAATGTTAATTTGAGCTTTCAACATAGCACAATTTGAAAAAAATCCAATGGGTTTGGATACTTTCCAAAGGCACTGTACATATATTAAATGTTGCATTATACATTTCCAAACTGTATGGTTGAATATCCCCTCAAGATTGTAGCACTTGTTCAGATTTCCATTTTATTCTTCTGCTTCAATATTATTCTACTGTTCTATCATAACCAATATACTGAAAGATAATGCCTTTTATTTACCCTTTATTGTGTAGTGTCCCCTTACTGTGTACAGTTTTGCAGGTAGTTAAATAGTCATGCAAATCTTCAATACCCATGTAGTATAGAGAAAAGTAAGATTATAAATAAATGTGTTTGTACCCAAACAATAAAGTCTAAATAAATCTGTACACTATTATAGCTAACTGCCTGTAGCTACACTACATAAATGGCCATTAAGTGGCGACAACCAGTAATATTAAGAGCACCCCTAAAATAAAATAGCATGAGAATAAATGGATACAGTCCAGGTCAGAATGAACGTTTTAACAGTTAAATTGTTTATTCAGAATATTAAAGATACAAACATAAATAAATAACTATTTTACATATTAACAGTATGAAAATGGATAAAAGGCCATAAAAGCAAAGTAAATAGAAAGCTATGTACAATATTCCAATACTCACAGTAGTTTGTACAGTACACAGTACACAGTACAATGAGGTTTTGAACCTAAAAATATATAATATAAAATGAATACAAAAAAACAAAACATAACCATTTAGCTCTTGACTGGTCACTTCTGTGACTGGTGGGCAACAAAGGTATTTGTGTGGGGGGGATTGGCTCCATATATATGAAGATATTTTTTGCATTTTTATAAACTTTAGCCATAAAGGCCGTGACACATCGGGGACGTAACGAATAAGCGAGGCGAAAATGCGAAAAATTCGTCGGCGAATATTTTGCGTAAAAACCTGACACACCTGCAACGATGCGAAAAAACGAAAAGCTCGCGTTCTTTTTCGCGTTTGAAAATCCGTGCGAATAAAAATGGATTACTCTTCGTCGAGCGATGACGACATGGTTATCCGTTCGGTCCATCACGGAACTAAAGGTTGTTGGTTTTTTTGCCTCTACCAGAACGTTAAAAACAGAGCATGCTTAAATTACATTGGCAAAATATTGAACCGGGCTTATTATGTGTCCGTTTTTACTTATGTAAAGTTTGTTTTGTCTACAACATGCTCCCCTTCTCTTCCCTCCTTTTACGGACATATGTGTTCCACTGCCTCTTGATCTCTTCCACTAATATAAAGGGTTAACCACAACATAACAATACATTACGTCATTTCAGCAAACATCTTTAAAATAAATTTGTCGTAGTCTATACAGTGTAGCAACTCATGAAGTCTGAAGAGTTCTCTCCAAAATGATCGCTACAGGCAGACCTCGTCTGTTTTCCTCGTTATTTATATAACTTGGCTATCAGTAATCAGGAAATCCACACAGGAGTCGGAATAAGATTTTTGGGGAACTTTATAGACTTTATTTGCCACGCACACAGACAACCGTGTGACAGCTAAAACATTTTATATAGGCTACTCTACCCTGCCCTTCTCCTCCTCCTTTCTCTCCCTCCACCACAGTGGCTGCCCCTGGCCAGACCCGGTAGCTAGCCTACGTGTCGTCTTTCTCCATCGGTTAGCCTATAGCCCACAATTACTACGGCAAATATCCACGAAACAATATCACATATAGCGGTTCGCTCGCTTTCATCTTTTGTTTTCACCAAGGCAAACAACCCAGCTGGTGACAGCGTAGCCTACATGAACTCGCCTAAAGTAAAATAAAAAATAACAAAAAAGCTATGTTTGTGTGTAATCGCCACTGGCTTGTTATCTTCTTTACATGAACTGCTATCAATGTTAACGTTAGATCTAAAGGTTAGCTAACGTTAGCTGGCTAAAATAGCTGGAGACGACTTTTAAGCCAATGCTAATAACCTATGGGAGCTGATCAGATAGCAAGTTGTGCATATTGCAACCATTTAGCTATAAACCCACCATCTTCATAGCCTATTTTCTCGGCTATGGTTTTCCACAAATTGTCCTTCAAATCGTTGTCTTTGTAACTATTATGTCTCTTATCAAAAAGGACGCTACACTGTGACACATATAAAATCAGTTGGTCCGCCATATTGGATGTTGGAGTTTGTTGTGGCAGTGCGGTGTCAGTCATGGAAACTTGTTATGATTGGATAGATATAGTTTCGCAAACGAAAACTCGCAAAAAACGAACTTGCTGCAAATAAATTAAATGCCGCTTTTTCGCAAAGGACATTTCGCGTTTGATGTGCAAGATTTTATGAACAATACAGGAGTTCGTTTTTATTTTTCAACGTGCGATTTAGTT
>JAKUDI010001228.1:0-25000 GCA_022702515.1 Ilyophis sp. 1 JC-2022
ACTGTTACAAGCGATACAATAACCTCTCTGCATTTGAACTGACCTCTATGAGAATTTGGGGGTGAGACTAGATTCAGCTGTAAATTACACTGGAACAGTATGGAACACATGGCTGGCTAAATGGCTGTAAGTCATCAAGGGTCTGAGCTATCTAACGAGCCCCAAACCATCACTCTGTTGCCAGATATGGAGTAGATGTGGATGGATCACTGCAAGGGTTATTTCTCCTGACTCATTTTCCTATAGAACTCTATGGAGAAAAAAGTCAGGAGAAACAACCCTTTAAGGGTTGTGGGGTGGGGGCGTGTCTGTGGGGTGGGGGTGTGTCTGTGGGGTGGGGGTGTGTCTGTGGGGTGGGGGTTTGGTCTTTGGGGGGGGGGTGTGACTTTGGGTTGGGGGTGTGTCTGTGGGGTGGGGGCGTGTCTGTGGGGTGGGAGCGTGTCTGTGGGGTGGGGGTGTGTCTGTGGGGTGGGGGTGTGTCTGTGGGGTGGGGATGTGTCTGTGGGGTGGGGGTGTGTCTGTGGCTTTAAATTGAGGTCAAAATCATTCGTTTTCTGATTATGCAAATTGCTCATATGAATATTCATGAGGGTTGGGGCTTCTTGTGAAGTAAAGACTAGGGGTGTACGTCTTCCGAAATTTTGGAATTGACTGACTCTGGCTTTAGCGGAGTTGAAAGAGGAGACATGTTCATCTCCCCACTTTAATCCAGGGAAGGTTTGTGATCAAGGCACAGCAAGGAGGATTTGAGGAGGACAAAGCAACACTTTTACATTCTTCACATTAATTAATAGAGCACTTTTTTAAAGTCCCATAATGCTCCTGGGAACAAGCTCATTTAAACATAAAAGACTGTGGGGACGGCATGTTTCTCACTGAAGATCCTCCCTCACATTTGAACATGGACAAGCGAAGCAGACTGCCGTTCACTCTGCTGCATCCCCGTATCTGTGCCTTTCTGCCCTCTAGTGGTAAAACAGCGGTACTGCCATTTAGGGGGCGCCACAAACTGATAAAAAGCAGAAAGTGGTTTACTCTGGGTGTGCTGTAATCCAGTCTTGTACAACCAACACATGGTGGAAACTGACACTGTCCCAGACAAGGACAAACATCACCGGAGCATTTGGCTCAACTCCTTGAAATGTTTTGTTACATTTTTTGGAGGAAACAATATAACGAAAATAAGGAAAGAGGAATGTATTGAGCTCCACCATCATGTGAAAATGGGATCTAGCCCGGCATGCTATCCTCACAGGCATGACACTCTCTCCAGTGTTCTAGCCCGGCTCGCTATCCTCACAGGCATGACACTCTCTCCAGTGTTCTAGCCCGGCTCGCTATCCTCACAGGCATGGCACTCTCTCCAGTGTTCTAGCCCGGCTCGCTATCCTCACAGGCATGACACTCTCTCCAGTGTTCTAGCCCGGCTCGCTATCCTCACAGGCATGACACTCTCTCCAGTGTTCTAGCCCGGCTCGCTATCCTCACAGGCATGGCACTCTCTCCAGTGTTCTAGCCCGGCTCGCTATCCTCACAGGCATGACACTCTCTCCAGTGTTCTAGCCCGGCTCGCTATCCTCACAGGCATGACACTCTCTCCAGTGTTCTAGCCCGGCTCGCTATCCTCACAGGCATGACACTCTCTCCAGTGTTCTAGCCCGGCTCGCTATCCTCACAGGCATGACACTCTCTCCAGTGTTCTAGCCCGGCTCGCTATCCTCACAGGCATGACACTCTCTCCAGTGTTCTAGCCCGGCTCGCTATCCTCACAGGCATGACACTCTCTCCAGTGTTCTAGCCCGGCTCGCTATCCTCACAGGCATGACACTCTCTCCAGTGTTCTAGCCCGGCTCGCTATCCTCACAGGCATGACACTCTCTCCAGTGTTCTAGCCCGGCTCGCTATCCTCACAGGCATGACACTCTCTCCAGTGTTCTAGCCCGGCTCGCTATCCTCACAGGCATGACACTCTCTCCAGTGTTCTAGCCCAGCCTGCTATCCTCACAGGCATGACACTCTCTCCAGTGTTCTAGCCCGGCTCGCTATCCTCACAGGCATGGCACTCTCTCCAGTGTTCTAGCCCGGCTCGCTATCCTCACAGGCATGACACTCTCTCCAGTGTTCTAGCCCGGCTCGCTATCCTCACAGGCATGACACTCTCTCCAGTGTTCTAGCCCAGCCTGCTATCCTCACAGGCATGACACTCTCTCCAGTGTTCTAGCCCGGCTCGCTATCCTCACAGGCATGGCACTCTCTCCAGTGTTCTAGCCCGGCTCGCTATCCTCACAGGCATGACACTCTCTCCAGTGTTCTAGCCCGGCTCGCTATCCTCACAGGCATGACACTCTCTCCAGTGTTCTAGCCCAGCCTGCTATCCTCACAGACATGACACTCTCTCCAGTGTTCTAGCCCAGGTTTGTGTAATCACTTCATTTAATCACCTGCCTCTTCCTAGCAGGTGAGACCACACCCCTTTCACACAAGTCACATGAACCAGCCAAGATTCAGTTAGTGATATGATTTTAATACCGCCTATTCTACTCACCATATTATTTTAAGTATTATATTTCCAAAGCTCGCTCGCTCGCTCGCTACACGGAATGTCATACAAACCACACTTCTGCTTGATTTTGGCTCAGATCCAGGTTCAAACCTACAGAAAAACCATTTCTTTGAGAGAAACCAAACATACCTTCTCAATAGACAAGTAGTGACTTTTCTAAATGTCTGGAATGTGGTTACAGTCCAGTTGCAGACTCAGCAGATACTGCATAACTTGTTCTGTTTCTTATACTGGATTTCATTTACATGACTGTAGATGAACAGCATTGCTTCAACTGTGCAGATTCTAGCTCCATCCTGATCTACTCATATTGAGCCCAAACATAATCCCATACAGAATATGAAATAAGTGCTACTATGTCACAGGAGTTCAATACATCACACAATAGAAAATCATAACAGCAAAACATTCAATATTTTTATAACTCAGGTTTAATCAGTGAAGATCATTGTGTGTAAATACAGAAAATTACAGCAACAGGTTCAAACTAAATAAACATGACAAAATAAATCAGGAAACTGAATCCATTAATGTTTAGAGTACTGAAAGGAAATAAGTGCACTGCAGTGATCAGTCTGAATTCTCCCCATCAGCTGCATTTGCACACAGAATTTAACACTTTGGAACTCTTGTGAAAAATGAGTCAAAGCTGTAAAAACTAATAAAATGCAGTTAAATTGAGGAGTTTCACTGGTTTCTTTTATACAAAGATGCAAATCAAGAAGACAGAATTATTACATCAAAAGCATTTTAACTCTGCTTTATTACCAGTATCACACTCTAAATATGTTATATTCATGTGTTAATACCAGTATCACACTCTAAATATGTTATATTCCCGTGTTAATCATCATACGTACACAAAGACACCTTAGACATTTACAATATAATTTTATTAATATTTAAAAACATAAATCATTAAATCATAATTCGTTGAACCTGAACCTGCTAAAATATCATATTCTTATATACAGGGTTTAAGCTGTACTGAGGTTAATATTGGGTACAGCTGAAATTGCGGTTGTATAAAGGCTGGGTTATATTTTTATATTTTGGTCTTGGTAAGGTATTGGCCAAGGAAGTTTATGTGTCTAAATGTGTGTGCATGAGACCGTGTGTGTTTGTAGGTCTGAGTGTGTGTACGAGTGTGTGTGCTTGTGTGTGTGTGTGTGGATGTGAGTGTCTGTGTGTGTGTGGTTGTTTGAGAGAATGTGTGTGTGTGGGGGTGGGTACAAGAGTGTGCGTGTATGTGTGTGCGTGTGTGTGTGCAGGAGGGTCAGTGTGTCAGAGTCAGAGACACTGGATTGCACACACACTCCTATCCTGTACACACACACACACACACTCCTACCCTGTACACACACACACTCCTACCCTGTACACACACACACACTCCTACCCTGTACACACACACACACACTCCTACCCTGTACACACACACTCCTACCCTGTACACACACACACTTCCTACTCTGTACACACACACTCCTACGCTGTACACACACACACTCTTCTACCATCAGCACATGCTCCTGGTGGTGGTGGTGGTGGGGGGGGGGGCATGTATGTGTTTGGTTCATATCATTCGTGCCAGACAGAGTATGACAGAATCTGTGTGCGTGTGCGTGTGCGTGTGCATGTGCGTGCGTACGTATGTGAGTGTGAACCTGTATTTGTGTATATGAGTGTGAGACTATGTATGTTTGTGCATGTGAGTGTGTGTGTGCACTGTAAATCCAGCACAGAGGGGTGTGTGTTCAGTGAAGTGTGTGAGTGTGTGAGTGAGAGTATGTACGTTAGTGCATGTGTGTGTGTGTGTGACTCTACTCCAGTTGGCAGAGGGACACTGAGGAGTGGTACACACTAAATCCAGCATAGAGGGGTATGTGTTCAGTGAAGTGTGTGAGTGTGTGAGTGAGAGTATGTATGTTAGTGCATGTGAGTCTGTGTGACTCTACTCCAGTTGGCAGAGGGACACTGAGGAGTCTAACACATAAAATCCAGCACAGAGGGGTGTGTGTTCAGTGAAGTGTGTGTGGAACGTGTGCAGGAGGGTCAGTGTGTCAGAGTCAGAGACGCTGTAGAAGGACAGAGTGCCGGCCGGCCGGTCCACACACACACCTACCCTGTACACACACACACACACCACCATCCTCATCACACCACTCCTACCTGACACACACACACACACACACATCACCACACACCTACCCTGTACCACACACACACCACACACATCATATCATCACACACACACTCCTACCCTGTACACATACACTCTTCTACCATCAGCACATGCTCCTGCTCTGTGGTAGGGGGGGGGAGCAGGTATGAGTGTTTGGTTCATATTGTGCGTGACAGAGTATGACAATGTCTGTGTGTGTGCGCGTATGTATGCGAGTGTGAACGTGTGTTTGTGTGTGTGTGTGGGAATATGTAAATTTGTGCATGTGAGTTTGTGTGTGTGTGTATGTGACTCTACTCCAGTTGGCAGAGGGACACTGAGGAGTTGATCACTGCAAATCCAGCACAGAGGGGTGTGTGTTCAGTGAAGTGTGTGAGTGTGTGAGTGAGAGTATGTACGTTAGTGCATGTGAGTGTGTGTGTGTGACTCTACTCCAGGTGGCAGAGGGACACTGAGGAGTTGTACACATAAAATCCAGCACAGAGGGGTATGTGTTCAGTGAAGTGTGTGAGTGTGTGAGTGAGAGTATGTACGTTAGTGCATGTGAGTGTGTGTGTGTGACTCTACTCCAGTTGGCAGAGGGACACTGAGGAGTGGTACACACTAAATCCAGCACAGAGGGGTGTGTGTTCAGTGAAGTGTGTGAGTGTGTGAGTGAGAGTATGTATGTTAGTGCATGTGTGTGTGTGTGTGTGTGACTCTACTCCAGTTGGCAGAGGGACACTGAGGAGTCTAACACATTAAATCCAGCACAGAGGGGTGTGTGTTCAGTGAAGTGTGTGAGTGTGTGAGTGAGAGTATGTACGTTAGTGCATGTGTGTGTGTGTGACTCTACTCCAGTTGGCAGAGGGACACTGAGGAGTGGTACACACTAAATCCAGCACAGAGGGGTGTGTGTTCAGTGAAGTGTGTGAGTGTGTGAGTGAGAGTATGTATGATAGTGCATGTGTGTGTGTGTGTGTGTGTGACTCTACTCCAGTTGGCAGAGGGACACTGAGGAGTCTAACACATTAAATCCAGCACAGAGGGGTGTGTGTTCAGTGAAGTGTGTGAGTGTGTGAGTGAGAGTATGTACGTTAGTGCATGTGTGTGTGTGTGACTCTACTCCAGTTGGCAGAGGGACACTGAGGAGTTGACCACTCTAAATCCAGCACAGAGGGGTGTGTGTTCAGTGAAGTGTGTGAGTGTGTGAGTGAGAGTATGTACGTTAGTGCATGTGTGTGTGTGTGTGTGACTCTACTCCAGTTGGCAGAGGGACACTGAGGAGTTGACCACTCTAAATCCAGCACAGAGGGGTGTGTGTTCAGTGAAGTGTGTGAGTGTGTGAGTGAGAGTATGTATGTTAGTGCATGTGAGTCTGTGTGACTCTACTCCAGGTGGCAGAGGGACACTGAGGAGTTGTACACACTAAATCCAGCACAGAGGGGTGTGTTTTCAGTGACGTGTGTGTGGAACGTGTGCAGGAGGGTCAGTGTGTCAGAGTCAGAGACGCTGTAGAAGGACAGAGTGCCGGCCGGACGGTCCACACACACTCCTACCCTATCCACACACACTCCTTCACCATCAGCACGTGCTCCTGCTCTGCGGTAGGGGGAGGGGGCAAGTATGAGTGTGCGGTTATTATTGTGACTGACACAGTAATCATTTTCACCATCACACCACAGACTCCAGGAGGTTTTATTCCCTCCAAACTCACAGTCACCAGCCCCTCTTCTCTTCCCTCCTTTATATGTCACTGCTATATTTACCGCTCCCCCCTCAGACACACTGCACTCAGCCTCCCAGTAACAGCGCTCACACACACTCTCTCTGCACACAACCTGGGGCCAGAACTCAAATCTCTCTGGATGATCAGGATATGACTCCTCTCTCCCCTCTGTGTGTGTCACCTTCCTGTTCCCC
This sequence comes from Ilyophis sp. 1 JC-2022, assembly GCA_022702515.1. Taxonomy (NCBI): domain Eukaryota; kingdom Metazoa; phylum Chordata; class Actinopteri; order Anguilliformes; family Synaphobranchidae; genus Ilyophis; species Ilyophis sp. 1 JC-2022. Next base: position 6,651 of record JAKUDI010001228.1, read on the forward strand.
TCAGACAGAGACAGCCATCTGTGCGCTGTGTTTGGATCCAGTGTGAACTCACAGCCGTCTGCACACCAGAGACATTAATGAGATTAATTATCATTATTAATATTCACCTCATTATGTGTGTGACAGAGAAAGAGCTGTGATAGTACCTGTGTGTGTTTGTGTACATGTGTGTTTCTCTGTGTGTGTGTTTATGTGTGTGACAGAGAAAGAGCTGTGATAGTACCTGTGTGTGTTTGTGTACATGTGTGTTTCTCTGTGTGTGTGTTTATGTGTGTGACAGAGAAAGAGCTGTGATAGTACCTGTGTGTGTTTGTGTACATGTGTGTTTCTCTCTGTGTGTGTTTATGTGTGTGACAGAGAAAGAGCTGTGATAGTACCTGTGTGTGTTTGTGTACATGTGTGTTTCTCTGTGTGTGTGTTTATGTGTGTGACAGAGAAAGAGCTGTGATAGTACCTGTGTGTGTTTGTGTACATGTGTGTTTCTCTGTGTGTGTGTGTGTGTTTATGTGTGTGACAGAGAAAGAGCTGTGATAGTACCTGTGTGTGTTTGTGTACATGTGTGTTTCTCTGTGTGTGTGTTTATGTGTGTGACAGAGAAAGAGCTGTGATAGTACCTGTGTGTGTTTGTGTACATGTGTGTTTCTTTCTGTGTGTGTGTTTATGTGTGTGACAGAGAAAGAGCTGTGATAGTACCTGTGTGTGTTTGTGTACATGTGTGTTTCTCTGTGTGTGTGTTTATGTGTGTGACAGAGAAAGAGCTGTGATAGTACCTGTGTGTGTTTGTGTACATGTGTGTTTCTCTGTGTGTGTGTGTTTATGTGTGTGACAGAGAAAGAGCTGTGATAGTACCTGTGTGTGTTTGTGTACATGTGTGTTTCTCTGTGTGTGTGTTTATGTGTGTGACAGAGAAAGAGCTGTGATAGTACCTGTGTGTGTTTGTGTACATGTGTGTTTCTCTGTGTGTGTGTTTATGTGTGTGACAGAGAAAGAGCTGTGATAGTACCTGTGTGTGTTTGTGTACATGTGTGTTTCTCTCTGTGTGTGTTTATGTGTGTGACAGAGAAAGAGCTGTGATAGTACCTGTGTGTGTTTGTGTACATGTGTGTTACTCTGTGTGTGTGTTTATGTGTGTCACAGAGAAAGAGCTGTGATAGTACCTGTGTGTTTGTGTACATGTGTGTTTCTCTGTGTGTGTGTTTATGTGTGTGACAGAGAAAGAGCTGTGATAGTACCTGTGTGTGTTTGTGTACATGTGTGTTTCTCTGTGTGTGTGTTTATGTGTGTGACAGAGAAAGAGCTGTGATAGTACCTGTGTGTGTTTGTGTACATGTGTGTTTCTCTGTGTGTGTGTTTATGTGTGTGACAGAGAAAGAGCTGTGATAGTACCTGTGTGTGTTTGTGTACATGTGTGTTTCTCTGTGTGTGTGTTTATGTGTGTGACAGAGAAAGAGCTGTGATAGTACCTGTGTGTGTTTGTGTACATGTGTGTTTCTCTGTGTGTGTGTTTGTGTGTGACAGAGAAAGAGCTGTGATAGTACCTGTGTGTGTTTGTGTACATGTGTGTTTCTCTGTGTGTGTGTTTATGTGTGTGACAGAGAAAGAGCTGTGATAGTACCTGTGTGTGTTTGTGTACATGTGTGTTTCTCTCTGTGTGTGTTTATGTGTGTGACAGAGAAAGAGCTGTGATAGTACCTGTGTGTGTTTGTGTACATGTGTGTTTCTCTGTGTGTGTGTGTTTATGTGTGTGACAGAGAAAGAGCTGTGATAGTACCTGTGTGTGTTTGTGTACATGTGTGTTTCTCTGTGTGTGTGTTTATGTGTGTGACAGAGAAAGAGCTGTGATAGTACCTGTGTGTGTTTGTGTACATGTGTGTTTCTCTCTGTGTGTGTTTATGTGTGTGACAGAGAAAGAGCTGTGATAGTACCTGTGTGTGTTTGTGTACATGTGTGTTTCTCTGTGTGTGTGTTTATGTGTGTGACAGAGAAAGAGCTGTGATAGTACCTGTGTGTGTTTGTGTACATGTGTGTTTCTCTGTGTGTGTGTGTTTATGTGTGTGACAGAGAAAGAGCTGTGATAGTACCTGTGTGTGTTTGTGTACATGTGTGTTTCTCTGTGTGTGTGTTTATGTGTGTGACAGAGAAAGAGCTGTGATAGTACCTGTGTGTGTTTGTGTACATGTGTGTTTCTCTCTGTGTGTGTTTATGTGTGTGACAGAGAAAGAGCTGTGATAGTACCTGTGTGTGTTTGTGTACATGTGTGTTTCTCTGTGTGTGTTTATGTGTGTGACAGAGAAAGAGCTGTGATAGTACCTGTGTGTGTTTGTGTACATGTGTGTTTCTCTGTGTGTGTGTGTTTATGTGTGTGACAGAGAAAGAGCTGTGATAGTACCTGTGTGTGTTTGTGTACATGTGTGTTTCTCTGTGTGTGTGTTTATGTGTGTGACAGAGAAAGAGCTGTGATAGTACCTGTGTGTGTTTGTGTACATGTGTGTTTCTCTGTGTGTGTGTTTATGTGTGTGACAGAGAAAGAGCTGTGATAGTACCTGTGTGTGTTTGTGTACATGTGTGTTTCTCTGTGTGTGTGTTTATGTGTGTGACAGAGAAAGAGCTGTGATAGTACCTGTGTGTGTTTGTGTACATGTGTGTTTCTCTCTGTGTGTGTGTTTATGTGTGTGACAGAGAAAGAGCTGTGATAGTACCTGTGTGTGTTTGTGTACATGTGTGTTTCTGTTTGTGTGTGTTTATGTGTGTGACAGAGAAAGAGCTGTGATAGTACCTGTGTGTGTTTGTGTACATGTGTGTTTCTCTGTGTGTGTGTTTATGTGTGTGACAGAGAAAGAGCTGTGATAGTACCTGTGTGTGTTTGTGTACATGTGTGTTTCTCTGTGTGTGTGTTTATGTGTGTGACAGAGAAAGAGCTGTGATAGTACCTGTGTGTGTTTGTGTACATGTGTGTTTCTCTGTGTGTGTGTTTATGTGTGTGACAGAGAAAGAGCTGTGATAGTACCTGTGTGTGTTTGTGTACATGTGTGTTTCTCTGTGTGTGTGTTTATGTGTGTGACAGAGAAAGAGCTGTGATAGTACCTGTGTGTGTTTGTGTACATGTGTGTTTCTGTGTGTGTGTGTGTTTATGTGTGTGACAGAGAAAGAGCTGTGATAGTACCTGTGTGTGTTTGTGTACATGTGTGTTTCTCTGTGTGTGTGTTTATGTGTGTGACAGAGAAAGAGCTGTGATAGTACCTGTGTGTGTTTGTGTACATGTGTGTTTCTCTGTGTGTGTGTTTATGTGTGTGACAGAGAAAGAGCTGTGATAGTACCTGTGTGTGTTTGTGTACATGTGTGTTTCTCTGTGTGTGTTTATGTGTGTGACAGAGAAAGAGCTGTGATAGTACCTGTGTGTGTTTGTGTACATGTGTGTTTCTCTGTGTGTGTGTGTTTATGTGTGTGACAGAGAAAGAGCTGTGATAGTACCTGTGTGTGTTTGTGTACATGTGTGTTTCTCTGTGTGTGTGTGTTTATGTGTGTGACAGAGAAAGAGCTGTGATAGTACCTGTGTGTGTTTGTGTACATGTGTGTTTCTCTGTGTGTGTGTTTATGTGTGTGACAGAGAAAGAGCTGTGATAGTACCTGTGTGTGTTTGTGTACATGTGTGTTTCTCTGTGTGTGTGTTTATGTGTGTGACAGAGAAAGAGCTGTGATAGTACCTGTGTGTGTTTGTGTACATGTGTGTTTCTCTGTGTGTGTGTTTATGTGTGTGACAGAGAAAGAGCTGTGATAGTACCTGTGTGTGTTTGTGTACATGTGTGTTTCTCTGTGTGTGTGTTTATGTGTGTGACAGAGAAAGAGCTGTGATAGTACCTGTGTGTGTTTGTGTACATGTGTGTTTCTCTGTGTGTGTGTTTATGTGTGTGACAGAGAAAGAGCTGTGATAGTACCTGTGTGTGTTTGTGTACATGTGTGTTTCTCTGTGTGTGTGTTTATGTGTGTGACAGAGAAAGAGCTGTGATAGTACCTGTGTGTGTTTGTGTACATGTGTGTTTCTCTGTTTGTGTGTGTTTATGTGTGTGACAGAGAAAGAGCTGTGATAGTACCTGTGTGTGTTTGTGTACATGTGTGTTTCTCTGTGTGTGTGTTTCTGTGTGTGACAGAGAAAGAGCTGTGATAGTACCTGTGTGTGTTTGTGTACATGTGTGTTTCTCTGTGTGTGTGTTTGTGTGTGACAGAGAAAGAGCTGTGATAGTACCTGTGTGTGTTTGTGTACATGTGTGTTTCTCTGTGTGTGTGTTTATGTGTGTGACAGAGAAAGAGCTGTGATAGTACCTGTGTGTGTTTGTGTACATGTGTGTTTCTCTGTGTGTGTGTTTATGTGTGTGACAGAGAAAGAGCTGTGATAGTACCTGTGTGTGTTTGTGTACATGTGTGTTTCTCTGTGTGTGTGTGTTTATGTGTGTGACAGAGAAAGAGCTGTGATAGTACCTGTGTGTGTTTGTGTACATGTGTGTTTCTCTGTGTGTGTGTTTATGTGTGTGACAGAGAAAGAGCTGTGATAGTACCTGTGTGTGTTTGTGTACATGTGTGTTTCTCTGTGTGTGTGTTTATGTGTGTGACAGAGAAAGAGCTGTGATAGTACCTGTGTGTGTTTGTGTACATGTGTGTTTCTCTGTGTGTGTTTATGTGTGTGACAGAGAAAGAGCTGTGATAGTACCTGTGTGTGTTTGTGTACATGTGTGTTTCTCTGTGTGTGTGTGTTTATGTGTGTGACAGAGAAAGAGCTGTGATAGTACCTGTGTGTGTTTGTGTACATGTGTGTTTCTCTGTGTGTGTGTTTATGTGTGTGACAGAGAAAGAGCTGTGATAGTACCTGTGTGTGTTTGTGTACATGTGTGTTTCTCTGTGTGTGTGTTTATGTGTGTGACAGAGAAAGAGCTGTGATAGTACCTGTGTGTGTTTGTGTACATGTGTGTTTCTCTGTGTGTGTTTATGTGTGTGACAGAGAAAGAGCTGTGATAGTACCTGTGTGTGTTTGTGTACATGTGTGTTTCTCTGTGTGTGTGTGTTTATGTGTGTGACAGAGAAAGAGCTGTGATAGTACCTGTGTGTGTTTGTGTACATGTGTGTTTCTCTGTGTGTGTGTTTATGTGTGTGACAGAGAAAGAGCTGTGATAGTACCTGTGTGTGTTTGTGTACATGTGTGTTTCTCTGTGTGTGTGTGTTTATGTGTGTGACAGAGAAAGAGCTGTGATAGTACCTGTGTGTGTTTGTGTACATGTGTGTTTCTCTGTGTGTGTGTTTATGTGTGTGACAGAGAAAGAGCTGTGATAGTACCTGTGTGTGTTTGTGTACATGTGTGTTTCTCTGTGTGTGTGTTTATGTGTGTGACAGAGAAAGAGCTGTGATAGTACCTGTGTGTGTTTGTGTACATGTGTGTTTCTCTGTGTGTGTGTTTATGTGTGTGACAGAGAAAGAGCTGTGATAGTACCTGTGTGTGTTTGTGTACATGTGTGTTTCTCTGTGTGTGTGTTTATGTGTGTGACAGAGAAAGAGCTGTGATAGTACCTGTGTGTGTTTGTGTACATGTGTGTTTCTCTGTGTGTGTGTTTATGTGTGTGACAGAGAAAGAGCTGTGATAGTACCTGTGTGTGTTTGTGTACATGTGTGTTTCTCTGTGTGTGTGTTTATGTGTGTGACAGAGAAAGAGCTGTGATAGTACCTGTGTGTGTTTGTGTACATGTGTGTTTCTCTGTGTGTGTGTTTATGTGTGTGACAGAGAAAGAGCTGTGATAGTACCTGTGTGTGTTTGTGTACATGTGTGTTTCTGTGTGTGTGTGTTTATGTGTGTGACAGAGAAAGAGCTGTGATAGTACCTGTGTGTGTTTGTGTACATGTGTGTTTCTCTGTGTGTGTGTGTTTATGTGTGTGACAGAGAAAGAGCTGTGATAGTACCTGTGTGTGTTTGTGTACATGTGTGTTTCTCTGTGTGTGTGTTTATGTGTGTGACAGAGAAAGAGCTGTGATAGTACCTGTGTGTGTTTGTGTACATGTGTGTTTCTCTGTGTGTGTTTATGTGTGTGACAGAGAAAGAGCTGTGATAGTACCTGTGTGTGTTTGTGTACATGTGTGTTTCTCTGTGTGTGTGTGTTTATGTGTGTGACAGAGAAAGAGCTGTGATAGTACCTGTGTGTGTTTGTGTACATGTGTGTTTCTCTGTGTGTGTGTTTATGTGTGTGACAGAGAAAGAGCTGTGATAGTACCTGTGTGTGTTTGTGTACATGTGTGTTTCTCTGTGTGTGTGTTTATGTGTGTGACAGAGAAAGAGCTGTGATAGTACCTGTGTGTGTTTGTGTACATGTGTGTTTCTCTGTGTGTGTGTGTTTATGTGTGTGACAGAGAAAGAGCTGTGATAGTACCTGTGTGTGTTTGTGTACATGTGTGTTTCTCTGTGTGTGTGTTTATGTGTGTGACAGAGAAAGAGCTGTGATAGTACCTGTGTGTTTCTGTGTGTGTGTGTTTATGTGTGTGACAGAGAAAGAGCTGTGATAGTACCTGTGTGTGTTTGTGTACATGTGTGTTTCTCTGTGTGTGTGTTTATGTGTGTGACAGAGAAAGAGCTGTGATAGTACCTGTGTGTGTTTGTGTACATGTGTGTTTCTGTGTGTGTGTGTTTATGTGTGTGACAGAGAAAGAGCTGTGATAGTACCTGTGTGTGTTTGTGTACATGTGTGTTTCTCTGTGTGTGTGTGTGTTTATGTGTGTGACAGAGAAAGAGCTGTGATAGTACCTGTGTGTGTTTGTGTACATGTGTGTTTCTCTGTGTGTGTGTTTATGTGTGTGACAGAGAAAGAGCTGTGATAGTACCTGTGTGTGTTTGTGTACATGTGTGTTTCTCTGTGTGTGTGTTTATGTGTGTGACAGAGAAAGAGCTGTGATAGTACCTGTGTGTGTTTGTGTACATGTGTGTTTCTGTGTGTGTGTGTTTATGTGTGTGACAGAGAAAGAGCTGTGATAGTACCTGTGTGTGTTTGTGTACATGTGTGTTTCTCTGTGTGTGTGTTTATGTGTGTGACAGAGAAAGAGCTGTGATAGTACCTGTGTGTGTTTGTGTACATGTGTGTTTCTCTGTGTGTGTGTTTATGTGTGTGACAGAGAAAGAGCTGTGATAGTACCTGTGTGTTTGCTGTGTGTGTGTGTTTATGTGTGTGACAGAGAAAGAGCTGTGATAGTACCTGTGTGTGTTTGTGTACATGTGTGTTTCTCTGTGTGTGTGTTTATGTGTGTGACAGAGAAAGAGCTGTGATAGTACCTGTGTGTGTTTGTGTACATGTGTGTTTCTGTGTGTGTGTGTTTATGTGTGTGACAGAGAAAGAGCTGTGATAGTACCTGTGTGTGTTTGTGTACATGTGTGTTTCTCTGTGTGTGTGTGTTTATGTGTGTGACAGAGAAAGAGCTGTGATAGTACCTGTGTGTGTTTGTGTACATGTGTGTTTCTCTGTGTGTGTGTTTATGTGTGACAGAGAAAGAGCTGTGATAGTACCTGTGTGTGTTTGTGTACATGTGTGTTTCTCTGTGTGTGTGTTTATGTGTGTGACAGAGAAAGAGCTGTGATAGTACCTGTGTGTGTTTGTGTACATGTGTGTTTCTCTGTGTGTGTGTGTTTATGTGTGTGACAGAGAAAGAGCTGTGATAGTACCTGTGTGTGTTTGTGTACATGTGTGTTTCTCTGTGTGTGTGTTTATGTGTGTGACAGAGAAAGAGCTGTGATAGTACCTGTGTGTGTTTGTGTACATGTGTGTTTCTCTCTGTGTGTGTGTTTATGTGTGTGACAGAGAAAGAGCTGTGATAGTACCTGTGTGTGTTTGTGTACATGTGTGTTTCTGTGTGTGTGTGTTTATGTGTGTGACAGAGAAAGAGCTGTGATAGTACCTGTGTGTGTTTGTGTACATGTGTGTTTCTCTGTGTGTGTGTTTATGTGTGTGACAGAGAAAGAGCTGTGATAGTACCTGTGTGTGTTTGTGTACATGTGTGTTTCTGTGTGTGTGTGTTTATGTGTGTGACAGAGAAAGAGCTGTGATAGTACCTGTGTGTGTTTGTGTACATGTGTGTTTCTCTGTGTGTGTGTTTATGTGTGTGACAGAGAAAGAGCTGTGATAGTACCTGTGTGTGTTTGTGTACATGTGTGTTTCTGTGTGTGTGTGTTTATGTGTGTGACAGAGAAAGAGCTGTGATAGTACCTGTGTGTGTTTGTGTACATGTGTGTTTCTCTGTGTGTGTGTTTATGTGTGTGACAGAGAAAGAGCTGTGATAGTACCTGTGTGTGTTTGTGTACATGTGTGTTTCTCTGTGTGTGTGTTTATGTGTGTGACAGAGAAAGAGCTGTGATAGTACCTGTGTGTGTTTGTGTACATGTGTGTTTCTCTGTGTGTGTGTTTATGTGTGTGACAGAGAAAGAGCTGTGATAGTACCTGTGTGTGTTTGTGTACATGTGTGTTTCTGTGTGTGTGTGTTTATGTGTGTGACAGAGAAAGAGCTGTGATAGTACCTGTGTGTGTTTGTGTACATGTGTGTTTCTGTGTGTGTGTGTTTATGTGTGTGACAGAGAAAGAGCTGTGATAGTACCTGTGTGTGTTTGTGTACATGTGTGTTTCTCTGTGTGTGTGTTTATGTGTGTGACAGAGAAAGAGCTGTGATAGTACCTGTGTGTGTTTGTGTACATGTGTGTTTCTCTGTGTGTGTGTTTATGTGTGTGACAGAGAAAGAGCTGTGATAGTACCTGTGTGTGTTTGTGTACATGTGTGTTTCTCTGTGTGTGTGTGTTTATGTGTGTGACAGAGAAAGAGCTGTGATAGTACCTGTGTGTGTTTGTGTACATGTGTGTTTCTGTGTGTGTGTGTTTATGTGTGTGACAGAGAAAGAGCTGTGATAGTACCTGTGTGTGTTTGTGTACATGTGTGTTTCTGTGTGTGTGTGTGTGTTTATGTGTGTGACAGAGAAAGAGCTGTGATAGTACCTGTGTGTGTTTGTGTACATGTGTGTTTCTCTGTGTGTGTGTTTATGTGTGTGACAGAGAAAGAGCTGTGATAGTACCTGTGTGTGTTTGTGTACATGTGTGTTTCTGTGTGTGTGTTTATGTGTGTGACAGAGAAAGAGCTGTGATAGTACCTGTGTGTGTTTGTGTACATGTGTGTTTCTCTGTGTGTGTGTTTATGTGTGTGACAGAGAAAGAGCTGTGATAGTACCTGTGTGTGTTTGTGTACATGTGTGTTTCTCTGTGTGTGTGTTTATGTGTGTGACAGAGAAAGAGCTGTGATAGTACCTGTGTGTGTTTGTGTACATGTGTGTTTCTGTGTGTGTGTGTTTATGTGTGTGACAGAGAAAGAGCTGTGATAGTACCTGTGTGTGTTTGTGTACATGTGTGTTTCTGTGTGTGTGTGTGTGTTTATGTGTGTGACAGAGAAAGAGCTGTGATAGTACCTGTGTGTGTTTGTGTACATGTGTGTTTCTCTGTGTGTGTGTGTTTATGTGTGTGACAGAGAAAGAGCTGTGATAGTACCTGTGTGTGTTTGTGTACATGTGTGTTTCTCTGTGTGTGTGTTTATGTGTGTGACAGAGAAAGAGCTGTGATAGTACCTGTGTGTGTTTGTGTACATGTGTGTTTCTCTGTGTGTGTGTTTATGTGTGTGACAGAGAAAGAGCTGTGATAGTACCTGTGTGTGTTTGTGTACATGTGTGTTTCTCTGTGTGTGTGTTTATGTGTGTGACAGAGAAAGAGCTGTGATAGTACCTGTGTGTGTTTGTGTACATGTGTGTTTCTCTGTGTGTGTGTTTATGTGTGTGACAGAGAAAGAGCTGTGATAGTACCTGTGTGTGTTTGTGTACATGTGTGTTTCTCTGTGTGTGTGTTTATGTGTGTGACAGAGAAAGAGCTGTGATAGTACCTGTGTGTGTTTGTGTACATGTGTGTTTCTCTGTGTGTGTGTGTTTATGTGTGTGACAGAGAAAGAGCTGTGATAGTACCTGTGTGTGTTTGTGTACATGTGTGTTTCTCTGTGTGTGTGTGTGTTTATGTGTGTGACAGAGAAAGAGCTGTGATAGTACCTGTGTGTGTTTGTGTACATGTGTGTTTCTCTGTGTGTGTGTTTATGTGTGTGACAGAGAAAGAGCTGTGATAGTACCTGTGTGTGTTTGTGTACATGTGTGTTTCTCTGTGTGTGTGTTTATGTGTGTGACAGAGAAAGAGCTGTGATAGTACCTGTGTGTGTTTGTGTACATGTGTGTTTCTCTGTGTGTGTGTTTATGTGTGTGACAGAGAAAGAGCTGTGATAGTACCTGTGTGTGTTTGTGTACATGTGTGTTTCTCTGTGTGTGTGTTTATGTGTGTGACAGAGAAAGAGCTGTGATAGTACCTGTGTGTGTTTGTGTACATGTGTGTTTCTCTGTGTGTGTGTTTATGTGTGTGACAGAGAAAGAGCTGTGATAGTACCTGTGTGTGTTTGTGTACATGTGTGTTTCTCTGTGTGTGTGTTTATGTGTGTGACAGAGAAAGAGCTGTGATAGTACCTGTGTGTGTTTGTGTACATGTGTGTTTCTCTGTGTGTGTGTTTATGTGTGTGACAGAGAAAGAGCTGTGATAGTACCTGTGTGTGTTTGTGTACATGTGTGTTTCTGTGTGTGTGTTTATGTGTGTGACAGAGAAAGAGCTGTGATAGTACCTGTGTGTGTTTGTGTACATGTGTGTTTCTCTGTGTGTGTGTTTATGTGTGTGACAGAGAAAGAGCTGTGATAGTACCTGTGTGTGTTTGTGTACATGTGTGTTTCTCTGTGTGTGTGTTTATGTGTGTGACAGAGAAAGAGCTGTGATAGTACCTGTGTGTGTTTGTGTACATGTGTGTTTCTCTGTGTGTGTGTTTATGTGTGTGACAGAGAAAGAGCTGTGATAGTACCTGTGTGTGTTTGTGTACATGTGTTTCTCTGTGTGTGTGTTTATGTGTGTAACAGAGAAAGAGCTGTGATAGTACCTGTGTGTGTTTGTGTACATGTGTGTTTCTCTGTGTGTGTGTGTTTATGTGTGTGACAGAGAAAGAGCTGTGATAGTACCTGTGTGTGTTTGTGTACATGTGTGTTTCTGTGTGTGTGTTTATGTGTGTGACAGAGAAAGAGCTGTGATAGTACCTGTGTGTGTTTGTGTACATGTGTGTTTCTCTGTGTGTGTGTTTATGTGTGTGACAGAGAAAGAGCTGTGATAGTACCTGTGTGTGTTTGTGTACATGTGTGTTTCTCTGTGTGTGTGTTTATGTGTGTGACAGAGAAAGAGCTGTGATAGTACCTGTGTGTTTGTGTACATGTGTGTTTCTCTGTGTGTGTGTGTTTATGTGTGTGACAGAGAAAGAGCTGTGATAGTACCTGTGTGTGTTTGTGTACATGTGTGTTTCTCTGTGTGTGTGTGTTTATGTGTGTGACAGAGAAAGAGCTGTGATAGTACCTGTGTGTGTTTGTGTACATGTGTGTTTCTCTGTGTGTGTGTTTATGTGTGTGACAGAGAAAGAGCTGTGATAGTACCTGTGTGTGTTTGTGTACATGTGTGTTTCTGTGTGTGTGTTTATGTGTGTGACAGAGAAAGAGCTGTGATAGTACCTGTGTGTGTTTGTGTACATGTGTGTTTCTCTGTGTGTGTGTTTATGTGTGTGACAGAGAAAGAGCTGTGATAGTACCTGTGTGTGTTTGTGTACATGTGTGTTTCTCTGTGTGTGTGTTTATGTGTGTGACAGAGAAAGAGCTGTGATAGTACCTGTGTGTGTTTGTGTACATGTGTGTTTCTCTGTGTGTGTGTTTATGTGTGTGACAGAGAAAGAGCTGTGATAGTACCTGTGTGTGTTTGTGTACATGTGTGTTTCTCTGTGTGTGTGTGTTTATGTGTGTGACAGAGAAAGAGCTGTGATAGTACCTGTGTGTGTTTGTGTACATGTGTGTTTCTCTGTGTGTGTGTTTATGTGTGTGACAGAGAAAGAGCTGTGATAGTACCTGTGTGTGTTTGTGTACATGTGTGTTTCTCTGTGTGTGTGTTTATGTGTGTGACAGAGAAAGAGCTGTGATAGTACCTGTGTGTGTTTGTGTACATGTGTGTTTCTCTGTGTGTGTGTTTATGTGTGTGACAGAGAAAGAGCTGTGATAGTACCTGTGTGTGTTTGTGTACATGTGTGTTTCTCTGTGTGTGTGTTTATGTGTGTGACAGAGAAAGAGCTGTGATAGTACCTGTGTGTTTGTGTACATGTGTGTTTCTCTGTGTGTGTGTTTATGTGTGTGACAGAGAAAGAGCTGTGATAGTACCTGTGTGTGTTTGTGTACATGTGTGTTTCTCTGTGTGTGTGTTTATGTGTGTGACAGAGAAAGAGCTGTGATAGTACCTGTGTGTGTTTGTGTACATGTGTGTTTCTCTGTGTGTGTGTTTATGTGTGTGACAGAGAAAGAGCTGTGATAGTACCTGTGTGTGTTTGTGTACATGTGTGTTTCTGTGTGTGTGTGTTTATGTGTGTGACAGAGAAAGAGCTGTGATAGTACCTGTGTGTGTTTGTGTACATGTGTGTTTCTCTGTGTGTGTGTGTTTATGTGTGTGACAGAGAAAGAGCTGTGATAGTACCTGTGTGTGTTTGTGTACATGTGTGTTTCTCTGTGTGTGTGTTTATGTGTGTGACAGAGAAAGAGCTGTGATAGTACCTGTGTGTGTTTGTGTACATGTGTGTTTCTCTGTGTGTGTGTTTATGTGTGTGACAGAGAAAGAGCTGTGATAGTACCTGTGTGTGTTTGTGTACATGTGTGTTTCTCTGTGTGTGTGTTTATGTGTGTGACAGAGAAAGAGCTGTGATAGTACCTGTGTGTGTTTGTGTACATGTGTGTTTCTCTGTGTGTGTGTTTATGTGTGTGACAGAGAAAGAGCTGTGATAGTACCTGTGTGTGTTTGTGTACATGTGTGTTTCTCTGTGTGTGTGTTTATGTGTGTGACAGAGAAAGAGCTGTGATAGTACCTGTGTGTGTTTGTGTACATGTGTGTTTCTGTGTGTGTGTTTATGTGTGTGACAGAGAAAGAGCTGTGATAGTACCTGTGTGTGTTTGTGTACATGTGTGTTTCTCTGTGTGTGTGTTTATGTGTGTGACAGAGAAAGAGCTGTGATAGTACCTGTGTGTGTTTGTGTACATGTGTGTTTCTCTGTGTGTGTGTTTATGTGTGTGACAGAGAAAGAGCTGTGATAGTACCTGTGTGTGTTTGTGTACATGTGTGTTTCTCTGTGTGTGTGTTTATGTGTGTGACAGAGAAAGAGCTGTGATAGTACCTGTGTGTGTTTGTGTACATGTGTGTTTCTCTGTGTGTGTGTGTTTATGTGTGTGACAGAGAAAGAGCTGTGATAGTACCTGTGTGTGTTTGTGTACATGTGTGTTTCTCTGTGTGTGTGTTTATGTGTGTGACAGAGAAAGAGCTGTGATAGTACCTGTGTGTGTTTGTGTACATGTGTGTTTCTGTGTGTGTGTGTTTATGTGTGTGACAGAGAAAGAGCTGTGATAGTACCTGTGTGTGTTTGTGTACATGTGTGTTTCTCTGTGTGTGTGTTTATGTGTGTGACAGAGAAAGAGCTGTGATAGTACCTGTGTGTGTTTGTGTACATGTGTTTTTCTGTGTGTGTGTGTTTATGTGTGTGACAGAGAAAGAGCTGTGATAGTACCTGTGTGTGTTTGTGTACATGTGTGTTTCTGTGTGTGTGTGTTTATGTGTGTGACAGAGAAAGAGCTGTGATAGTACCTGTGTGTGTTTGTGTACATGTGTGTTTCTCTGTGTGTGTGTTTATGTGTGTGACAGAGAAAGAGCTGTGATAGTACCTGTGTGTGTTTGTGTACATGTGTGTTTCTCTGTGTGTGTGTGTTTATGTGTGTGACAGAGAAAGAGCTGTGATAGTACCTGTGTGTGTTTGTGTACATGTGTGTTTCTCTGTGTGTGTGTGTTTATGTGTGTGACAGAGAAAGAGCTGTGATAGTACCTGTGTGTGTTTGTGTACATGTGTGTTTCTGTGTGTGTGTTTATGTGTGTGACAGAGAAAGAGCTGTGATAGTACCTGTGTGTGTTTGTGTACATGTGTGTTTCTCTGTGTGTGTGTTTATGTGTGTGACAGAGAAAGAGCTGTGATAGTACCTGTGTGTGTTTGTGTACATGTGTGTTTCTCTGTGTGTGTGTTTATGTGTGTGACAGAGAAAGAGCTGTGATAGTACCTGTGTGTGTTTGTGTACATGTGTGTTTCTGTGTGTGTGTTTATGTGTGTGACAGAGAAAGAGCTGTGATAGTACCTGTGTGTGTTTGTGTACATGTGTGTTTCTCTGTGTGTGTGTTTATGTGTGTGACAGAGAAAGAGCTGTGATAGTACCTGTGTGTGTTTGTGTACATGTGTGTTTCTGTGTGTGTGTGTTTATGTGTGTGACAGAGAAAGAGCTGTGATAGTACCTGTGTGTGTTTGTGTACATGTGTGTTTCTCTGTGTGTGTGTTTATGTGTGTGACAGAGAAAGAGCTGTGATAGTACCTGTGTGTGTTTGTGTACATGTGTGTTTCTGTGTGTGTGTGTGTTTATGTGTGTGACAGAGAAAGAGCTGTGATAGTACCTGTGTGTGTTTGTGTACATGTGTGTTTCTCTGTGTGTGTGTTTATGTGTGTGACAGAGAAAGAGCTGTGATAGTACCTGTGTGTGTTTGTGTACATGTGTGTTTCTCTGTGTGTGTGTTTATGTGTGTGACAGAGAAAGAGCTGTGATAGTACCTGTGTGTGTTTGTGTACATGTGTGTTTCTCTGTGTGTGTGTTTATGTGTGTGACAGAGAAAGAGCTGTGATAGTACCTGTGTGTGTTTGTGTACATGTGTGTTTCTCTGTGTGTGTGTTTATGTGTGTGACAGAGAAAGAGCTGTGATAGTACCTGTGTGTGTTTGTGTACATGTGTGTTTCTCTGTGTGTGTGTTTATGTGTGTGACAGAGAAAGAGCTGTGATAGTACCTGTGTGTGTTTGTGTACATGTGTGTTTCTCTGTGTGTGTGTTTATGTGTGTGACAGAGAAAGAGCTGTGATAGTACCTGTGTGTGTTTGTGTACATGTGTGTTTCTGTGTGTGTGTGTTTATGTGTGTGACAGAGAAAGAGCTGTGATAGTACCTGTGTGTGTTTGTGTACATGTGTGTTTCTCTGTGTGTGTGTGTTTATGTGTGTGACAGAGAAAGAGCTGTGATAGTACCTGTGTGTGTTTGTGTACATGTGTGTTTCTCTGTGTGTGTGTTTATGTGTGTGACAGAGAAAGAGCTGTGATAGTACCTGTGTGTGTTTGTGTACATGTGTGTTTCTGTGTGTGTGTGTTTATGTGTGTGACAGAGAAAGAGCTGTGATAGTACCTGTGTGTGTTTGTGTACATGTGTGTTTCTCTGTGTGTGTGTTTATGTGTGTGACAGAGAAAGAGCTGTGATAGTACCTGTGTGTGTTTGTGTACATGTGTGTTTCTCTGTGTGTGTGTTTATGTGTGTGACAGAGAAAGAGCTGTGATAGTACCTGTGTGTGTTTGTGTACATGTGTGTTTCTCTGTGTGTGTGTGTTTATGTGTGTGACAGAGAAAGAGCTGTGATAGTACCTGTGTGTGTTTGTGTACATGTGTGTTTCTCTGTGTGTGTGTGTTTATGTGTGTGACAGAGAAAGAGCTGTGATAGTACCTGTGTGTGTTTGTGTACATGTGTGTTTCTCTGTGTGTGTGTTTATGTGTGTGACAGAGAAAGAGCTGTGATAGTACCTGTGTGTGTTTGTGTACATGTGTGTTTCTCTGTGTGTGTGTTTATGTGTGTGACAGAGAAAGAGCTGTGATAGTACCTGTGTGTGTTTGTGTACATGTGTGTTTCTCTGTGTGTGTGTGTTTATGTGTGTGACAGAGAAAGAGCTGTGATAGTACCTGTGTGTGTTTGTGTACATGTGTGTTTCTGTGTGTGTGTTTATGTGTGTGACAGAGAAAGAGCTGTGATAGTACCTGTGTGTGTTTGTGTACATGTGTGTTTCTCTGTGTGTGTGTGTTTATGTGTGTGACAGAGAAAGAGCTGTGATAGTACCTGTGTGTGTTTGTGTACATGTGTGTTTCTCTGTGTGTGTGTTTATGTGTGTGACAGAGAAAGAGCTGTGATAGTACCTGTGTGTGTTTGTGTACATGTGTGTTTCTCTGTGTGTGTGTTTATGTGTGTGACAGAGAAAGAGCTGTGATAGTACCTGTGTGTGTTTGTGTACATGTGTGTTTCTGTGTGTGTGTTTATGTGTGTGACAGAGAAAGAGCTGTGATAGTACCTGTGTGTGTTTGTGTACATGTGTGTTTCTCTGTGTGTGTGTTTATGTGTGTGACAGAGAAAGAGCTGTGATAGTACCTGTGTGTGTTTGTGTACATGTGTGTTTCTCTGTGTGTGTGTTTATGTGTGTGACAGAGAAAGAGCTGTGATAGTACCTGTGTGTGTTTGTGTACATGTGTGTTTCTCTGTGTGTGTGTGTGTTTATGTGTGTGACAGAGAAAGAGCTGTGATAGTACCTGTGTGTGTTTGTGTACATGTGTGTTTCTGTGTGTGTGTGTTTATGTGTGTGACAGAGAAAGAGCTGTGATAGTACCTGTGTGTGTTTGTGTACATGTGTGTTTCTCTGTGTGTGTGTTTATGTGTGTGACAGAGAAAGAGCTGTGATAGTACCTGTGTGTGTTTGTGTACATGTGTGTTTCTCTGTGTGTGTGTTTATGTGTGTGACAGAGAAAGAGCTGTGATAGTACCTGTGTGTGTTTGTGTACATGTGTGTTTCTCTGTGTGTGTGTTTATGTGTGTGACAGAGAAAGAGCTGTGATAGTACCTGTGTGTGTTTGTGTACATGTGTGTTTCTCTGTGTGTGTGTTTATGTGTGTGACAGAGAAAGAGCTGTGATAGTACCTGTGTGTGTTTGTGTACATGTGTGTTTCTCTGTGTGTGTGTTTATGTGTGTGACAGAGAAAGAGCTGTGATAGTACCTGTGTGTGTTTGTGTACATGTGTGTTTCTCTGTGTGTGTGTGTGTTTATGTGTGTGACAGAGAAAGAGCTGTGATAGTACCTGTGTGTGTTTGTGTACATGTGTGTTTCTCTGTGTGTGTGTTTATGTGTGTGACAGAGAAAGAGCTGTGATAGTACCTGTGTGTGTTTGTGTACATGTGTGTTTCTGTGTGTGTGTGTTTATGTGTGTGACAGAGAAAGAGCTGTGATAGTACCTGTGTGTGTTTGTGTACATGTGTGTTTCTCTGTGTGTGTGTTTATGTGTGTGACAGAGAAAGAGCTGTGATAGTACCTGTGTGTGTTTGTGTACATGTGTGTTTCTCTGTGTGTGTGTTTATGTGTGTGACAGAGAAAGAGCTGTGATAGTACCTGTGTGTGTTTGTGTACATGTGTGTTTCTCTGTGTGTGTGTTTATGTGTGTGACAGAGAAAGAGCTGTGTGTGTGTGTTTATGTGTGTGACAGAGAAAGAGCTGTGATAGTACCTGTGTGTGTTTGTGTACATGTGTGTTTCTCTGTGTGTGTGTTTATGTGTGTGACAGAGAAAGAGCTGTGATAGTACCTGTGTGTGTTTGTGTACATGTGTGTTTCTCTGTGTGTGTGTTTATGTGTGTGACAGAGAAAGAGCTGTGATAGTACCTGTGTGTGTTTGTGTACATGTGTGTTTCTCTGTGTGTGTGTGTTTATGTGTGTGACAGAGAAAGAGCTGTGATAGTACCTGTGTGTGTTTGTGTACATGTGTGTTTCTCTGTGTGTGTGTTTATGTGTGTGACAGAGAAAGAGCTGTGATAGTACCTGTGTGTGTTTGTGTACATGTGTGTTTCTCTGTGTGTGTGTGTTTATGTGTGTGACAGAGAAAGAGCTGTGATAGTACCTGTGTGTGTTTGTGTACATGTGTGTTTTTCTGTGTGTGTGTGTTTATGTGTGTGACAGAGAAAGAGCTGTGATAGTACCTGTGTGTGTTTGTGTACATGTGTGTTTCTCTGTGTGTGTGTGTTTATGTGTGTGACAGAGAAAGAGCTGTGATAGTACCTGTGTGTGTTTGTGTACATGTGTGTTTCTCTGTGTGTGTGTTTATGTGTGTGACAGAGAAAGAGCTGTGATAGTACCTGTGTGTGTTTGTGTACATGTGTGTTTCTCTGTGTGTGTGTTTATGTGTGTGACAGAGAAAGAGCTGTGATAGTACCTGTGTGTGTTTGTGTACATGTGTGTTTCTCTGTGTGTGTGTTTATGTGTGTGACAGAGAAAGAGCTGTGATAGTACCTGTGTGTGTTTGTGTACATGTGTGTTTCTCTGTGTG
>JAKUDI010001228.1:30000-33478 GCA_022702515.1 Ilyophis sp. 1 JC-2022
TACCTGTGTGTGTTTGTGTACATGTGTGTTTCTCTGTGTGTGTGACAGAGAAAGAGCTGTGATAGTACCTGTGTGTGTTTGTGTACATGTGTGTTTCTCTGTGTGTGTGTGTGTGTTTATGTGTGTGACAGAGAAAGAGCTGTGATAGTACCTGTGTGTGTTTGTGTAAATGTGTGTTTCTCTGTGTCTGTGTGTTTATGTGTGTGACAGAGAAAGAGCTGTGATAGTACCTGTGTGTGTTTGTGTACATGTGTGTTTCTCTGTGTGTGTGTGTTTATGTGTGTGACAGAGAAAGAGCTGTGATAGTACCTGTGTGTGTTTGTGTACATGTGTGTTTCTCTGTGTGTGTGTGTGTGTTTATGTGTGTGACAGAGAAAGAGCTGTGATAGTACCTGTGTGTGTTTGTGTACATGTGTGTTTCTCTGTGTGTGTGTGTGTTTATGTGTGTGACAGAGAAAGAGCTGTGATAGTACCTGTGTGTGTTTGTGTACATGTGTGTTTCTCTGTGTGTGTGTTTATGTGTGTGACAGAGAAAGAGCTGTGATAGTACCTGTGTGTGTTTGTGTACATGTTTGTTTCTCTGTGTGTGTGTTTATGTGTGTGACAGAGAAAGAGCTGTGATAGTACCTGTGTGTGTTTGTGTACATGTGTGTTTCTCTGTGTGTGTGTGTGTGTGTTTATGTGTGTGACAGAGAAAGAGCTGTGATAGTACCTGTGTGTGTTTGTGTACATGTGTGTTTCTCTGTGTGTGTGTTTATATGTGTGACAGAGAAAGAGCTGTGATAGTACCTGTGTGTGTTTGTGTACATGTTTGTTTCTCTGTGTGTGTGTTTATATGAGTGACAGAGAAAGAGCTGTGATAGTACCTGTGTGTGTTTGTGTAAATGTGTGTTTATGTGTGTTATGTTACATTTTTGCAAAGTCTCTATGACACACACATGCGCACACACACACACACGCACACACGAACACACACACATACACACACACACACAGCAGAGTGTGTATCTATGGAAAGTGTTCTGTGTTGATACACACTCACATTTCCTGGGTCCTGGTTTGGCCCTGTTCTCTGCTCCATGGTCCACACTGTAAAAACAGATAGAGAGAGAGAGAGAGAGAGAGAGAGAGAGAGATCAAGCGTACGTGAGAGAGGGAGAGAGACTGTGTGTGTGCGTGCATGGGTTTGTGTGGAAACTCTCTGTACTTACAGCAGTGTGTGTGTGTGTGTGTGTGAGGTGCAGTGTGGAAACTCTCTGTACTTACAGCAGTGTGAGTGTGTCCAGTTTAGCAGCAGACAGCGCTCTCACTCCTGAGTCTCCTGGGTGATTGTATCTCAGGTCCAGCTCTCTCAGGTGTGAGGGGTTTGAACAGAGAGCTGAAGCCAGAGAATCACAGCCTGTCTGTGTGACTCTACAGCCTGACAGCCTGCAGAGAGAAGCACACAGACCTTACAGCACATTAATATAAACTAACAGAGCTGTGTGTGTCAAACACATAGCAGTGTGTTACACACCTTACAGCACATTAATATAAACTAACAGAGCTGTGTGTGTCAAACACATAGCAGTGTGTTACACACCTTACAGCACATTAATATAAACTAACAGAGCTGTGTGTGTCAAACACATAGCAGTGTGTTACACACCTTACAGCACATTAATATAAACTAACAGAGCTGTGTGTGTCAAACACATAGCAGTGTGTTACACACCTTACAGCACATTAATATAAACTAACAGAGCTGTGTGTGTCAAACACATAGCAGTGTGTTACACACCTTACAGCACATTAATATAAACTAACAGTGCTGTGTGTGTCAAACACAGTGTGTTACACACCTTACAGCACATGAATATAAACTAACAGGGATGTGTGTGTCAAACACAGTGTGTTACACACCTTACAGCACATTAATATAAACTAACAGAGCTGTGTGTGTCAAACACAGTGTGTTACACACGTTACAGCACATTAAA
This sequence comes from Ilyophis sp. 1 JC-2022, assembly GCA_022702515.1. Classification (NCBI taxonomy): domain Eukaryota; kingdom Metazoa; phylum Chordata; class Actinopteri; order Anguilliformes; family Synaphobranchidae; genus Ilyophis; species Ilyophis sp. 1 JC-2022. Next base: position 31,980 of record JAKUDI010001228.1, read on the forward strand.
ATAAACTAACAGGGCTGTGTGTGTCAAATACATAGCAGCGTGTTACACACCTTACAGCACATTAATATAAACTAACAGTGCTGTGTGTGTCAAACACAGTGTGTTACACACCTTACAGCACATTAATATAAACTAACAGCGCTGTGTGTGTCAAACACAGTGTGTTACACACCTTACAGCACATTAATATAAACTAACAGTGCTGTGTGTGTCAAACACATAGCAGTGTGTTACACACCTTACAGCACATGAATATAAACTAACAGGGCTGTGTGTGTCAAATACATAGCAGCGTGTTACACACCTTACAGCACGTTAATATTAACTAACAGAGCTGTGTGTGTCAAACACAGTGTGTTACACACCTTACAGCACATTTACATAAACTAAAAGTGCTGTGTGTGTCAAACACAGTGTGTTACACACCTTACAGCACATTTATATAAAGTAACAGTGCTGTGTGTGTCAAACACAGTGTGTTACACACCTTACAGCACAGTAATATAAACTAACAGAGCTGTGTGTGTCAAACACAGTGTGTTACACACCTTACAGCACATTTATATAAACTAAAAGTGCTGTGTGTGTCAAACAGTGTGTTACACACCTTACAGCACATTTATATAAACTAACAGTGCTGTGTGTGTCAAACACAGTGTGTTACACACCTTACAGCACATTCATATAAACTAACAGAGCTGTGTGTGTCAAACACATAGCAGTGTGTTACACACCTTACAGCACATTAATATAAACTAACAGAGCTGTGTGTGTCAAACACAGTGTGTTACACACCTTACAGCATATGAATATAAACTAACAGTGCTGTGTGTGCCAAACACATAGCAGTGTGTTACACATCTTACAGCACATTAATATAAACTAACGGGGTTGTGTGTATCAAATACATAGCAGTGTGTTACACACCTTACAGCACATGAATATAAACTAACAGGGTTGTGTGTATCAAATACATAGCAGCGTGTTACACACCTTACAGCACATTAATATAAACTAACAGTGCTGTGTGTGTCAAATACATAGCAGTGTGTTACACACCTTACAGCACATTAATATAAACTAACAGAGCTGTGTGTGTCAAACACATAGCAGTGTGTTACACACCTTACAGCAAATTAATATAAACTAACAGTGCTGTGTGTGTCAAATACATAGCAGTGTGTTACACACCTTACATCACATTAATATAAACTAACAGGGCTGTGTGTGTCAAATACAGTGTGTTACACACCTTACAGCAAATTAATATAAACTAACAGAGCTGTGTGTGTCAAACACAGTGTGTTACACACCTTACAGCACATTAATATAAACTAACAGTGCTGTGTGTGTCAAACACATAGCAGTGTGTTACACACCTTACAGCACATTAATATACACTAACGGGGTTGTGTGTATCAAACACATAGCAGTGTGTTACACACCTTACAGCACATTAATATAAACTAACAGAGCTGTGTGTGTCAAACACAGTGTGT
>JAKUDI010000123.1:0-37391 GCA_022702515.1 Ilyophis sp. 1 JC-2022
TTCTTTGCCAAGAAGGAAAAATTCAAATTGTTGCATTGAAAAGTATTGTTGTATTTACAATGTGCATATACAGAAATTAAGTCTGGAATTTGGTTAGTAATGGTTAGTAGACATAGTGCTGCACTCAATAGGAGCTTGTGCTTTATACTGCCATTTATTTGCAAGTTGAAAATGTTTAGCACAGTAAAGTAGACCATTTAGCACCTTAGGGAGGGGGTCATGGCAATAAAATAATGTTCAATCTATACCCATTCTAAAAAAAGCAAGCTGTTGATCAGTAAAATAAGGAATCGAAACCAGCGTACTTTGTTACCCTTTAAAGTGATACATCCATATCTGGCAGCAGAGTGATGGATTGAGGCTTGTTTCATACCGCAGACCCTTTATGACGTAAAGCCATTTAGCCAACCATGGGTTCCATACTATTCCCGTTTTATTTACAGCTTAATCTAGTCCAACCCCCCAATTCCCATAGAGATCCATTCAAATGCAGAGAGGTTATAATATCGCTTGTAAGAGTACCTGAAAATAAGATATCTAGGGTCCTATCTTACACCTGGCGCTAAGCGGCACTAACCCAATGTCTTTGCTATCATACACCCGGTGCATGGTTCATTATAGCACCTAGTGCTCACGTCGTTTAAATACCAAGTCATATTGCGCCCATAGCACTGGGTGGGCTGGTCGTAACCCCTTAGCTCTGATAGTCTAGATAGTCGCGCCTGCGAGACCGTTTTACGCAACTGAGACACGTGTTGCTCCTGCAGCCAAACTATTAGTGGAAAACCCAAACGCGGTATTTTAACTTTATTGGTAGACGATTCGCGACGATTTCTGGCCAATGCGTAGTTTCTAAGTGTCACTATCTTTCCGTAGCAAGTCCATTTAACAAGCACTCCCCACCCAGCCTATACCTACCCATGCGTGACATAGTGGGCAATAGCGTCTATGTTGGAGTTCATAAATATATGTATTCATCATATAATATTAGAATACCGTCATAGCAACCAGATAAACCCACCTTATGCAAAAACAGCGGTGCAAATCGCTGCTCAATCAATACCTACATAAACAAGTGGAATCATTCTCTAATCATACAATGCCATTCTACTATCAATATCTGCGATTAAATATGGAATTCATGTGCAATCCTACCATGGATTTAAGCGTAGATATGTCCCTTTCAAGATTCCGTGGTCATTTATTGTCTTGGACAATCCGTTGGAAAAATACACAGCGCATTTGAACACGATTACACAACCTAAACTAGCTCTGCGTAAAACCCACTTCCTGATTGCTCCGTTGTGACGCTATCAATTTTATTCTGGTTTGATCGACGATGGTTTTATCCAATAGAAGGCACGATAAACTTCCCCAAAAGTAATTTACATGTGTAATTGAAAGCTTGGATTAACTATTTAAGGGCGAGCGCCGAGCGTAACTGCAATACTTGTTATATCACGACAATTTTACGCAGGCATGCGCAGATGACGCATTTGGTTTGACGCATTTGGTATGACGCAATTGGTATTACGCAATAAAACTGCGCGCACCTTTGAAGTGACTTTTTAGCAGTTTTCCTCCGAAGTCGGTCAGAAGAGGACAGCAACAGAGATTCTTCTAATCCCTGTAGCATAGATTCTGTGGAAGAGGTGCCTATCAATATGGGGAAGATATCCTCCTCGACATGTAAGTATTACTGCTTGTAATATTTTGATTATATACATTCGTTTTTCCACTGCGTGCTATATTTTCGTTATTTTTGTATTTGCATCGGTCGTAATAGACCACTGTTAACCACTGCTAATAATGCTGAACATATTTGAAAGCACACTTTTTCAGACTCCACCTTGAATAACTACATGTATAAGGTCAATTATATAGTACGTTCTTTCCGTTTATTTTTTATTTTCTATTTGGTTTAGCTATCTCATAGCTTAGAATGTATAGCTGACTGTATTCGGTTGATGACTAGCGATAGCTCCTACGTTGTGAGAAAGTAGCGCTTTCGTGACTTAGAATGTATAGCTGACTGTATTCGGTTGATGACTAGCGATAGCTCCTACGTTGTGAGAAAGTAGCGCTTTCGTGACTTAGAATGTATAGCTGACTGTATTCGGTTGATGACTAGCGATAGCTCCTACGTTGTGAGAAAGTAGCGCTTTCGTGACTTAGAATGTATAGCTGACTGTATTCGGTTGATGACTAGCGATAGCTCCTACGTTGTGAGAAAGTAGCGCTTTCGTGACTTAGAATGTATAGCTGACTGTATTCGGTTGATGACTAGCGATAGCTCCTACGTTGTGAGAAAGTAGCGCTTTCTTGACTTTGCTTTGTAGATTGTGTCTATGACCTTCAATATGCACTTATTGTACGTCGCTTTGGATAAACGCGTCTGCCAAATAACTGTAATGTAATGATACTATTGTGTTCGTGCCGTTCGCGTAGTGGCTCGTGGTGGCCTGCTTTGTTAGAATTCATAGCATTCACAATGAAATTGAGTATTTTAGCGCTGTTCTGTTTGGTTGCTCAGTCGTACGTTATATTTTATGCCTCGATTTGCCGTGAAGCTAGAACATTGGCAGTGTTTTCCGATATTATTTTATTGTATTGTAATTTATTTGTGCATAATGTACTCTATGGGGTATTAGTATATCCATGGGTGATGCTTTTCACTTAGGGAATGGAAAATATGTTTTCAAATTTACTGTGTCCAGATGTGTGCAAGATGAATGTAAAATAAATAAATAAAATAAATAAGCAACAGTTGTGAAACACACTACAGAGTAATGCCATCCTAGAGCATGCAACAAAATATAACATAATGTAGCATACAGAAGAAAGTGTTTACTGAAGTACAAGAGTGAATGATTTCATATTTAGCTGTGTGTACCACAGTGTTATAATGCTTCTGCATTATGTAATTTGTTCCTATAACATGCTTGACCCTCCACCTCTGCCACTCCAGCAGTGCCCTCTACTGTTCAGAGTGAAGCCACTGCAGGACCAGATCCTTACAGCATCCTTACGAAGGCACCACACAGGATGAAGCAGTATATGAAGGATAATGGTGAAAAAATGGCACACTTGGCATCAAACACTGAACTGAAACTGTGCAATATCAATGTTTTCATCCATTAAGTGATCGTAAGGGAAAATGTATATGCTTTATAAAGGACAAAAGGCTTTTTAATAATTTCTTGGAGAGGTTTTGGGTAGGTTATTGGACACCTAGATATCCACCCCCCTGTACTGATCCAAAATAATTCCCACATGAAAATGATAAAAAGGTGAGTTAAATGAGTCAAAACGGTTGATTTGCACTGAAATGTATGATTAGTTTAAGATTTACAGCTATTCACATTTTAGCCAATTTGGATAGGTTTGGAGACCCTGGGTACATCAGGCTACACTGCTTACATTTTGTGTCATAGATCTTTAGTAGTTCTGTATATCACCCTGCGATTATTGAATGCTTGTGGACAAGGAGTTTATGATCCAGGAAATGTGTAGTTTTACCTGTTTCATTTATGTAGCTCTCAGTATTTTGAAGAAATATATATTTTGTTGCATTTTTTGCTAAGTTTTGCTTGCATTTCCGGCACTTTATTTTGACTTAAATTATGAAAATAAACAAATCAAAGTTTGTACAAAAAATGGTACACCGGGTTTGTTTCATTTAAGCCATTTACCAAGTTTATGTGATGCTCACACCTGGAGTTATAAAGCCTTAAACAGAGTACCCCCAAGATTGACCAAATATGCCATTTGCACCAAGAGGTTAAGATGAGGTGTGGCCAGGATAATTTTTGACGTATTGCTATCTTCAGCCAGCAGAAAGCGCATGCGCTAAAACCACCACAAACCTATTTTAACAGCGCATATAAGTGCATCTACATGTCATCAAGAATGAACCATTTCAGAGTGCTTTTGAATAAATTATCTCAGGGGTGGACAGTCTCTAGGCTATCCGTTTCTGGATTTCATACATTTTACTCCGCCATAATTAGCTTAGCCATTTATGCCATCTCATTTTAGCAAAATGTGTTGATAAACTTGTGAATGACAATTTAGTACATGAAAGCATAGCCTACTTGAGCTACATAGAAAATATTTCATTCTAATCTACGAGTGAACCAGCGCTGGGAACCTGTGCATCAGTCTTTCAGGCACGGAGTTGCCCACCCATTATTAATTATGTCTTTTATCTCCATTTGGCATACGATTTTATCGCTTTCTGTGGGGCTTTACCGTTACCTGGGAATTAGGTACAGCCAACCGCTGTTCTCCAGCCATAGTTTGCTAATTAGTTGGTTAGCTAAGCTAGTTTCTGTGAATGCGCAGGTGGAACCTTAGTGGAAGCTCATATTATTGCAGTTGATTGGAAAAACCTGTGAACTTTTAATTTGGAAACGTTGTTTCAGAGACTTCCGGCTTTTAATTGTGGCTTCCTGGTCTTGGTTTGCGTTTCTCTCTTTACGAATTCCAAATTATGGTTACAGTTCTCATTTTGGTGCCAACCATACTGACAAAATGCATGTATGTAGAGAATAGAGTGCACACTCTTATGAGTTCCGCACGTACAGATTTTTTTAAAAATTACGTACATGAATCAGGTTTTACATTTACACTTCAATAAATTTTTGTTACACATTTAGATTTTACATTTCCAATTTGACTTACAATTGCAAATCTCAATTTACGATTTTAAGTTTATATTTGCAATTTGAGTTACATTTGCGAATCTCGATTTACGTTTAGGAAATGTTTTGGCAGCTATCTAACTCCATATGATTTCACCTGTTATTCCATGACTGAACAGAACAATTTTAAAGAGAACTAACACTGCGTTCTCACATCGAGCAACTTCGGTCGCCCAGTTGCCAGAGGTCCATTCATTTTTTATGAAGCTGAGCGACGGTCAGCGACCTGAGCAAGTAGGCAACTGAGCGACCAAAATCGGCCAATAAATGTTGCCCACAGTTTAACTTTTTTGCCTACATTGGCCTCAACAGCCAATCAGAGTTCCACACTTCATATTTCTCCAACCGACACGAAATAATTTTGTGAATAATTGTTCTGCTAGATTTCACTCAAATTGCAGCAATGGAGGATAATTATATTATAATTATCAGTGTCATAACATAACCTTAAATGATATATGTGGCATCACATTGAGCCCAAACTACATGTTGAGTTTTATACATATATCTATCTATCTATCTATGTATCTAGATAGATTGATAAAGCTCTTTACGATTTGCATCGCAAATATGTCTGTTATATGTAGGATACTGCTGTTGTTTCTCTTCATAAAAAATTGTAGCTGCACGAGCTGACTTGGATGACACAACGGGAAGCTGTTGCCCCGCCCACAGCCTAGTAGACTTGACCGACCCAGCGACCAAGTTGCTCGATGTGAGAACGCAGTGTAAGAGTCTAAATAGAAACAAAAACTAATTTGCAGCACATTACAGAATTTATTCACAATTCATTTTAATGCTATTCTCTGCACGTGAGCTTTATATTCATGCAGGTGCAGATCTGTTTCCCCTGCTGTAAATCGCACACTTCATGGGAAAGTGGACTTTGTTTAAAGCATTACGCTACCAGTAAAACTGGTTGGTCACATTTCCATAAGCAGGCCATTATAAAACAAGAGTCAATAAGCGTGAACCTATGAGTTCCCAACCTGACAGCTTTAGTGTATTTAGTGTCATCATTAAGGCAAAATAACGGTATTTATGTTATTAATCAATATTACAATGCACATAATGAACTTCGTGTAGAATCCACACAGCTAAACCAATGAGGGAATAACTGGAGGTGAAGGTGCAACGTGTTTTCTCTCAGCTGCTGTGACGTAAACAAAAGATGTTATTTATTTATTCTCCATTCAGATGAACAGAGCACAATTATAACAATTATTATAGTTTTAATCTCGTATTTTATCTGACTCCATTTAAAATAATAATTTAGAATTTGGGTTAAACCTGCGTGGAACTCGGAGTGGTTACACTCGACTCGTCCTTAATTACTAGTCCTCAATTATCAATATATGCTTGCCGGAATCAGCATTATTGCCGAAGCTCAGTTCGGTGGCGAACGCAGAGGTTGGGGGTCTAGCCAACACAATACATGATATTAATTTATCATAGATAGTTGCGAGCCCAGGTCTGAGTGCATTTAAAGGGCTCCTTAAGGCAGATTTGACAAGAACCAGCGTAGGACGCCCATGGGTTCTCTTCACATCAAATCACCAGAACCATACACTACCCAACCCTGTGTGTGGGCAGTAACTTGACTGCCTATACCCAACTTGAGAACGCCACGTCTGATCAGTCGGTCCTGGGTCAGAATTGTCCCCCTGAATATTCAGTTATAGTTTAGGCTAAAAAGGGTATAAGATGAATTAGAGTCATGGAAACCACGCAAGTTAAAAATAAACATAATTTAATAACAGGCAGGCAGGTCATTAACTTCAATTAAAACATCCAATTACCCAAAACATAGATTTATGAAAAGAAACACAAAGTAAATATCTTACCCAGCCTGTTCAACTACACACAGACACAGAATATGCACGGTGTGGGAAGTCAGTTACAATCTTCCTTGATAGGCTTGTCTCTCTCCTTTTTATGCCAAATCATGTGTTTGAACCAGGCGGCAGTGCCATAAATTAACCTGGACAGGATGGTCAATCTGGAATTTAGCCCCCACTGTTGGGGATGTTTGTGCAGCGAGAGGGGAAGAGGAGGTAATTACCAGAGAGGACATTTCACTGTTACAGTTTTTCCCTGAGTTACTGAAACTATGCTTTATTAAACTTTATTTGGTATGAAATGTATTTCAGTCAATTCCTTGATTTTACCTGAATCCATATATACCAAACAGGTTAAGGTGATATAATAGTATGGTGCAGTTGTCATGAAAATTCCCTCCGGATGAATCATTTTACATGCAATTCCTGTTACTATCACATAAGACAGAATGTAACAATATAAGGATCACATGTGCAATGTTTGTCGGTTTTTATATGTTATTAACACTCTTCACAGAAGTTTTAGAGTCCTGGTACAGAAGAGTGTAATGACAGGGGTGACCAAATGAGGGCACTGTGGTATTGTCCAATGGCTTTCCCATAGGATGTGTCCAGGTTGTGGGGTACTGGAGGTCACAGATGTCCTGTGCGGACATTCCTTTCCCATTGTCTGGCTAGGGTCTGGATGCCGTAAATGCTCTTTTATGAGACATTTACAATCAGGGAAAACAGTTCCATTTGTCCTTATCTTTAGCAGATGGGTACGTTTGGGAGGACCTCAAAGAAAGTCAGAGTAACCCATTATTTTATTACAAGGCCTCTGGTCCTTCGAAGTCAATGCAGTTCCCAAATGGCAGCGTTCCCTGAATCCCACTTTTACTCCCCCCTACATTCAGATGAAGCTTTAACTTCGAAAACTCCATGAGAACAGCCTCATGGAATTGACGTTTGACAATATTATTGTATAACATTGTATAATCAAATGGAATTTGTCAAACAAGCAGGCTAATTTGGCATTGACTAAGGTGAAACTGAAGCTATATTCCGGTAGATTATTCTCAGCTGTTGCAGGTGCTTTTAACCAAATATAGCCTATTTTCTAAAATAACAGCACTGTCAGGAATTACCGGGAACCTGTGCCGGTGTTAAACCCTAATGTTAAAGATTATTATTGTGTATATCAACACGCTTCATAATGGTTAGTCTGAATAATATTTATCATACTATTGATCCATATAGCCTATTCCTTGCTTGCACTACACACGCATGAGCATGTCTGTTTCGCCATCATATAAGCAATCTGCCAAGGTGGAAAAGCAGGCTTTTAAAAGTAATGGGATACGACATTTTGATTGGTTTATTGCATGTTACGCCCAAGACACACCTATAATTAATGAAGAGACTAAGTTCAGCCCATTTGCACGTTGCTGTGCGCTGAAGAAACTCGCCGTCTAACTAGCAAAAGAGGACTTCGACATGCCCTAAATGCTCTTTACGCCATGCTTTTAGACCAAGCACCAAACACCAAGATGGAGCCCCAAGAGTCTTTTGATATCCTTTTATACCCAGTCATAATAGCATCACCTGTTTACCTGTGGAGTGTTCCAAACAGCTGTTTAAACTTCCCAGTCTTTTTTTTGCCCCTGTCCCAACGTTTTTGGAACGTGTAGCAGGCATCAAATTTGGAATTAGCGTATATTTACATCAATAAAGTTGATAAGGTACATTAAATATCTTTTTGTTGTACTGTTTTGAATTAAATATATGTAAAAGAGAATTTACAAATAACTGCTTTGTGCTTTTATGTGTATTTTATATGCTGTCCCAACTTTTTTGGAATTGGTGTTTGTATTATTGCTATTATCATAGCAGTGCTCCATGTTTGACTGCAGGTGGCATCAATATCATCAATTCCAAATAGGATAAGGGGGGGGGGGGGTGGGTTCTTGAGAAAACTCCTTATTCATCAAGCAAATCTGAGACTGCGAAATGTAAAAGTATATTAATTTGAATTTCTCTTGTGCCCCATCCACAATTCCTTCTCACATGAACACAATCACCAGATTGCTACAATTACAAAGTGAATAAAGACTCCACTCCACATTCAGCAATTGTTTTCTCTGTGAGATAAATACAGACCAGACCGGATTTATTACAGACTGAAACTTATCTGTGAAGATCTCTCCACTTCCTTAGCAGTTGCATCCCTTTCTGCAGAAAAAACATTGGATAAAGTAGGCACAGCTTTTCATATTCACTATTTAAAACCATTTTGGTTTGGCTACCCTTTATTCAAGTAGATAAAGATGTATTACAACTTCCCTTCAGCCAGTTTTTATTACTAATGGGCTTATCTCAAAATTCTTTACCCTATTCTGAGGTATAAGACAAGGATGCCCATTATCTCCATTATAACTTGCCATCTTTATGGAGCCACTTTATGAATCACTGCTCAACATAAAACACTCTCATTATAATAAGAATTACAAAAACCCTACTGCAACAATTTAGTGTTGGCACCAGTAATGCGTTTTCAACAAAATCTATTTTTTCCAGTTCACCACATAATAAATAATCAGGTTATTAACTTAATTCTCTCTGGGGAGGACTTTTTCCACCTCGCAGATTTGACCTATAGTCGTATCTGAGTCAGTCGTAGCCCACTTGTGAGTACAAAACAAAAACAATACTACATCATATCACACTGAACAATGAACAAAGGCGTCAACCACGTCAGAAGAAAACAAGAGGCATTTTGGACAATGAATATGAATGAATGAACTTTTCTGTCATCAAACAAGAATACTTTATAACACTGCTTAGATTCTTCATCATTTCATCCATTAAAATTTACGAGTGCCCTGAGCATATTTTAGAGTCTTGTGAGTCTCATGTTAGTATCAAGTTACCCATCTCTATGCTATGGCTCCCCTTGGTGTTCATTAAGTGCTACTGCACTCAACATGTTTTAGGCCCACCCTGCTTGCTTTGATTGATAGGAGTACCATACCCCCTCATTTACATACAGTTTGAAAATGAAAACAAAGATGAAAACAAAAATGGAAATGAAAATGAAAATGAAAAGTTTTTAATTTTCAATTTAAATAAAAATTTTGGGCTGAATAAGCCTCCATTTTCATTTTTCATTTTCATTTACGTTTTAATTTTAATTTTCATTTTGGGCTGAATAATCCTCCATAATACTGTCGCTACCTTGCAAAAAGGTATGTTTGTAAAATTATGTTAGCTAGATAATCTACTGACATACACATCATATCACGTAGGCTACAATACCCCAAAACAAGTATGGTAATCCATTTTAAAATATGACTAAAACTTAAATTTATTTGTAATTCATGGTAAAGGGGAAATGACAGAATCCAGGCATATGTGTTTCTTTTAGGCAGAATGCATGTGTGTTTGCGTATATGTATGCATCTCTCTCCCTAGATTTAATTATCTTATGGTTCATACATTTATATGCATTGTCATTATCAGTTACTCATAACAAACACTGTACAAAAATAAATGATATTTCAACAAAAAATGTTCTCAACATACAAAAATGCCAAGTTACTCACGCATATAAAACACTGTCTATAATAAAGTGTCACATCAAAGTTTCAGCTAACAAAAAATGCTTAATGGAAGAAGATATCATTTAAATGAATGTTGTAAGCAGCTGAGGAAAAATTACACTCAAGAAAGGATATGTTTATACTTATTCACATTTACAAACAGACATTTATACCAACAAACATTCATCTACACTAGAGAAAGGGGGGGGGGGGTGAATAAATATATACAGATAAAATCTACTATGTGTATGTGCATGTTTGTGGGTCAGATAAAGTTGAGTCAAATAAGTAGTGAAATAGTATAATTTATTTAAAAATGTTAAACAATAAAAAAAATCTTATTTATGAACACAATTTTACATTGTGTAAAATTTTAACAATCATAATATAATGCATTTTACTCATGATGTGGTTTTCATACACCCACTGGATGCAGACAATTGTTAAAGATGCAGTATGTTAGATATCTAAGTTTTACTTGTTCATTATAATAAAATTACTCCATTTGGAGACAAAATGATACAATTTAGTTGTTTTTTATTGATTTTATACTGTGCAGAATGGTAGAATCTGATGCATGCACATAGCCTCCTGTACTGGAAATCAGGAGTATTTTTTAGCCAGATTCCCTTTCAAGATGTAAAAAACCCATTTGGCACACTTTGGGTACTTTGGGTATCCAAGTGGCCAAATGGAGAGGACGCCTGGTCCTATCCTTACTAAAACCTTTGTAGAATCTATGTGCTTTGTTGTATTTCTATCTACGTTTCTACAGTTGTAGTCAAGGAGTTGCTGAATGTATTCAGTGGCATCTCTGTGCATGGGATCATTGCTATCATGGTGTTATCCACTGTCTAATCTAGAATACATTTTAGCCGAGGATAAATATGTACATTTCTCCTTTGGTTTATTACAGTTTACTCAGGCATAGTAACAGTCACAATGTTACTGACACTGGAAATACATTTTCTGTGGTCTGACCTATCCATAGAGACCAAGCATATATCATGCATATAGACATTGATAGTTGTGGAGCTATTTTTGATTTATTTGGGTATGTCTGTCTAGGCGAGCCACACCTCCCAGCACCCTAGGGCTTAACAGGTTAATTTATAAAAGACAAAAAGAATCAGATGGTGCAAAGTGGGATTTGAACGTTAAATGCCGGAAGTAGCCTAAACATTTCCAGAGCCACATATGATCACGTTGTGCCACAGAACACACACACCGCTTGCCAGAAAATAGGCCTACACTTTTTTCATAGAATGATGTGAAATCTTTTTTTTAAATATAAAACTGGGGTGTTATGTTACATTTGCATTTCTCCGTAGATTGCTCTCCGATAATTGCTTCTATGGAATCATTTGATCTTCTGTGGGAGTTCTATATCGGCCCAGGCTACTTTAATTTATTGATTTGATTATAGGCTATCATGTTGCGAGCAAAAATAATCTTTATTTTTTATGCATTTGGAATTTGAACAACAGTGTAACTAGGCCTGCTATGAATTTTAATGTTTTCTAGCCGTTGCTTAACGAGTCCCCGGGTCGACACCTGGCCGTAGCTAGAATAAAATATATAACGATTTATTATTTTTTATAAAGATTGGCATGCTCTTTCTTCGTGTGGAGCTGGAGTCAGAATTGACGTTGTCATTTGCAGAGCTGTATGAAATCGAGTCATTGCAAACTCAATTCCCAGAACTGAAAAAGCGCTTATAATTATTTCTTACATGGAAAGAGGACTACATCGCACCAATAATGGCGATGATGGTATGGTATTGGCATGAACACACATTTCATGCATCTAAGCTGTTCTTCTCTCTCTTAATGCTCCTCTTTTGATAAGGAAAAAAGCGTCGCATTGCAGTGTTTTTTTTTGTATGCTTTTCAGGTTGTGGAATGTAATGACGCATTGTACTTTAGCTTTGGTGAAGGGAAAATTAAATAAAATTACTTTATGATCAGAGATGGGAAGTGAGAGGTCAGTAATGTTGAGGGGGTGGGGACTAGAGGGTGGATACCTGACCCGAACCCGACGGGACCCGACGGGACCCGACGGGTCGGGCCGGGTTCGGACTAAACTTTTAAAATGATGTTCGGGCTCGGGTCGGGCTCGGACAATTTCTTGCTTCGCCTTACGAGCCTAGACCCGAGTTACGAGCCGAGCAAGCGGAGCATTGCGAATGCAATTTCCGAAAAATTCTGAAGGGAAGGAAGAAACAAACCACCATGGATAGGTTTTTATCGAAACGCCCTGCAGATCAGAGTCAGAAAAGCGTGACGAAAAAGCCAAAAATCAATGAAAAATATGCAAACGTCACTGATGAAGATTAAGTGTAAGTGAAGAATAAAAATGTAGCAATTAAGTTTAGAACCAGTTTATTTCTTTATATTCTATTTTATTATCTTTGTATTATGTTTTGTATTAATTATTTATTATTTATAAATACATTTCTCATTTTTATAACTACGTAACAAAGAAATTAGGGTGTTTTTTGGGGGGCTGGAACGGATTAATGGTATTTAAATTAATTTCAATGGGGAAAATTGATTTGATATACGAGTAAACCGAGTTACTAGCTCGGTCACGGAACGAATTAAACTTGTATGTCAAGGTATTACTGTACTAATTAGGATGGGTTAGCTTACTTCACATGGTGCTTCAAGTTGTTTTTGGTGAAAATATAGTGTGAAATAAATAAAAATGATACCGAATATTGTGTGTGTGTCTGTTATCTACCAATAAAACAATGCCTTTTGACGGTCATTTAGGTGTCCAGTGACCACTAAACAGAGAAGCTGTAACCATGCTAACTACAACTGCGTGACAGGGAAACACAATGTCAGCGCTTCAGTGCCTTACATTAACTGCGTCGGGCTCGGGTCGGGTTCGGACATAAAAAGCAGAATTCCTGTCGGGTTCGGGTCGGGCTCGGTTACTACTATCTCGGGCTCGGTCGGGTTCGGACAGAAATATGCGGCCCGATCCGCACTCTAGTGGGGACCAGTGGAGCAGACTAGATTGAGTATATGGCTTTTGTTATGGGTGGCAAAATTTACATGTTGTGTAAAGTCAAGAGAATGAAGAAGGGACATGAAATCATTAGCAAAAACACAGGTCTGTGAATCAACATGAACATTCATATCTGCTTGAACATTGGGGGATAGGGAACAAACAGAGGTAAGACAGGTTGACAGCTCGGAGAGAAATAGAGGAGATGGTTTCGGAAGATGATACATGGTTATGGTGATGAGGGGTTCAGAGCCACCACAGATTTTAGCAGCAATACATTCAAAAGTAGAACATTGTGGTACATTAACAGCATACACTTTGAGATCAGTCTGGTAGAGTATAGCAACCCCTCCGCCCCTCCCAGTGGTGTGGGGCCTCCTCAGGTAGGAGAAACCTGGAGGGATTGCCTAATTTAACTGAGTGAAGTCATTATGTTTCGGTCAAACAGAGAATGTCCAGATGATTATCACAGATTAGTTTGTTAATTATGAGAGCTTTGCTATTTAGAGACCTTACATTAAACAGAGCACAATTGAGAGTTACAACCAGGTTAGCAGACAACGCGTTAGGTAGTATGTGGAGTTTTGACAAATTTATCCCACAAGGGCAAATTAAAACAACCAGCCGGCGGCGCTGAGGGCATCTAGTGCTAACAGTAGAGATGGTAGTGTCTTTTTGCAGACGATTGAGCAGAGTGAATCTTCGACGCAGTCCTGATGATAATACGGCTGTCGTTTCAGAATAATGAATTTGCGTAGAATGCTTTTAAAAGACGGGGAACAGTTCCAATTTAAATGTCGCAGGTTCCGCAGTTGTTGAGGTGAGTATACAAGCATATTGAATGAATGAATGATGAATGAATGAATGAATGAATGATCTTTATTGTCATTGTACAAGTACAACGAAATTGAAAGTGCAAACCCAAGTGCTAGCACACAACAACAAAGACAATATAAAAACAAGAAGTGAGACATAAGTAGACATAAAAAGAATGTGTAGATAAATATAAAATGTAAACTAGGCATATTGCTATATTTACATCTATGCACTAGGGTTGTAAACAGATTGATTGCACAGATCCCACTTATATTGCACAGAAGAAATTTTTTTTTTCTCAAAACTTAGCAGCGTTAAGTGCATTTATGGCCCTGGGAAAGAAACTAAACTTAAGTCTGTTTGTACGGGTAGACATAGTCCTGAAGCGCCTGCCTGAGCGCAGCCGTACAAAGTGTTCGTTACCCGGGTGAGATGGATCCTTAAGGATCTTAACTGCCTTCTTAAAGCAGCGAGAGCTGTACAGTTCTTCCAGGGAGGGGAGAGGGCACCCGATGATCTTCTGGGCCGAGTTAACGACCCTCTGGAGCGCACTCCTCTCTGCGGCTGTGCAGCTGAGGAACCACACGCAGATGCAGTAGGTGAGGATGCTCTCCACGGCGCAGCGATAGAAGGACACAAGCAGATCCTGTCTGAGATGGTAATTCCTGAGTAATCTCAGGAAGTAGAGTCTCTGCTGTGCCTTCTTGACGATCGCCGTAGTGTTGGTTCTCCAGGACAGGTCCTCCTCCAGGTGAACGCCCAGGAACCTGAAGACTGAACCTCTCTCCACACAGCCCCCATCAATGTACAGGGGCTGAATGACGGTCTTCTTCCTCCTAAAGTCTATGATCATCTCCTGGGTTTTGAGCTTGTTCAGCTGCAGGTTGTTTGCTTTGCACAACACTGACAGCTGCCCCACCTCGTCGCGGTACGCGGTTTCATCACCCCCGGAGATGCAGCCCACCACAGTGATGTCATCAGCAAACTTTATGATGGAGTTACTGGAGTGGGCGGCGGTGAAGTCGTGAGTGTAGAGGGAGTAGAGTAGAGGGCTCAGCACGCAGCCCTGAGGGGAACCAGTGCTGAGACTGAGGGCCGTGGAGGTGTGGGTACCTATCCTCACCTTCTGTGGGCGGTCAGTCAGGAAGTCCTTGATCCATAGGCAGGTGGAGTGGGATAATCCCAGGTCTAATAGTTTGGTCACCAGTCTGTCAGGGAGGATGGTGTTGAAAGCCGAGCTGAAGTCCACGAAGAGCAGCCGTGCGTAGCTCCCCCCCCTTTCCAGGTGGGACAGGGCAGAGTGGAGAGCTGTGGCGATGGCGTCCTCCGTGGACCTGTTAGCTCTGTAGGCGAACTGGTGAGGGTCCAGTCTGGGCGAGAGGGATGAGACGATGTGGGATCGGACCATCTTCTCAAAGCATTTCATGGGGATGGGGGTGAGTGCCACTGGACGGTAGTCATTTAGGCAGCTGATGGTGTTCTTTTTCGGCACCGGGATAATTGTAGACGTTTTCAGGCAGGATGGGACGTTGGCCTGGGACAGGTTGAAGATCTTAGTGAAGACCCCCGCCAGCTGATCAGCGCAGTCTCTCAACACCCGTCCCGAGACGCCGTCCGGCCCCGCTGCTTTCCTCTGGTTCACGGCCTTCAGCGTGCGTCTCACCTCGTGCTCTGTGAGGATGAGGCTGCTGTGGGCTGGTGGATGTGGTGTGGCTGCTTCCGTTGGCACCACCTCGTAGCGGGCGTAGAAGGAGTTCAGCTCCTCCACCAGCTGAGGGTCGCCCCCGTCGGCCGAGGGGTGGCTGGGTCTGTAGTTTGTCATGTGTTGGACCCCCTGCCACACCTGCCTGGAGTCGTTGCTCTGGAAGCAGTCCTCAATCCTCCCCTTGTAGTCCTTCTTGGCCCTCTTGATCCCCCGCTTCAGGTCAGCTCTGGCAGTGCTGTATAGCTCCCCCTCTCCAGATCTGAAGGCGGTGTCCCTCTCCTTGAGCAGACGCTGCACCTCTCTAGTCATCCATGGCTTCATGTTGGGATAAACCCGAATGCGCTTGTCCACAGTGATGGAGTCTGTGCAGTGCTTGATGTAACCCAGGACCGCTGATGTGAACTGTTCCAGGTCCTCATGTTCGAAGACCTCCCAGTCGGTGGTCTCAAAGCAGTCTTGCAACTGTGGAGTGGCGCCTTCGGGCCAGGTTTTAACTGACTTTTGTGTGGTGAAAGCACTTTTCCTGATGGGGGTGTAGGATGGGATTAGGAGTAGGGACACATGGTCTGACTGGCCTAGATGGGCTAGCGCTTTAGCTCTGTAGCCCAGCTTAATGTTGGAATAGACCTTGTCCAGTGTTTTGTCCCCCCTCGTGGCACATTTAACATGCTGGTAGAGTCTAGGAAGCACTACCTTTAAGTTAGCATGGTTAAAGTCCCCCGCAATGATGTGGACAGCCTCAGGATACGTGCTTTGTTGATTACTAATTGTATCATGCAGCTGACCTAGCGCCACGCTAGCATTAGCATCCGGTGGAATGTACACTGCAGTTATCAATACGACATTAAATTCCCTTGGAAGATAACTGGGCCGGCATTTAACTGTCATATATTCCAGGTCCTGGGAACAGTGGTTACTCACAATGTTTGTGTTGTCCCCCAAGTGTCCTTTGTGTATATTAGGAGGCCCCCTCCGCGCGATTTCCCTGAAGCCTCCTTCGTTCTGTCCTGACGGTGGAGAGTGCGGCCTGCTAGCTCGATAGCTAAGTCCGGGATGGATGAATGGAGCCAGGTTTCTGTGGCGATTAGCACGCAGCTATCCTTCACAGTGTTGTTAGTTGCCACCTGTAGTCTCAGTTCGTCCATCTTGTTTGCGAGTGATCTTGCATTTGTTAGGAAAATACTCGGCAGCGGTGGTTTGTCCGGACGTTTCCTTAGCCTCTCTAGCAGACCGGCTCTGCACCCTCGTTTCTGTTTACGTTCCTTCCTCCGTCTGCGACGCTTGGTTCTGGGTGTGGTGAACCACGGAGCGCCGGGGCTTCTGGCTATATCTACCGGTATGTTAATTCCGCGGATAAACTCGGCTGTGACGGTGCTATCTCCGAGTAATCCGACTTTTAGTAAATCGTGTCTACTGTAGTTATTTTCCGCCCAGCATGATGTTAACGGAAAAAGTAAAAAAACATACACAACTAACATTAAAAAGCACCAAACGGGAGAGCTGTGAGCCTCAGCGACTTGTCGCGACGCCATAATCTTTTATCCAAAGTTAATAGTCACTTATACAGATTTGTTGGTTAATTTAGCAGATCTAACAATATTGATCCTGATACTGTGCCCTGATCGCAGGTGCAAAACCCATAAACTCCACAAACAATCACTAATACAAGAGAGCGGAGACATTACATTACATTACATTACAGTTATTTGGCAGGCACTTTTATCCAAAGTGACGTACAATAAGTGCATATTGAAGGTCATTGAAACAACTACAAAGCAAATCTGACAAAGCACAACTTTCTCACAACGTAGGAGCTATCTATAGTAATGAACATAGAATACAGTCGGCTATACAATCTTAACTATTAAAATAGCAAAGAAACACAAGTAGAAAATAAAAGAAACAGGAAGTACGTACTATATAATTGGCCCTATATAGGTAGTTAGTCAAGGTGGAGTCTGAAAAAGTGCGTTTTCAGACCACGACGGAAAACAGACAGTGTTTCAGCTGAGTGCAGCGGAGTGGGGAGTTCGAGCTAGGGTGGAGAAGTTCCTTAGTCGGGACGAGCGAGAGCCGTTAACACAGAGGGAGGGAAGTGCAAGTCACCCTGCAGCAGCAGAGTGAAGTGGTCGAGCAGGAGCATAGTGCTGGATCAAGTCCTGTAGGAAGGAGGGGCCTGACCTTTTGGCTGCAGTGTAGGCCATGGTCAGAACTTTGAACCTGATCCTGGCCACGCCTGGCAGCCAGTGGAGTGACCTCAGCAAGGGGGTGACGTGTGAAAACTTCGGGAGGTTGAACACAAGCTAAGCAGCCGTGTTCTGCACCAGTTGTAGGGACAGAATGGCGCAGGCTGGTAGGCTTGCAAGAAGGGAGTTGCAGTAGTCCAGACGTGAGGTGACCATGGTCTGAACAAGGAGCTGAGCGGAGTAGGTGGTCAGGTACGGCCGAATCCTCCTGATGTTGTACAGGAGGAACCTGCAGGACCGTGCCCTTGCCCTGATGTGCTCTTTGAAGTCCACCCGTCCAGGACCACCCCCAGGTTCCTTGCAGAGCGGGAGGCGGTCATCATGGTTCCGTCGACTGTGATGGACAGGTCTAGAAGCGGGGAGGTCTTGTATGGCATGAAGAGCAGCTCAGTCTTGTCAAGGTTGAGCTTCAGGTGATGGCTAGACATCCACTCAGACATGTCAGCCAGGCAAGCAGATATACTCGCCTTAACCTGTGGGGTAGAGGGAGGGAAAGGAAGGAAGAGTTGAGTGTCATCAGCATAACAATGGTAAGAGAAGCCATGTGACTTAATAACCAAACCAAGAGACTTAGTATAAATGGAGAACAGCAGAGGACCCAGTACAGATCCCTGTGGGACTCCTGTAAAAAGTGGATGAGGTGCAGAGACAGAGCCCTTCCAGGAGACTTGGTAGGATCTATCTGTGAGATAGGATGTAAACCAAAAGAGAGCAGTTCCAGAGATGCCCATCTCAGCCAGTGTGGAGATCAGGAGTTTGTGGTTGACCGTGTCGAACGCTGCAGACAGGTCAAGGAGAATCAGAATAGAAGAGAGGGAGGAGGCTCTAGCAGTGGCGAGTGCCTCGGTCACAGCCAGGAGTGCAGTTTCAGTAGAGTGCCCGGTTCTGAAACCGGACTGATGAGGGTCGAGCAGGTTTTTCTGGTGGAGAAAAACAGACAGTTAGTTCAGGGCAGCTCGTTCAAGAGTTTTTGACAGGAAGGGCAGGAGAGACACAGGACAATCATTTCTGACATTAGAGGGGTCCAAGCTAGGTTTCTTAAGGAGTGGGGTAACATGGGCCGTTTTGAAAACAGCAGGGACATAGCCACAGGTTAAGGAGGTGTTAATAATGGAGGACAGATATGGAAGGACCTCACCGGATATAGACTGCCAAAGGGATGGGGTCCAGTGGGCAGGTGGTTGCACGCTGGTGTGATACAAGTTGGAGTACATCTGTGTCCTCCAGAGTCTTAAAGGACAGAAGTGTAGCTGTGGGTTCATTATGGGGAAATTGGGGTGTCACCGGATGTGTGAACGAGTTTTGGATCTTGGCTACCTTCTCCTCAAAGTGGATCAGATAGTCGTCAGCAGAAAGGGAAGAGGGTCAGGGGGTGGAGGAGGGATCAGCAGGGAAGAGAAGGTGGAAGAGAGTTTATGTGGGTTAGACACACATGCATTCATTTTTGACAGAAAAAATTTAATCTTAGCAGATGTGGTTGCTGATGTGAAGGCTGCCAGCAGAGTGTGATATGAGGCCAGATCATCTGGGGATCTGGATTTCCTCCACTTTCTCTCAGCAGACTCTCCTCTAAAGCTGCGAAAGTCTACACCATGGCAACAGCAGTGAGGAGACAGGGATTCACTCATCGGTTACTGGCGGGGAGCCAGCGAGAAATGGTAGCGAGTCACTCAGAAACAGAGAGGAAAGGCAGGGAGTCTCAGATGCAGTCCAAAACAGCGGGAGAAGGCACCGAATAAAGTCAGCACAACAGGTAGCCTTCCCTTAATCCATAATTTTATTTCCGTTTGTGATGACAATGAAAAAAAGCATTAAAAGGCATAAAGGCCGATGGTTTAGCAGCAGGACGATGAAAGTTAACAAAAATGTAAAGTTTAAAGACGAAAAAAAACATTTCCAGAATTCAAGGGGAAGTGGCTGCGCACACCCGCGCGCCGACGTACTTTACATTACATTACATTACATTAGTTATTTAGCAGACCTTTTATCCAAAGCGACATACCATAAGTGAATATAGAGCTGTGGGTAAATCAGCTATACTACAATTATATTCTAAATACTATTATAAACCATAACAAACAGTTAGACAAGAAAACACGTATCATGAGAGGTCCTAGATTAGTATCAGTCAAGGTGGAGTCTGAAGAGGTGTGTCTTCAGGCCACGACGAAACGCAGGCAGGGTTGGAGTAGAATGTAGGGGAATGGGGAGTTCATTCCACCACTGAAGAGCTAGGGTGGAAAAGCTCCGCAGTCGGGACGAGCGAGAGCCGTTGACACGGAGGGGGGGGAAAGTGTGAGTCGCCCTGCTGTAGAAGAGCGAAGTGGTTGAGCAGGAACATAGTTCTGGATTAAGTCCTACAGGTAGGCGGGGCCTGCCCTATTGGCTGCAGTGTAGGCCAGGGTCAGAACTTTGAACCTGATCCTGGCTGCAACTGGCAGCCAGTGGAGTGACCTCAGCAGGAGGGTGACATTTTCGGGACGTTGAACACAAGCCGGGCAGCTGCGTTCTGGATCAGTTGAATCACTCATAGGTATAGCAGATGAAATGGATCCTTTAAATACTCCACTCATCCATTTTTTGGTGGTAGCAGATATTTAAAATGATAATTTTAATATGTCTGTTCGTTTATATTGTACTTAGAGCGGCTCACAATTATTTCTCTTTCTCCAGTATTGGCATCGCCTGTCTTATGAAATAATTTAAATTCAAGAATACATTTTGTGTTCAGTTATGTTTGGAGGGTGTTTTATATGTTGAAAACATGTGAGAGTTACATGAAGGACCATTCAATAAATAATGCAATCGCTCCAGAAACAGAATTAGTATTCATTATTGTCAACATTAGCTTTAATCTCCAATGTGTAGGTTTTAAAAGGCTAGAAAATGGCATGTGAAGAATCTAAAGTACATTAGCTGGTCTGGATAATATGTAGAAGTCCATTCTTTCCCCATATGGTATCAGATCAAAGAGCCAAATGGGTCTCAGTTCTTTGACTACAATGCTTTCATGGATGATGGTGGTTGACCTCCTGTGGCTTGTGCACAAGTTCAATACAATAACAGTAATACACTGAGCTGTCTGGCGCATCCATAATTCAGATCCTTTCAAAGTGCTGTTAATTAGTCATCCATTTTCTGACACTGTGTCATGCGCCTGATTTTCAATTACCCTTAATGGAGAGCTGTCACCTTCAAAATAAATTAACCAAAGAAATAATTACATATTTCATTAAAGCAAATATTGAGCTTTATTTTATAGCCTGAACAGGGAACAAAACATTTGTATAGAGGCATGCTAAATTCCATAAAATAGTACTTACATGGTAGCAGAGAGAGTTATGGAGTGGTTATTTTTTTCATACAACATTTGAAATGACATGGAAAGCTTTTTCTCAATTATGGCATGCTTTGACTTATTTAACATTTGAAACCTGTGGTGCACATTAATTGACAGCACTATTGATTGCTGTGTCTTCCAAAAAAATCTGAAAGAAACTGGATACCTCCATGTTACAAGAACAACATGCTGTTTGCTATCTCTGTCAATATGTATCTCTTATTCCAAAATCATGGTGTTATCAACGTCTATGGTTGCAGAGTAAAGTAATTATTTCCATCTTAAGATAGTATAATGCCTTTCAACACAATCATTCTGTTGAACATAAGAATTTGACTCCTGCAACATTTATTTTCTTTCTCAGGGAGCAATATGAAAAATAATTGCCTGCTATGCGTACAGATAGCAGAATGATCATATTGCACAAAACCGTTGTAGCAGAAAGGTTAACTAATTA
Organism: Ilyophis sp. 1 JC-2022; assembly: GCA_022702515.1. Lineage (NCBI taxonomy): Eukaryota > Metazoa > Chordata > Actinopteri > Anguilliformes > Synaphobranchidae > Ilyophis > Ilyophis sp. 1 JC-2022. The sequence continues at coordinate 21,699 of JAKUDI010000123.1, forward strand.
TAAAGGTGCTTTGGGCATTGAAACACATTTTCTCTGTGCAAAATTTGGCAGTGTGTATAATCCTGTACTTTACAGGACTACATTCAGCTTTGTTTTGCAGTGGCACTTCTGCTATGGGGAAGCTAAGATTCTGGTAATTTCTCTTTCATATCACAGTAAAAAATTAAGATAACAATCACAGAACATTTGATCGATACCAGAAACAAAATTCACAAAGAGTTGGAATTACCCGATGGGATATAAATGCACAGCACTGGTTTGTTTTTTCAATGCCAGTAATGCATAGTCATGAATCCACAGGGTGGGTCTTTAACTCCCATTCCAGCTTCTACCAAAATCGTTTGCGAATTGTGGAATCATCTTATCTTGTAATTATTTGCGCCCTCGTTTGTCATTTCATGTTTCATGGAACATTCTGTCTGTACACTCAAATTATTATAGGGATGAGTTACTCCAGTATATCTATCTTGCGTTAGTTTAATGAAAAATATACATGTTTTGGAACGGAACATATTTACATCTAATAGAATCAACTCTCTGATTTTAAATTAACATGATTAGTTTGCATAGATGCAAGGGGGAAAACATTAATTGGGTTTAATTATACCTGCAAAGAAACATGCCTTTTAAATTAACAAGATTCACTTAGTTTGACCCGACGTGAATGGAATGTGTTGGATTAATTACACCTGCTTGAGACACATGCCACGTCTCGCGATATGTCCTGAGGCACACAGAGGAAGAGCAATTGCTGATACTACATGTGGTAAGTAGTCATATCTACTAGCATCGATTAATGTTTTGATAAGGTCTACAAATATGAAACATGGTTGTTATTAGGTAAGATTATACACCTACCATGAATATTGACCGGGTTATTAGCTAGCTAATTAGAACTGTATGGCTAAATTGGCTCGAGGATTCAACCCTAGTCAAATATGCATGCAGGTTCGCAAATGTGTGTACATAATATCTACAGTAAAAAACTATACATATTAACTGTGAAGTCAGCTAAATTTGTTAATCTGTAGTGGAAGTGCTAATCTGGTCGAGTAACACATTAGCTAAATTAGCTAGCTATGTTTCTTGGCTCATCATATTCCCATTTTTGATCCAAATCAAAACATTTCATAACTCAATTTAAAAAATAATACGACATTAGAGATTTCTGTAAAGGCTAGTGGAGCATAGAACAAATTAACTACAGGAATGGTTGACCCTTAAACACGATGAAAGTCCATCTCGTGGAGGAACTGTTAAGCTAACTGCCGAAAAAGTGCAGATTCGAGCTAGCACTTTCACCACTGCCTGGTCCCAAGGTTAGCAGTGAAATAACGCTGTACACGTAATTCGCATAGGCTTCGGCATAGGATTACCCTCATTTAGTCTAGCACTTAAAAGCATAGGTTCTAAATTAGCCACTTTCACACATGCACTGCACCCCTGAATTTATCTAGATATTACCCGGAGGGGCTGTATGTGAGAACGCAAATGTCTGAATCAGTTGGACCTGACATTAAACGGACTCTACCCTGCCAGCTCCCTTGTACAAAGTCTGTCTAATGTCCGATTGAGCCCATGTGTGAATAGAGCAGGTCATTGTCCGGAGAATTCATAGCGAACGTGTGGGCGTGTTGATGACATTTCTATATCATGCGATAATTAGAGCTATGCCTATCTAGATAGCTAGGTATCAGGTTAGGCTAGTAACGTTAGTTAGCTAGACATATGAACGTAAACGTTAGCTAGCGAGCTAGGTAGGTGGCTAATTAGCTAGCTGTTTCCCCCCTGCATAGCTAACTAGCTAGCCACGCTATCAAACTGGAAAAATGTGTGACTAATCAATTTGACAACATTGCCATGAGCTACCAACCATTTATTTCCTCGAAGCCACTTGCAAAATTTTTGAGGCACATTTTAATTAACTAGCTAGCACCATTCGCCAACTTGCTAGCTAGCTAACAAGCAGTCGGGGTCATCCCTATGTTCCCTCAGCCCTATGTTCCCTCAGACCTATGAATCAGGCCCTATGTTCCCTCAGCCCTATTTATTTCAGTTAAATTTCTAATATTTATTTCAGTTAAACTCAATAAATACCCTCTATGATATTTGAACAAAAAAAATTATTGGGAAAATGTCTTTAGCCCTGTCCAGACGGGATTGCCCGACAACGTCAGTAATGTATTTTTTACCATAGCACCCAGTGATTTTAACGACTTGCAATGCATCTCTCCGATCCAACTACAGGCTCCATTAAGGTGCAGTTATACTTTCCACGAGTACTGTAGGCTAGTGTATTTTCAGGGGGCTAGATCAAAACACCAGTAGGCTAACAGAGGCTTTTTGGGCACTTTAACGCTAACTCTAAAATGGCTGCTATGCAGTGGCGGGCCGTGCATTTCACACCTAGGCCTTCAGTGGCCTTCCACCTCTTAATACCATCATTATGACGCCATGGCTCTAGAAACTATACATTTAGACAGAAACGCAGTATAACCGGGCGTTGCATCACCTTAACATAGTCAAGTACAACAGAGTTATATTCATATTTCCGAAGCATTTATAATCAATAAATCCGCATTTACAATTAAGAGTGTTAAACTACCAGCTTTAAGATCGCTTGGATACTGTCAAAACTTTAAAATAAAAGGCGCTTTTAAGGGATTAGTCTACAAAGTTTTATTAAGTCCACCAAAAGTATGTTAGCTTTAACAAGTTTGTTCACTAAACAGCGCATTGTCGCACCCAAAGCAGTTTCATTTAAGAAACGTGACGATAAAGACACATAAACTATTCACTGAAAATAAAAGAAAACAAACAAATAATTTGCATTTGTTCATGCGGATATATTTGCGACAGTGGTGAAAGTGTATTCCTAGCCTTGAATGTCCACTTTGACTCGCTAGCGTCGGCTCGCTATCGTCGGGGTTGGCCGTTCTCTTCTGACGATGTCTAGCTTTTCTTGAAAGGTTCGTCTTGAAAATGACGTTGTAATTATATCTGCGACCAAATCGATCTCTTCTCCTCCTTCAGCCATTGCGGGTTGAAAAAAAAAACAGCTTGTAGAAATCTACACAAATGAGCTCACGTTCAGTTTGCTAGCTGTCTGCATAGCTCTGCCTCAATAGTGCGTATCCAATCAAAAGACGTGCACGTGCTGACGTTTTCGTACGCCTGCTAGCTGGCCCCGGTGTCGCCAACTCGAAATCTGATTGGTTAACACCACAGGCTTGTTTCGGTTCACTTTAAGCTACAGGCGCCCGCACTGTCGATTCTGAAGGCCTAAGGGCAGATTTCTTGGACCCTGGCAACACATTATGGCTGAAATATGATTGGATAAAAGCTCTAACATAAAGGCCAGCCCTCCAAATCTCGATCTGAGGCTGGAAGCAGCGCAACCAAGAGGAAAGCTATGAAATGAAGAGAATAGACTATGGGGAATAATTTAATATATATTTGTGGAAAAAATATATCAAAATTTAATTTATATTCTGATGATGTTTAGGCCAGCAGAGAAGGCCTTGCTGGCCCTGACGGCCCGCCACTGCTGCTATGTAAGGAAGTGTGATACCTGGAAACTGTGGAGGAAAGATTTTAGTTGTTCAGAACTTCAGGTACCAACGGCATCAAACGAGGGGTGACAATATTCAGTGGCGGTGCTGGCAAAAGGACTGCAGAGCAAGAGTGAGTACAAACATGTTCAATGATGAGGATGCAACTTTGACTATGCACATCCCCCGGAAACAGCCATGGTGAGCAGGGCCCGATTCCGACAAAGAGTTTTAGCAGAGGTAAGGCAGGATCCAACTGTACCAGTTAGACGGGTTTACAATGGAGAATGTGTGCAACAGCGTCGGCAGGTCCAGGGAGGAGGTGACAGACCACTAATACCGGGGTTTCAGTCGGTCCGATGAATGACGCAAAGAGCCAGGTCTGAAGAGATGCCACCCATCCTAGGGACTGTAGATGAAGTGGTGGTCGCAGGCCCATGGGCCCACACATGGGCCCAAGAACATTTTTTATTGCATGCTGACAATGACTGGGGCATAATGGTGTTTGCATCGGAAGACAACCTGACACAGCTGCAACAATGCAGAACATTTTACATGGATAGTACCTTTAAAAGTTGTCCTCGACCATACAGCTAATGTTTTACCATACTGGGAAGCCTTCATGGTTTTGTACTACCACTTGTACATGTGCTTATGGAGCAACGCACCATTGGACACTACAGGCAAGTGTTCCAAGCTGTCAAAGTGGCCATTAGATGAGTTACCCACCACAACTGGTACCCTTAAGTGGTAATCTGCAACTTCGAAAATTAGTTCCCTCAAGCCAGAGTAAGTGGCTTATTTCCATTTCAACCAAGCCCTATGGAAGAGAGTCCAACAGCTCGGATTGGCTGTTCCCTTTCAACAAGACCGTCACCTGGCTGAAGTCATCTGTAAGATCATGGCCCTGGGTTACCTGCCTCTTGCTCTGGTTCAGATTAACTTTAACACACTTGTCAATGGCAGATATACCAGATGTTTTGTGAGACACTACCCTGCAATGGAGGACTTCTTCACCTATGTGAGGAACATGTACATCAGACGTGGATCCACCTTCCCGCCTGCTCTGTGGAATGTCTTCGAGAGGGGCATGGACCAAAGGACAAACAACCATATCAAATGTGAGTGTTGTTGTAAATCGTCTGTGTGAAAGTAAATTTTCTGTTTACTCTTTCTTTAATTGTTTTAATTTTCTTCATGGTAGCTTACCACCGGACATTAAATGACGCAGTGCAAGTGCGCCATCCTTCTCTGTGGCTATTCATCCGCCACTTGAAAGATCGCCAGACGCTGACTGAAGAAAGAACCATGATGGCAGAGAGAGGCGAGGCACCTCCACCAAGGCGACGGAAGTGGAGGGACCTGGAGACCCAACTTCTCAGACTGAAGGGACAGTATAATGATGGCAATAGAAAGTCATGCCATGACTTTATGATGTCTGTGACCCAACAACATCATAAGGCTCTTGATATCTTATTTGCTGGTACTCTTACAAGCGATACTATAACAGCTCTGCATTTGAATGGATCTCTATGGGAATTGGGGGGTGAGACAAGATTTAGCTGTAAATTACACTGGAACAATATAGAACACATGGTTGGCTAAGTGGCTCTAAGTCATCAAGGGTCTGATGTATTAAACAAGCCTTTAACCATCACTCTGCTGCCAGAAATACAGTAGATATGGATGGATAACTTGAAGGGTTTCTTCTCCTGACTTATTTTTCCATAGAGTTCAATTGGAAAATCTGTCAGGAGAAACAACCCTTAAAGTGATCCTTCCATATCTACTGTATTTCTGGCAGCAGAGTGATGGTTAAAGGCTTGTTTAATACATCAGACCCTTGATGACTTAGAGCCACTTAGCCAACCATGTGTTCTTTTTTCCTGTGTCATTTCACTTTATTGCACATAACTTTTTTAAAGAATTGGAATGTTACAATTTCTTTAGCTGTGTAGTTTTATTGAGTTCATACCAATGTCTGGTGTGAATCTCATGTGAATAGCTACATTGGAAATATGTTTGATAATACAATTGTTGACGTGTCCAATACTTATTTCCCCCGTTGTATGTTTCACTGTTGAGATGTTCCAGCATTTTTTGGTTATAATATTGCGCGTCCAAAAGAACGATTACACCACCTTTATCCGCAGAACGAATGGTAATCTCAGCATTACTTTGTAGTTCTTTTAATGCGTTTCGTTCATCAGATGAAGTATTTGGGGCCTCTGTCATTTTTTTTCATGTTGTCCAAATCTTTTTCAACCAATTAGTCAAAAGTGGATATAATGGGACTATTATTGGTTGTTGGATTAAATGTTGATTTGGGGGCAAATTGAGTTAGTTTCTTTAACCCTTTGACACGTACGGTCACACCGGTTGTACAGCGCTAGAGTGGTCCCTGAAGCGTACGGTCACACCGGTGTGATTAGAACACAAGATTAGAACGTCTATTAACGAATGACGCAACAATAGGCCTGTGGGCTGACGCAACAATAGGCCTGTGGGCTAACCCTAGTAAACACACAGTTCCACAAAAACATTGTACCAAATAAACATCTTTACAACATTTACATTTATTTGTTTATGCAGACGTTCACACTTTCACAGAAGTAATGTAAGCAGCAAATACCCCCTAGCCTATAACGTTGATTTAGCTACAGTTCGCTAACGTCATTGCTAACCAAGCTGTCCAAATGAGCTAACTACAGACTGACAGAAAATATAATATACACAAGCGATTGTGATATAGCGATTACACTTTACAATGTTTTACATCACGGGTAAACTCATCCGTGATCAAAATAATTGACGAAATACTCGAAAAACGCATTTTCGAAAAAAATCCGGCAGTAAGCTAATATTGTTCTTCCGCATTCAACCAAAGATGATGCATTTTGAAAAGATACTCCACTTGCTCCCAACTGTAACCATATCAATTCTCAACCAAGTTAACCTGGAAGTGAGTTATCTTGTCACGTTATCATCTTTGGTATGACCAGAGATGACGTTAAATGGCTGCGCCCGTGTTATTAGCTTTATCAGAGATCAATAGCATACTCCGGAGCAGAAGGTGGCGGTAATGCACCAACAAGCTGTATGCCAACCGCCGTAAAAAAACACGAAGAAGAATAGCATCTCATAGCATCTCATAGCATATGGTAAGCAGTAACGTACAACCTTCAAAAATGTACTTTACCAACATCATGGGTGTCCATTGCAATGGTTGCTTGAATCGGAACACGCCATTTGTAACAACTATTTAAAAACATGCGAAAAATATTTAAAATAAAAACATTTTCACCACACAATTAGCTGACAGATATTTTTATTGATGCAAATGAAAGACAGTGCAGTTAGCTTCGGAGTCAGATGATGACTGTCCCTTGTCGCCTCACACATACTGAGAGTCATCTAGTGTTGTTATATATATATATAGTGTAGGCTATGTATATGTATGTATGCGTGTGTGCTAATATTAGCGAACTCTCAACCGTGCGAAGGCTACTGCTGTGACGTAACAATAGAATTATAGAACACCTGTTGCACACAGAAAAAAAACAAAAAAAAACTCACGCTTTGGGGCTGTTGAAAATATTTTGGAACTTACGTGCGAAAGGGTTAAGTTGCTTCATTAACTTCTCATTTTGGATCCATAGCTTCTTCAGCTGTTTTTTCACAGCAGAATTTTGTTTTACTCTCTTGGGTTTCAGTGGACGTTGTATCTCTTTGGGTGAATGTGATGGTGTGCTGCACAAAACAGGTACTGGGGCTTCATTGACCTCTTCATGATCAGACGGTTGATCATGAGCCTGAGGTGACTGGAGTAAGTTCAAGTACAGCCTTAGTGGCCTTGTCCCTTGCCCTACATCTCTTTTTTGACTTTCTCCATTTTTCTTGTAGCTTCTTTCTTGTTGCTGCTGACATAGACTTCACACTGAGGGTAACAATTTGTCCACGTGCTTTTTTCTCCTGATATCTGCAGAAAAAATTATGAAACCTTAACTATTGTGAAATAACAAAGTATTTCTGATCATGTAATGAAACGTTTCAATGCTTAGGCTATGATCATTCTTGGTAGCTTGTTAAATTTACTTTGTGCGTCTCTCTCTCAAGATGTCCTCTCTCCGCCTAGGATCTGCATTCAACCTCTCCCTGTACTTTCTGGTCCCGTCCTTGCTCATCATTATCTGCCTCAGCCTGGCTCTCAGACCTTCTGCCTGGATCTCAAACTAGCCTAAATGAAACAGAGTAGGACTGTTTTACCTGCAGTGTCCACCAATGCTGAGAGAAAGAGGGAAAAGGGCAAAAGTTGAAAGGAAAATACAAAAACCACTACAGTGGACAATGTGCTATTATAGGTTGGGAGGGAGGAGGGAGTTTGGGAGGGAGGGAGTTTGGGTGGGAGGAGGGAGGTTGAGAGGGAGGGAGTTTGGGAGGGAGGGAGGATGAGAGGGAGGGAGGGAGGTTGGGGAGGATTCTGCTTATTTGCTAGCTAATTAACTATCTAGCTAGACTGATTATTCTAGCCTAGCTTTCTAGCCATATGATTCAGTGGGTAGTTCCTAGCGATTAGCGGTAGACTAGCTACCTAGCTATGCACCCCTGATGAGTTTGCACCCCTTTATAAAGCCTACGTCCACTGGTGTGACGGCCATTTCCACCAGTGTGACGCTGATTCATGTCACACTATAGGACAGTGCTGTCACACCAGTGGACATTTTCAGTTACATGGTCAGTTTGTGGCCTAGCTATATGACAGAGAGTCTTCAATCCAACATTACAGTGTAAGGTTTCCATTATTTTTAAAAGTCAACTAATATAAATTTATGAAAATGTTTATATCAATACTTTAATTATGTCACACCAAAGGACTACGTCATTGATCCCATTTCCAACAGTGCACAGAAAAAGCAATATTTGATAAATATCTGAGTCAGAACTCACCTTGTCCTTCAGTGATGTCTACTGTACTTCCTGGATGAAGAAGGACCCTTCGCAGTTATGGGATGCCCAAATTAATGCCTGTTCTATATTCACAGAATGGTGTCACACTAGGTGGACATCAGATTTGCGGACAAAAAGTAATGTGATATAACTATTTGGAGTGGGGACATGAAGACTTATAACCTATAGTTTCATAAAGTAAACACTGTTATTATATGTATAAAAGTAATTTAATGTATTTGGTCTTATTTTTTATTTAATTACAGTCATTTGAAAATCTGCAATGTTACCCTGGACAGTCACACCAGTGGACAATGGTCATGTTTCAAACAAAATATTAACAAATATATACTTGAATTATAACGATCATGAATTACAGATGTATTCGTTTTAGAAAAGGAAAAGGAATCGATCTCTAAAAACAGATATTTTAATAAAACTTTACCAATTATTATTTATATTTGTCACCGTAAACACAAAAATGGAGCGTCAAGTCAACCACCCACATACAGAGGTAAACTCAGTTACATAGTAGTAGTAGATTCAGTTAGAATCTAACAGCTTGACACAAACGCAGGTGTGGGTGTTTGAACACTTTAGCATTCATTTAAAATTTGTGTCATGTATTTCACACCATGTATACTTTGCCTTATGAGGGATTTGCCCTATCTGGTATACCTAGCAAGTGATGACACTTAAAGCCATCCCTCTGCCAAACAGTCACTAAGAAGCTTTAAAACTAAATAGGTTGCACATTTTAATGCATAACTTCATACTTCAGATCAAAATGTCATATCCCATTCCCTTTAAAAGCCTGCTTTTCCACCTTGGCGGATTGCTTATATGATGGCGAAACAATATATATCTGCAGTTAAATTTAGTTAAAAGCACCTGCAACAGCTGAGAATAAGCTACCAATGGCTTCCGTCTCACCTTAGAAAAATACAATAAAGCTGTCAGGTTGGCAACCCAGAGGTTCACACATATTTACTCTTGTTTTATAATGTCCTTCCTAGCAGCTTAATCACACATAGCTTCACTATAATGTGAAACATCTGAATCAATTGAATGTCTTTATTAAAATTTTGTTTGTGGGTCTGCCCCACTGTCTGTCTTTTTTACTGCTGGAAACTACAACTAAAGTTTCCTAATGAGAAAATAAGTCCACTTTCCTGGGAAGATCATGAAAAGTGCAATTGAAAGCAGGTGAAACAGACCTTCTCCTGCATGAAGTTAAAGCGCACATGCAGAGAATGGCATTTAAAATCAATTGTAAATGAATTGTTCTCTTTAAAATTGTTTTGTTTAGTGATGGTAGAACAGGTGAAATCTGTGGGGTTTTAATAAGCTGAGAGTATGGAAACTTGGTCACGAAGAATAAGGTTCAGTTAACATTGACATTTATCTCCATAGGCTAAAACCTTTGCACAGCAAATTCGCTGTAGCCAGTAGCCTATTCCATTTGGAAACAATAAATGCAACAGTGTCTCGTCCCTGAACTGCACCTCAGGGCGTCTGCAGCAAAATGGAATCACTAGCTGAAAATAGAGAAAATAGAAAATTAATAACACAGCAATTCAAGCCAGTCAAAAAACCAAATTACAAAATCAGTAGTAACACTCAGAATTTTCCATGAAAATATAAAATGCATATATGTATATATTTTATAACAAATTAAGTAATAACACAAAATTAATTAATAAACTCAATCTCCTTCTATGTTGTCTGGCTCTCTGCCACAATCCTGTGCAAGTTTCCCTCGCGTATGACTTCCCATTGTTCTTTGTCCATGTTAAACGTGCAATTTCAAAATAACCTTTCTGTTTCAAACACCCACTTCTCTATCCCCTGGATTCTCAGGTTTCTCATCAAAGTTCAAGCATGTGAAATGTTTTTCGATAATCAAGCCATCAGCTTTTTCAGTCAACAGATGGATCAGCTCGAAACGCACATCCATTACAATTCCCTTTCGCGTATATACAACATTATATTATATTCCATTTATACAAGATTATAAAAGGTAAAAAGGTGCTCTATTCACAGCGTCGCAGCAATTTATACAGTTTCAGAATCACTCCAACTAGAGCGTGTTTGATCACAAGCTTTGTGAATTTTATAGCACATAATAATTACACAAACGATGACAAAAACTTCATACATTTTACTACACGGTTCCGGAACACAATAAATACGTGTTTTTTGAAATTTTAAAAAATACTTCTGTAACAACCGGTGGAAAATAGGGACCCAGTAGCAGGCAGGGGTACAATAAACCGAAGTTTAATGTCCGGCAAAGGTACAAAATCTAAATCCAAAGAAAGTCCAACAACAGGCAGAGGTCAAAACAGGAAGGCATGGCAGAGGTACAAAAACAGTCCAGGAACAGGGTCGCGAGAACACGGGCAGAAGTAGAATAAAAACCAGGAGATCAAAGAGACACAAAACATAAAACTAACAAATTCAAAACAAAGAAAACTCTGGGGAAAAACCAATACTAAAATACTAACTCACACACGAAACAAAAACTCAGAAAACAAACAGATACTTGAAACATAGACTCAGAAGACCAGATACTCGAATACTAGCACAATAGGCAACAAACAAATGCTATAAGATGTGAGGAACTCGCGACGAAGGACTAGGACAACTGGGTTAAATACACAGAGGGAGACAAGAAACAATGAGGATCAGGTGTGAGGAAGCAGGGAGGGGAGATGGCTCACAGGTAAGAACAATGAGGGAAACAAGGACCAATAACAAGGGCAGACGTAAAACACGGACTGGATTTTCACATAAACAACGACGACAACAGACCTGGAGTTTAACAGGTAACAAGTGCACAGCTCGAAGGAGAGGAACACGTAAGTGGACACATGTGCAGAGAATGCAAAATCACCGATAGATACCAGGATAGGATAACGAGGGAGAATGACAGCTGCAGGTAGAAACTCAAGATAAATTAGTAATGTTAGTAGAAAATTCTAAATCCCTAATGTTAGTCAGTTAGTTGTTTAGTATTACATACACAAGTTAGTCATTAATAGATTAGTAGACCCTAATTCTAAGATGTTAGTGATTGTTAGTTAATTAGTATTATTTACAATTAAATAATTTAGTAAGAAGGAAGGAATGAGAGGAAATACAGAGAAAACCGAAATGTGACGAAGACAGGGAGTGACAGAAATACAAAACACAGGACAGTGAAACCACAAATAATCAGAAACAAATAACTGAATGAAAATGAAAATACAAAAAAGACAGACTCAGAACATAACAACTTCGACTTCCCTTCTATATCCACCTATGACCTATTATTCACTATGTGATGACTACTATCCACATTATTATAAATGCTACAAACCAGAGAGCCAAAAATATTTGGACACCTCTATGTGTGCACCGTTTAATTGTCTGTTCTTCCAAACTCTCCACTATCGATATTGGTTGCTTGCGAACAACGGGACGACCTATAATTTGTTCAATCAGAATATCCATACGTGTTTATGTCACTGTCCTATTTTCACTAAGCACACAATACACATTTAATAGTTTTTTCAATCTAGGTCTGCTTCTTTCTCCTCGTCTTCTGAATAATCACTTTCATTCAGTGGATGTAATACCAAATTTCCCTCAGTATACAGCCTTTCTCTCTCCTCCCTCCATGTAGATCTGAGTGCCGGTTCTACTGATTCAAACGGGTTATGGTTAACATATGGTTTTTGTTCTTAAACAGATCAAAATGACAGTCTAATGCATATTCGGGTATAAAAGTGGAGGGAGTCCAAAAGTCTACGGAGAAATTGTAAGGGGTAGCGTGGGAACGAGGACCAGACGCGACAGTGGTTTCAAAAAGTGCTCGACTGAACACCACAAAGCGGGAGGGAAACCCCGCAAACAGGCAATAATGATAATACACCAAAATAATAACTCTCCACACCAGGAGGGAAACCGCTACAACTCAAAGCGACCCGAAGAGGGCGAAAAAACTCTTCACGAGATATTAAAACAAACAACAAAGAAAAACCCTATAGCTCACAACGAGGGAGCCGAAACACATAAACAAGAGGTATAGCGACGGAGAAGACAATCTGTCAAAGACAGAAGACAGAGGTGAAAAAAAGAGACAGGATAGAAACGGCTAACCTAATCTAAGTTTCTATCAAACTCTAGAACACATGCACCCTTGTCCCGTGGAACCACAACACGTTGAGGATATACGGTCGATACTTAGTGTCCGAAATGACCCGTAATTTACCGGCTTTCCTAGACCACAAGAATGGCAATATGGAAGCGTCTACCACAGGTGACGCGAGGTTTAAATAATGACAGGAACTACAGAACAGGTGAATACACTGAGTAGCAAACCCAAAAACAAGAAACGGACAAAGAAACAAAGAGAAGAGACGCAACACGAGCGCTCCCCAGGGAAGTGGTCAAACAGAGAACAGCAGGCTGAGAAACCATGACAGGACCCCCCCACTAAGGGACGACCCCAGACGATCCCTCAAGCCTGCGACCCCGGAAATCCCTGATAAGTTGAGGGTCCAGGATGTTTCTGGAGGGAACCCAACAATGCTCCTCTGGGCCATAACCCTCCCAATCTACTAAAAATTGAAAACCTCTCCCAACCTGTCTCTCGGCTAGAATACGCCGGACCGTGTACACAGGGCCTCCCTCTATCATCCGAGGAGGTGGCGGTGGCTTCTCCGTGGAGGCCAGCGGGCTAATAAGGACTGGCTTAAGCCGGGAGACATGAAAAGTGGGATGGATACGCATCGTACGGGGAAGCTGTAATCTCACCGTAACAGGATTTATGCGCCGAATAATTTTAAATGGCCCAATAAACCGGGGCGCGAGTTTGTGAGACTCCACCCTTAACGGCAGATCACGCGTAGCGAGCCACACGCGTTGCCCTACCCTGAATGAGGGAGCAGGACGACGTTGTCTGTCAGCTGCCACCTTGTGTCTCGCTGCAGCGAGCTGAAGCGCAGTGCGCACCCGCCTCCAAACAGAATGACACCTCCGAATAAAAGATGCCACAGAGGGGACCTCAACATTTCTCTCAAGCTCAGGAAATACTGGAGGCTGATACCCCAGTTGAGCCTCGAAAGGCGAGAGCCCCGTGGATGCATTGCGCAAAGTATTATGGGCATACTCTGTCCAGGCCAGGTGTGCACTCCAGGAATTAGGATTAGAGGCCGCTAGGCAACGCAGAGTGTTCTCCAGCGTCTGGTTGGTGCGCTCGGTCTGTCCATTAGTCTCAGGATGAAAACCAGACGACAAACTGACCGAGGCACCAAGCAGAGAACAGAATGTGCACCAGAACTTGGCCGCGAACTGAGGACCGCGATCCGAAACCACATCCACCAGCAACCCGTGTAGCCGGAAGACGTGATCTATCATTAGTTGCGCAGTTTCAGACGCAGAAGGCAGCTTAGACAAAGCTATAAAATGAGCCGCCTTGGAGAAGCGATCCACCACGACTAAGATCACCGACTTACCCAGTGACATAGGCAACCCGGTGACGAAGTCGAGGGCGATGTGACTCCAAGGACGGCTGGGAATGGGAAGAGGGCGCAAAAGCCCCGAGGGTGGGAGATGTGAACCCTTACTGCGGGCACACACCGGACAAGCTGCCACAAAACTACGAACATCCCTCTCCAGACTAGGCCACCAAAACCGCCGAGCCAGAAACTCCTTTGTGCGGTGAACGCCCGGATGAGCAACTAATTCTGAAGTGTGACCCCATCGTAGTACACGGGACCTAAGTCTCAGAGGAACGAACAAACAGTGAGGTGGCCCCCCTCCAGTCCCAGGATCGGAGCGCAGTGCCCTTTGCACTGCAGCTTCAACGGCCCAAATAGCCGGAGCAACAATGTGGTCGGCGGGAATGATAAATTCAGGAACAGAAGCCCTGTCCGATTGATCAAAGACACGAGAAAGGGCATCTGGCTTAACGTTCTTGGAGCCGGGGCGATACGTGAGCAGGAAGTTGAAGCGCAAGAAGAATAACGCCCACCGGGCTTGGCGAGAATTAAGCCTCTTGGCTAGTTGCACGTACTCCAAATTTTTATGATCCGTCCACACCGTGAACGGATGCTCCGCCCCTTCAAGCCAGTGACGCCACTCCTCAAGCGCCATTTTGACCGCCAAAAGCTCCCGGTCCCCCACATAATAATTTCTCTCGGCAGGTGTTAATACGCGAGAAAAGTAAGCACAGGGGTGCATTTTGTGGTCAATAGGGGATAGCTGGGAGAGAATGGCTCCTACTCCTAACTCAGATGCGTCTACCTCTACTACAAACAGAAGGGAAGGGTTAGGCGTGACAAGAATAGGTTCGGACGTGAAACGTTTTTTGAGGTCAGAAAATGCCGCTTCGGCCCTCGAGTTCCATAGAAACCGAGAAGAGGTTTTTTGTGTGAGCGCTGTAATTCCGAATAAACCTTCGATAAAAATGAGCAAAGCCTAAAAAACGTTGAACCTGTTTGAGAGAGGATGGCGTGGGCCAATTCTTAACAGCCGAGACTTTCTCAGGGTCCATTTGAACCTTGCCATCAGCCACAATGAATCCCAGGAACGACACTGATTTCGTGTGAAAAACACACTTCTCTGCCTTTACAAACAGCTGAGCCTTGAGCAGAGCATTAAGAACCTGCCTGACATGGCGAATGTGACTGGAAATATCAGGAGAAAAAATTAAAATGTCATCAATATACACAAAAACTGATTTCTCAAGCATCTCTCTTAACACATCGTTCACTAACGCCTGGAAAACTGAGGGGGCGCTAGTGAGCCCGAACGGCATCACCTGGTACTCATAGTGACCCGAGTGGGTGTTAAACGCAGTTTTCCATTGGTCTCCCTCCCGAATGCGAACGAGGTTGTAAGCGCTGCGTAAATCAAGTTTTGTGAAAATAGACGCCCCCTGGAGGCGTTCAAATGCCGAATTCATAAGAGGGAGAGGATAACGATTCTTAACAGTTATCGCATTAAGTCCCCTGTAATCAATACATGGCCTAAGACTCCCGTCTTTTTTCCTAACAAAGAAAAAACCGGACCCCGCCGGCGATGTGGAGGGTCTGATGAATCCGTTGGCTAGCGATTCCTCTATGTAAGTTCTCATAGCGGCACTCTCAGGAGCCGATAAAGAATACAGCGCTCCCCTGGGAGGAATCGAGCCAGGGTATAGGTCGAT
>JAKUDI010001230.1:0-29283 GCA_022702515.1 Ilyophis sp. 1 JC-2022
ATGGTATGGGGATGTTTTTCATACTATGGTGTTGGGCCTATTTTTCGTAAACCAGGGATCATGGATCAGTTTTAATACATCAAAATACTTGAAGAGATCATGTTGCCGTATGCCGAAGAGGAAATGCCCCTGAAATGGGTGTTTCAACAAGACAACGACCCCAAACACACGAGTAAGCGAGCAACATCTTGGTTCCAGACAAAAAGGATTGAGGTAATGGAGTGGCCAGCTCAATCCCCCGACTTCAACCCCATTGAAAACTTGTGGAGTGACATTAAAAATGCAGTTTCTGAAGCTAAACCCAAAAATTCACAGGAACTGTGGAATGTAGTTTGTTCATCCTGGGCTGAAATACCCGTTTCTAGGTGCCAGAAGTTGGTTGACTCGATGCAACGCAGATGCACAGCAGTTATCAAAAACAATGGTTATGCAACTAAATATTAGTTCAGTAATTTAAAGTGAAGTTAAATCTTGAAAAATGTCTTCAGTTTATACAGTAAGTGTTTGAGTTTGAAGAGAAAAATGTCAACACTGCTATTTTTTTGAACAGATTAATATTCCTTTTCTTTGCTTCCTGTAAAAGAATAACGCAGACTTGATACAATTTGTTAATGCTTTGATTAGGAATTGAATGTGTAATGTTTCCACTACATTTGAAATATGGAACTAAAAGCTATTAAAAAATATTTGCACTTTATTCACTTTTTTAGCGCACTGCTATTTATTTGAACACCACTGTATATATATATATGATGAAATCTGGCCAAATCGGGGGCTCATTGAATGGGCAGATCGCCATCACTGTTTCAGAATGAAGGCAGATTTCTTTTACTCTCATAATTAACATAAAAGATCGCTACTGCTTTGCAGCGTCGCTTGAGCTAAGCCAGGGGTGTCCAAACTACGGCCCGCGGGCCAATTGCGGCCCTTGAAGCGTTTTAAAGCGGCCCTCGAAACATTTCAGAATAATTATTAAATCTGGCCCGCTGCAACAAATGAGAAAAAAAAATGCTGTTGGTTTTTTAACACTAGGAGGCAGCATAGTAAAAGACCAACTCTAAAAACAGGTCAGCAGTTTACGCCCCCCCAATAAAAAATAATCTTATGCATTAGCTAGCCAACGTTCCTGTAGCCTACTAATCGTATTATTATCAACATGGCGACTGCAAAGAAGCGAAAGGTGGATAGTGAATGTAGGAAATTCCAGCCACGATGGCAAAATGAATACTTTTTCACTGAGTACAGAGGCAAGTGTGTCTGTTTAATTTGCCAGGAATCAGTAGCGGTGATGAAAAGAATTTAACGTTGAGACATTATGAAACGAAACATGATGCGTCTTTTAAGGCAGGGGTTCCCAAACTTTTCCATGCCAAGGACCCCCAAATAGTCGTAGCCTCTGGCTGGGGCCTCCCTATTGCGAAATGGCTTTTTTTTTTTTTACTTTTAAATTACACTGGCAAATAAATAAAAAATCTAACATACAGCTTCTTAATACACAACACAATACATTTGACCCTATTTTGATTCCATAATCGGGCCGTTAGCAACTCAACGTAACGCTTTGACTGACAGGCAGACGGTTAGTTTTTGGCTGCGATTGAAAGAAGGGCATGGCAAAGACCTAATTTCGATATGAAAGGATTTATAACAATTTATCTTATTTTAAACCGGCACAGTAATCTTATGAATTGAATTGAAATTATTATTATTTTTTTGCATTTTCCATTTTCCTCTTCCTTCCAATTGGCCCCCCTGGCGCCCCCTGGCGGCCCCCCGTTGGGCCGCGGCCCCCACTTTGAAAACCCCTGTTTTAAGGCATATACTGGAGCAGCCAGAGAAGAGAAATCAAAGCAGTTGGCGGCAAGCCTATCATTGCAACAAACCCAGATTTTGTGCTAATCAAACTCAGCAGAATGCTACCAGGGCTAGCTATGAGGTGGCTAAGCTAATAGCGAAGTATGGAAAGGCCTTTGCAGAGGGTGATTTTATTAAAGAGTGCGTCACAAAAATTGTGGAGATTGTATGACCAGAAAAGAAGCTAGACGTCTGCAATGTTAGTGTTGCGAGAAACAGTGGCCCGGCAAATTTATCAGCTAACATCAAGAGTTTGGAAAAGTAAAGATTTCCACAGATGAGGCGCCACGCAAAAAGAATGCCGAGTCTGTTCGGCTCCACATACATATGTGACCAATCATTTCCCCTGATGACGCTAAACAAGAGCCGTTTGCGATCAAAGATAACAGACAGTCACCTTTGCAATGTCCTGCGAATCGCATCTACAAACCTCACGCCCGACATCACAGCGATTCTTCAGTCCAAGGCACAACAACACTGTTCTCTTTAGAAGTGTCACTGGTGAGTGAAATTCTTAAAATCTCTTCAAGTTCGCCTTTTATTAGGCTATAATACTATTCGCCCAATTTAAATAGAAATCTAAGTGATGTTGGCAACTGTATGCCACATGTCTGAGCGCACTTGTATTTATTTTACACACACACACACACACATATAGCCTATATATATATATATATATATATATATAATAGCCTGTGGCCCGTGGTAGTCATTATTTTTCTCCATCTGGCCCTCAGTGAAAAAAGTTTGGACACCCCTGAGCTAAGCCATCGGTCCAGAACGCATTTTGAGGAGACAACATCGTTTGCAGTAATTATATATTTGCTAGCTACATTGATGTGAATGTGGTTACAATGGTTTAAAACATTATTTCCAGTATCAAGTTAGTAAAGCTGTATCCCGACTGTGAAGTTGAATGTGATCTCTAAATCTGACATAGCATGCGGTGCCATATTTTTTATTGCAACCTTGGACTGTGATTCCAAACACTTTAAATAAACCAGTACAACAAACGTGACAGCTTTTATGTCATTTATTTGATGGCTCAAGTGTAGGATCAAGCGTCTTACAAGTTGATGGGTTTTTGGATTGTTTACAAGAGCACACAATTCTTCATGGATCTAGCGTCTTAATTTTCACCAGATTGATGCATTTAACTGTTAAAATTTACAAAAAATTTCCCGGGGTGGCATGGCACCGGACCCCCCTAGAGGGCGGGGGTTTACCACCTCATAGTAGAGCAGAGTAGATTTTTGCCTGATGCATTCAACTGTATGAACATAATTATAGTCTAAATGTGAGATATTGCAGAGGTTACATACGGCAAAATGAATAGGCTACATCTTTGAAAGGACATGGGTTAACGTTAAGCGTTGAAGGTTGCGTTTCCTAGTAACAAACACACTGAATTATATGGGAAACAAAAACGTCAGTAGGCTAATATGATTACACGCATAACTGTAATGTGTTTTAGCCTTCTTTTTTTTTTAGCCTACGTGAAAAAAATGCATTTCAACATGTCAATCCGTACTCTCAGTTTTTCAATCGGGTTTGCAATGTAAATAATATGGTTGGCAAATAGTAGGGGGGATATTTTTTGCGGACTGCTAAACAGCGCACATTAAACAGCACACTTCTGCCAGTGCTCTGTAC
This sequence comes from Ilyophis sp. 1 JC-2022, assembly GCA_022702515.1. Taxonomy (NCBI): domain Eukaryota; kingdom Metazoa; phylum Chordata; class Actinopteri; order Anguilliformes; family Synaphobranchidae; genus Ilyophis; species Ilyophis sp. 1 JC-2022. The sequence goes on from JAKUDI010001230.1 coordinate 3,508, forward strand.
GCAGGAGACAGGGCGCAGTAGGTAGGGCTCTGATTCAGACACAGTGTACTGTGCGCAGTAGATAGGGCTCTGATTCAGACACAGTGCACTGTACGCAGGAGACAGGGTGCAGTAGATTGGGCTCTGATTTGGACACAGTGCACTGTACGCAGGAGACAGGGCGCAGTAGATAGGGCTCTGATTCAGACACAGTGCACTGTACGCAGGAGACAGGGTGCAGTAGATTGGGCTCTGATTTGGACACAGTGCACTGTACGCAGGAGACAGGGTGCAGTAGATTGGGCTCTGATTTGGACACAGTGCACTGTACGCAGGAGACAGGGCGCAGTAGATAGGGCTCTGATTTGGACACAGTGCACTGTACGCAGGAGACAGGGCGCAGTAGATAGGGCTCTGATTCAGACACAGTGCACTGTACGCAGGAGACAGGGCGCAGTAGATAGGGCTCTGATTCAGACACAGTGCACTGTACGCAGGAGACAGGGCGCAGTAGATAGGGCTCTGATTCAGACACAGTGCACAGTGCAGGAGACAGGGCGCAGTAGATAGGGCTCTGATTCAGACACAGTGCACTGTACGCAGGAGACAGGGCGCAGTAGATAGGGCTCTGATTCGGACACAGTGCTCTGTACGCAGGAGACAGGGCGCAGTAGATAGGGCTCTGATTCAGACACAGTGCACTGTATGCAGGAGACAGGGTGCAGTAGATTGGGCTCTGATTTGGACACAGTGCACTGTACGCAGGAGACAGGGCGCAGTAGATAGGGCTCTGATTCAGACACAGTGCACTGTACGCAGGAGACAGGGTGCAGTAGATTGGGCTCTGATTTGGACACAGTGCACTGTACGCAGGAGACAGGGTGCAGTAGATTGGGCTCTGATTTGGACACAGTGCACTGTACGCAGGAGACAGGGCGCAGTAGATAGGGCCCTGATTTGGACACAGTGCACTGTACGCAGGAGACAGGGCGCAGTAGATAGGGCTCTGATTCAGACACAGTGCACTGTACGCAGGAGACAGGGCGCAGTAGATAGGGCTCTGATTCAGACACAGTGCACTGTACGCAGGAGACAGGGCGCAGTAGATAGGGCTCTGATTCAGACACAGTGCACAGTACGCAGGAGACAGGGCGCAGTAGATAGGGCTCTGATTCAGACACAGTGCACTGTACGCAGGAGACAGGGCGCAGTAGATAGGGCTCTGATTCGGACACAGTGCTCTGTACGCAGGAGACAGGGCGCAGTAGATAGGGGCTCTGATTCAGACACAGTGCTCTGTACGCAGGAGACAGGGCGCAGTAGATAGGGCTCTGATTCAGACACAGTGCGCTGTACGCAGGAGACAGGGCGCAGTAGATAGGGCTCTTATTCGGACACAGTGCACTGTACGCAGGAGACAGGGCGCAGTAGATAGGGCTCTGATTCGGACACAGTGCACTGTACGCAGGAGACAGGGCGCAGTAGATAGGGCTCTGATTCAGACACAGTGCACTGTACGCAGGAGACTGGGCGCAGTAGATAGGGCTCTGATTCGGACACAGTGCTCTGTAAGCAGGAGACAGGGCGCAGTAGATAGGGGCTCTGATTCAGACACAGTGCACTGTACGCAGGAGACAGGGCGCAGTAGATAGGGCTCTGATTGGGGCACAGTGCACTGTATGCAGGAGACAGGGCGCATTAGATAGGACTCTGATTTGGACACTGCTCGAGTGTCCATCTACCTGCAGTAACAGTCAGTGGCAATGATTAGTTGTGGTGTTTTCATACAGCCAGTAGATGGCGCTGCAGTGTAATTCAGTTTGTGCTGGAGTTACATTAAGACATCGTGCCAGACTGACTGCCAGTTGAAGTGAAGTGCAGCTCAGTGAGAGGAGCTTACATATTTAAGACTTTAATTTGTTATAGTTAAAACTGAATTTGGCTATTTGGTAACTTGATGGTTACAATATTAGGAAGAAAATAAATGTTTATCATGATAACACTTGTATTTCATGGGTTTTTCTTGTAAATTATATGAAATCTATTCATAGTGATGAAGATTCTATGTTTTTTACAATGTACTGATGTTTGTAGACCGAAAAACACGTCTGATGAGGTAAAGTTCACCACAGTGATCATAGTATAACTTCTGTTTGTTTTCAGATTGAATTAAATATGTTTGCAAATCAGAATGTGTCCTGTTTGATATTAGCATCTGATGGAAAGGGTTCGGAAATTAAATCTTTGCAGTAGGCTCCCAACCTTGAGTTGAATTGCCCCCTTATTATTTAGTTATGTTTGTTGGCTAATATAGCAAAGTAATTGCCTCAGTGTTTTTGTGGATTAGTCAGAATACTTTATGAAACTAATTTACACAACCCGTCCCTGCTTTTGTGTACACATCCCATAACTGTGTGTGTGTGTGTGTGTGTGTGTGTGTGTGTGTGTGTGTGTGCACGCACGCACGCGATCTCTCCACAGGCTGGGTTGGTGTAATCTCACAGAGGGCTGCTGTGATGTTCTGGCCTCAGTCCTGCGTTCTCCTCACTCAGAGCTGAGCGATCTGGAGCTCAGAGACAATGAGCTGCAGGATTCAGGAGTGAGAGCGCTCTCTGCTGGACTGGAGGACTCGCACTGTAAATTGCAGAGACTGGGGTGAGTAGGAACACAAACCCCTTCAGTCAAAAAGGGCTCAAATGTCACTAAATACAACACTAATGTTAATTATGTTTTGAATGTGAAAATTAATAATGGAGTTCTGTATACTTTACAGAACCAAAGTCTTTCTGTCCAACCTCTTGGTAGAATAAGACCGTACACACATTTGAAGGTCCATTTAAATATTTAAATTTGACATCAATTGGAGATAAAATCTTCTTGAGAAACATCAAATCAAATCAGTCAGTTTATACATTCCTCAAAATGAAAATAAAAAATTGTTAACCTGTTCAAATGAAAGGAACCTGTTGTGAAATAATGATTAGGATTTAAAAACTGTTCAGGTAAGGTGTGCTGTAAGGTGTGTAACACACTGCTACGTGTTTGACACACAGCCCTGTTAGTTTATATTAATGTGCTGTAAGGTGTGTAGCACACTGCTACGTGTTTGACACACACAGCTCTGTTAGTTTATATTAATGTGCTGTAAGGTGTGTAACACACTGCTATGTGCTTGATACACAGAACCCCGTTAGTTTATATTAATGTGCTGTAAGGTGTGTAACACACTGCTATGTATTTGACACACACAGCACTGTTAGTTTATATTAATGTGCTGTAAGGTGTGTAACACACTGCTATGTATTTGACACACACAGCTCTGTTAGTTTATTTTAATGTGCTGTAAGGTGTGTACCACACTGCTATGTATTTGACACACACAGCCCTGTTAGTTTATATTAATGTGCTGTAAGGTGTGTAACACACTGCTATGTGTTTGACACACACAGCCTTGTTAGTTTATACTAATGTGCTGTAAGGTGTGTAACACACTGCTATGTGTTTGACACACACAGCCCTGTTAGTTTATACTAATGTGCTGTAAGGTGTGTAACACACTGCTATGTATTTGACACACACAGCCCTGTTAGTTTATATTAATGTGCTGTAAGGTATGTAACACACTGCTATGTATTTGACACACACATCCCTGTTAGTTTATATTAATGTGCTGTAAGGTGTGTAACACACTGCTATGTGTTTGACACACACAGCCTTGTTAGTTTATACTAATGTGCTGTAAGGTGTGTAACACACTGCTATGTGTTTGACACACACAGCCCTGTTAGTTTATACTAATGTGCTGTAAGGTGTGTAACACACTGCTATGTATTTGACACACACAGCCCCGTTAGTTTATATTAATGTGCTGTAAGGTGTGTAACACACTGCTATGTGTTTGACACACACAGCCCTGTTAGTTTATATTAATGTGCTGTAAGGTGTGTAACACACTGCTATGTGTTTGACACACACAACCCGGTTAGTTTATATTAATGTGCTGTAAGGTGTGTAACACACTGCTATGTGTTTGACACACACAGCCCTGTTAGTTTATACTAATGTGCTGTAAGGTGTGTAACACACTGCTATGTATTTGACACACACAGCCCCGTTAGTTTATATTAATGTGCTGTAAGGTGTGTAACACACTGCTATGTGTTTGACACACACAGCCATGTTAGTTTATATTAATGTGCTGTAAGGTGTGTAGCACACTGCTATGTGTTTGACACACACAGCTCTGTTAGTTTATATTAATGTGCTGTAAGGTGTGTAACACACTGCTATGTGTTTGACACACACAGCGCTGTTAGTTTATATTAATGTGCTGTAAGGTGTGTAACACACTGCTATGTGTTTGACACACACAGCCTTGTTAGTTTATACTAATGTGCTTTAAGGTGTGTAACACACTGCTATGTATTTGACACACACAGCCCTGTTAGTTTATATTAATGTGCTGTAAGGTGTGTAACACACTGCTATGTGTTTGACACACACAACCCGGTTAGTTTATATTAATGTGCTGTAAGGTGTGTAACCGGGCTGCGCTGCGAGGTTTCCCCCCTCGGATAGAAACCTCCAGCAAGGGAGAAAGTCACACTGCTATGTGTTTGACACACACAGCCCTGTTAGTTTATATTAATGTGCTGTAAGGTGTGTAACACACTGCTATGTGTTTGACACACACAACCCGGTTAGTTTATATTAATGTGCTGTAAGGTGTGTAACATACTGCTATGTGTTTGACACACACAGCCCTGTTAGTTTATTTTAATGTGCTGTAAGGTGTGTACCACACTGCTATGTATTTGACACACACAGCCCTGTTAGTTTATATTAATGTGCTGTAAGGTGTGTAACACACTGCTGTGTGCTGTAACACGCTCTATGAGAGGCTAAGACCATTACAAGCAGAACTCACAGCACTGTAACACGCTCTATGAGAGACTAAGACCATAACAAGCAGAACTCAGTAAGGTGTGTAACACACTATGAATTTGACACACACACATCCCTGTTAGTTTATATTCATGTGCTGTAAGGTGTGTAACACGCTGTGTTTGACACACACAGCTCTGTTAGTTTATATTAATGGGCTGTAAGGTGTGTAACACACTGTGTTTGACACACACAGCTCTGTTAGTTTATATTAATGTGCTGTAAGGTGTGTAACACACTGCTATGTGTTTGATAAACACAACCCCGTTAGTGTATATTAATGTGCTGTAAGGTGTGTAACACACTGCTATGTGTTTGACACACACAGCACTGTTAGTTTATATTAATGTGCTGTAAGGTGTGTAACACGCTGTGTTTGACACACACAGCACTGTTAGTTTATATTAATGGGCTGTAAGGTGTGTAACACACTGTGTTTGACACACACATCTCTGTTAGTTTATATTAATGTGCTGTAAGGTGTGTAACACACTGCTATGTGTTTGATACACACAACCCCGTTAGTGTATATTAATGTGCTGTAAGGTGTGTAACACACTGCTATGTGTTTGACACACACAATACTGTTAGTTTATATTAATGTGCTGTAAGGTGTGTAACACACTGTGTTTGACACACACAGCTCTGTTAGTTATATTAATGTGCTGTAAGGTGTGTAACACACTGTATTTGACACACACAGCCCTGTTAGTTTATATTAATGTGCTGTAAGGTGTGTAACACACTGCTATGTGTTTGACACACACAACCCGGTTAGTTTATATTAATGTGCTGTAAGGTGTGTAACACACTGCTATGTATTTGACACACACACATCCCTGTTAGTTTATATTCATGTGCTGTAAGGTGTGTAACACGCTGTTTTTGACACACACAGCTCTGTTAGTTTATATTAATGGGCTGTAAGGTGTGTAACACACTGTGTTTGACACACAAAGCTCTGTTAGTTTATATTAATGTGCTGTAAGGTGTGTAACACACTGCTATGTGTTTGACACACACAGCACTGTTAGTTTATATTAATGTGCTGTAAGGTGTGTAACACGCTGTGTTTGACACACACAGCTCTGTTAGTTTATATTAATGGGCTGTAAGGTGTGTAACACACTGCTATGTGTTTGACACACACAGCACTGTTAGTTTATATTAATGTGCTGTAAGGTGTGTAATACGCTGTGTTTGACACACACAGCTCTGTTAGTTTATATTAATGGGCTGTAAGGTGTGTAACACACTGCTATGTGTTTGATACACACAACCCCGTTAGTGTATATTAATGTGCTGTAAGGTGTGTAACACACTGCTATGTGTTTGACACACACAGCACTGTTAGTTTATATTAATGTGCTGTAAGGTGTATAACACACTGTGTTTGACACACACAGCTCTGTTAGTTTATATTAATGGGCTGTAAGGTGTGTAACACACTGCTATGTGTTTGATACACACAACCCCGTTAGTGTATATTAATGTGCTGTAAGGTGTGTACCACACTGCTATGTATTTGACACACACAGCCCTGTTAGTTTATATTAATGTGCTGTAAGGTGTGTAACACACTGCTGTGTGCTGTAACACGCTCTATGAGAGGCTAAGACCATTACAAGCAGAACTCACAGCACTGTAACACGCTCTATGAGAGACTAAGACCATAACAAGCAGAACTCAGTAAGGTGTGTAACACACTATGAATTTGACACACACACATCCCTGTTAGTTTATATTCATGTGCTGTAAGGTGTGTAACACGCTGTGTTTGACACACACAGCTCTGTTAGTTTATATTAATGGGCTGTAAGGTGTGTAACACACTGTGTTTGACACACACAGCTCTGTTAGTTTATATTAATGTGCTGTAAGGTGTGTAACACACTGCTATGTGTTTGATAAACACAACCCCGTTAGTGTATATTAATGTGCTGTAAGGTGTGTAACACACTGCTATGTGTTTGACACACACAGCACTGTTAGTTTATATTAATGTGCTGTAAGGTGTGTAACACGCTGTGTTTGACACACACAGCACTGTTAGTTTATATTAATGGGCTGTAAGGTGTGTAACACACTGTGTTTGACACACACATCTCTGTTAGTTTATATTAATGTGCTGTAAGGTGTGTAACACACTGCTATGTGTTTGATACACACAACCCCGTTAGTGTATATTAATGTGCTGTAAGGTGTGTAACACACTGCTATGTGTTTGACACACACAATACTGTTAGTTTATATTAATGTGCTGTAAGGTGTGTAACACACTGTGTTTGACACACACAGCTCTGTTAGGTTATATTAATGTGCTGTAAGGTGTGTAACACACTGTATTTGACACACACAGCCCTGTTAGTTTATATTAATGTGCTGTAAGGTGTGTAACACACTGCTATGTGTTTGACACACACAACCCGGTTAGTTTATATTAATGTGCTGTAAGGTGTGTAACACACTGCTATGTATTTGACACACACACATCCCTGTTAGTTTATATTCATGTGCTGTAAGGTGTGTAACACGCTGTTTTTGACACACACAGCTCTGTTAGTTTATATTAATGGGCTGTAAGGTGTGTAACACACTGTGTTTGACACACAAAGCTCTGTTAGTTTATATTAATGTGCTGTAAGGTGTGTAACACACTGCTATGTGTTTGACACACACAGCACTGTTAGTTTATATTAATGTGCTGTAAGGTGTGTAACACGCTGTGTTTGACACACACAGCTCTGTTAGTTTATATTAATGGGCTGTAAGGTGTGTAACACACTGCTATGTGTTTGACACACACAGCACTGTTAGTTTATATTAATGTGCTGTAAGGTGTGTAATACGCTGTGTTTGACACACACAGCTCTGTTAGTTTATATTAATGGGCTGTAAGGTGTGTAACACACTGCTATGTGTTTGATACACACAACCCCGTTAGTGTATATTAATGTGCTGTAAGGTGTGTAACACACTGCTATGTGTTTGACACACACAGCACTGTTAGTTTATATTAATGTGCTGTAAGGTGTATAACACACTGTGTTTGACACACACAGCTCTGTTAGTTTATATTAATGTGCTGTAAGGTGTGTAACACACTGTATTTGACACACACAGCCCTGTTAGTTTATATTAATGTGATGTAAGGTGTGTAACACACTGCTATGTATTTGACACACACAGCACTGTTAGTTTATATTAATGTGCTGTAAGGTGTGTAACACGCTGCTATGTATTTGATACACACAACCCCGTTAGTGTATATTAATGTGCTGTAAGGTGTGTAACACACTGCTATGTATTTGACACACACAGCACTGTTAGTTTATATTAATGTGCTGTAAAGTGTGTAACACACTGCTATGTGTTTGATACACACAACCCCATTAGTGTATATTAATGTGCTGTAAGGTCTGTAACACACTATGTATTTGACACACACAGCTCTGTTAGTTTATATTAATGTGCTGTAAGGTGTGTAACACACTGCTATGGGTTTGATACACACAACCCCGTTAGTGTATATTAATGTGCTGTAAGTTGTGTAACACACTGCTATGTGTTTGACACACACAGCTCTGTTAGTTTATATTAATGTGCTGTAAGGTGTGTAACACACTGCTATGTATTTGACACACACAGCACTGTTAGTTTATATTAATGTGCTGTAAGGTGTGTAACACGCTGCTATGTATTTGATACACACAACCCCGTTAGTTTATATTAATGTGCTGTAAGGTGTGTAACACACTGCTATGTATTTGATACACACAACCCCGTTAGTTTATATTAATTTGCTGTAAGATGTGTAACACACTGCTATGTGTTTGACACACACAGCACTGTTAGTTTATATTCATGTGCTGTAAGGTGTGTAACACACTGTGTTTGACACACACAGCTCTGTTAGTTTATATTAATGTGCTGTAAGGTGTGTAACACACTGCTATGTCTTTGACACACACAGCTCTGTTAGTTTATATTAATGTGCTGTAAGGTGTGTAACACACTGTGTTTGACACACACAGCACTGTTAGTTTATATAAATGTGCTGTAAGGTGTGTAACACACTGTGTTTGACACACACAGCACTTTTAGTGTATATAAATGTGCTGTAAGGTGTGTAACACACTGTGTTTGACACACACAGCTCTGTTAGTTTATATTACTGTGCTGTAAGGTGTGTAACACACTGTGTTTGACACACACAGCACTGTTAGTTTATATAAATGTGCTGTAAGGTGTGTAACACACTGTGTTTGACACACACAGCACTTTTAGTTTATATAAATGTGCTTTAAGGTGTGTAACACACTGTGTTTGACACACACAGCTCTGTTAGTTTATATTAATGTGCTGTAAGGTGTGTAACACACTGCTATGTATTTGATACACACAACCCCGTTAGTTTATATTAATTTGCTGTAAGATGTGTAACACACTGTGTTTGACACACACAGCACTGTTAGTTTATATTCATGTGCTGTAAGGTGTGTAACACACTGTGTTTGACACACACAGCTCTGTTAGTTTATATTAATGTGCTGTAAGGTGTGTAACACACTGCTATGTCTTTGACACACACAGCTCTGTTAGTTTATATTAATGTGCTGTAAGGTGTGTAACACACTGTGTTTGACACACACAGCACTGTTAGTTTATATAAATGTGCTGTAAGGTGTGTAACACACTGTGTTTGACACACACAGCACTTTTAGTGTATATAAATGTGCTGTAAGGTGTGTAACACACTGTGTTTGACACACACAGCTCTGTTAGTTTATATTACTGTGCTGTAAGGTGTGTAACACACTGTGTTTGACACACACAGCACTGTTAGTTTATATAAATGTGCTGTAAGGTGTGTAACACACTGTGTTTGACACACACAGCACTTTTAGTTTATATAAATGTGCTTTAAGGTGTGTAACACACTGTGTTTGACACACACAGCTCTGTTAGTTTATATTAATGTGCTGTAAGGTGTGTAACACGCTGCTATGTATTTGACACACACAGCCCTGTTAGTTTATATTCATGTGCTATAAGGTGTGTAACACACTGTGTTTGACACACACAGCACTGTTAGTTTATATTATTGTGCTGTAAGGTGTGTAACACACTGTGTTTGACACACACACCTCTGTTAGTTTATATTAATGTGCTGTAAGGTGTGTAACACGCTGCTATGTATTTGACACACACAGCCCTGTTAGTTTATTTTAATGTGCTGTAAGGTGTGTAACACACTGTGTTTGACACACACAGCCCTGTTAGTTTATATTCATGTGCTGTAAGGTGTGTAACACACTGTGTTTGACACACACAGCAGTGTTAGTTTATATTAATGTGCTGTAAGGTGTGTAACACACTGTGTTTGACACACACAGCCCTGTTAGTTTATATTCATGTGCTGTAAGGTGTGTAACACACTGTGTTTGACACACACAGCACTGTTAGTTTATATTAATGTGCTGTAAGGTGTGTAACACACTGCTATGTGTTTGACACACACAGCTCTGTTAGTTTATATTAATGTGCTGTAAGGTGTGTGTGTCCTTCTCTCTGCAGGCTGTCAGGCTGTAGAGTCACACAGACAGGCTGTTATTCTCTGGCTTCAGCTCTCTGTTCAAACCCCTCACACCTGAGAGAGCTGGACCTGAGATACAATCACCCAGGAGACTCAGGAGTGAGAGCGCTGTCTGCTGTTAAACTGGACACACTCACACTGCTGTAAGTACAGAGAGTTTCTACACTGTACCTCACACACACACACACACACACACACACACACTGCTGTAAGTACAGAGAGTTTCCACACTGCCCCTCACACACACACACACACACACTGCTGTAAATACAGAGAGTTTCCACACTGCACCTCACACACACACACACACACACACACACACACACTGCTGTAAGTACAGAGAGTTTCCACACAAACCCATGCACGCACACACACACAGTGTCTCTCCCTCTCTCACGTACGCTTGATCTCTCTCTCTCTCTCTCTCTCTATCTGTTCTTACAGTGTGGACCATGGAGCAGAGAACAGGGCCAAACCAGGACCCAGGAAATGTGAGTGTGTATCAACACAGAACACTTTCCATAGATACACACTCTGCTGTGTGTGTGTGTGTGTGTATGTGTGTGTGTTCGTGTGTGCGTGTGTGCGCATGTGTGTGTCATAGAGACTTTGCAAAAATGTAACATAACACACATAAACACACATTTACACAAACACACACAGGTACTATCACAGCTCTTTCTCTGTCACACACATAAACACACACACAGAGAAACACACATGTACACAAACACACACAGGTACTATCACAGCTCTTTCTCTGTCACACACATAAACACACACACAGAGAAACACACATGTACACAAACACACACAGGTACTATCACAGCTCTTTCTCTGTCACACACATAAACACACACACAGAGAAACACACATGTACAAACACACACAGGTACTATCACAGCTCTTTCTCTGTCACACACATAAACACACACACACAGAGAAACACACATGTACACAAACACACACAGGTACTATCACAGCTCTTTCTCTGTCACACACAAACACACACACAGAGAAACACACATGTACACAAACACACACAGGTACTATCACAGCTCTTTCTCTGTCACACACATAAACACACACACACAGAGAAACACACATGTACACAAACACACACAGGTACTATCACAGCTCTTTCTCTGTCACACACATAAACACACACAAACAGAGAAACACACATGTACACAAACACACACAGGTACTATCACAGCTCTTTCTCTGTCACACACATAAACACACACACAGAGAAACACACATGTACACAAACACACACAGGTACTATCACAGCTCTTTCTCTGTCACACACATAAACACACACACACAGAAACACACATGTACAAACACACAGGTACTATCACAGCTCTTTCTCTGTCACACACATAAACACACACACAGAGAAACACACATGTACACAAACACACACAGGTACTATCACAGCTCTTTCTCTGTCACACACATAAACACACACACAGAAACACACATGTACACAAACACACACAGGTACTATCACAGCTCTTTCTCTGTCACACACATAAACACACACACAGAGAAACACACATGTACACAAACACACACAGGTACTATCACAGCTCTTTCTCTGTCATACACATAAACACACACACAGAGAAACACACATGTACACAAACACACACAGGTACTATCACAGCCCTTTCTCTGTCACACACATAAACACACACACAGAGAAACACACATGTACAAACACACACAGGTACTATCACAGCTCTTTCTCTGTCACACACATAAACACACACAAACAGAGAAACACACATGTACACAAACACACACAGGTACTATCACAGCTCTTTCTCTGTCACACACATAAACACACACAAACAGAGAAACACACATGTACACAAACACACACAGGTACTATCACAGCTCTTTCTCTGTCACACACATAAACACACACACAGAGAAACACACATGAACACAAACACACACAGGTACTATCACAGCTCTTTCTCTGTCACACACATAAACACACACACAGAAACACACATGTACACAAACACACACAGGTACTATCACAGCTCTTTCTCTGTCACACACAAAAACACACACACACAGAGAAACACACATGTACACAAACACACACAGGTACTATCACAGCTCTTTCTCTGTCACACACAAAAACACACACACACAGAAACACACATGTACACAAACACACACAGGTACTATCACAGTTCTTTCTCTGTCACACACATAAACACACACACAGAGAAACACACATGTACACAAACACACACAGGTACTATCACAGCTCTTTCTCTGTCACACACATAAACACACACACACAGAGAAACACACACAGGTACTATCACAGCTCTTTCTCTGTTACACACATAATGAGGTGAATATTAATAATGTATAATCTCATTAATGTCTCTGGTGTGCAGACGGCTGTGAGTTCACACTGGATCCAAACACAGCGCACAGAGAGCTGTCTCTGTCTGAGGGGAACAGGAAGGTGACACACACACGGGAGAGAGGAGAGGAGCCATGTCCTGATCATCCAGAGAGATTTGAGTCTTTGCTCCAGGTTGTGTGCAGAGAGAGTGTGTGTGAGCGCTGTTACTGGGAGGTTGAGTGCAGTGTGCCTCAGGGGGGATGGGTTTTTATAGCAGTGACATATAAAGGAGGGAATAAAGGAGCGGCTGCTGACTGTAGGTTTGGAGGGAATAAAACCTCCTGGAGTCTGGAGTGTAATGGTGACACGTACTATGTCAGTCACAATAAGAAGTACACAGACATATCAGCACGTGCTGATGGTGAAGGAGTGCGTGTGTACAGGGTAGGAGTGTGTGTGGACCGTCCGGCCGGCACTCTGTCCTTCTACAGCGTCTCTGACTCTGACACACTGACCCTCCTGCACACGTTCCACACACACTTCACTGAACACACACCCCTCTGTGCTGGATTTGATGTGTACCACTCCTCAGTGTCCCTCTGCCAACTGGAGTAGAGTCACATACACACACTCACATGCACTAACGTACATACTCTCACTCACACACTCACACACTTCACTGAACACACACCCCTCTATGCTGGATTTAGTGTGTACCACTCCTCAGTGTCCCTCTGCCAACTGGAGTAGAGTCACATACACACACTCACATGCACTAACGTACATACTCTCACTCACACACTCACACACTTCACTGAACACACACCCCTCTATGCTGGATTTAGTGTGTACCACTCCTCAGTGTCCCTCTGCCAACTGGAGTAGAGTCACATACACACACTCACATGCACTAACGTACATACTCTCACTCACACACTCACACACTTCACTGAACACACACCCCTCTATGCTGGATTTACAGTGATCAACTCCTCAGTGTCCCTCTGCCAACTGGAGTAGAGTCACATACACACACTCACATGCACTAACGTACATACTCTCACTCACACACTCACACACTTCACTGAACACACACCCCTCTGTGCTGGATTTACAGTGATCAACTGTTCAGTGTCCCTCTGCCAACTGGAGTAGAGTCACATACACACACACACTCACATGCACTAACGTACATACTCTCACTCACACACTCACACACTTCACTGAACACACACCCCTCTGTGCTGGATTTTATGTGTGGAACTCCTCAGTGTCCCTCTGCCAACTGGAGTAGAGTCACACAGACTCACATGCACTAACATACTCACACACTCACACACTTCACTGAACACACACCCCTCTATGCTGGATTTAGTGTGTACCACTCCTCAGTGTCCCTCTGCCAACTGGAGTAGAGTCACACAGACTCACATGCACTAACATACATACTCTCACTCACACACACACACACTTCACTGAACACACACCCCTCTGTGCTGGATTTGATGTGTACCACTCCTCAGTGTCCCTCTGCCAACTGGAGTAGAGTCACATACACACACACACTCACATGCACTAACATACATACTCTCACTCACACACACACACACTTCACTGAACACACACCCCTCTGTGCTGGATTTGATGTGTACCACTCCTCAGTGTCCCTCTGCCAACTGGAGTAGAGTCACATACACACACACACTCACATGCACTAACATACATACTCTCACTCACACACTCACACACTTCACTGAACACACACCCCTCTATGCTGGATTTAGTGTGTACCACTCCTCAGTGTCCCTCTGCCAACTGGAGTAGAGTCACATACACACAAACTCACATGCACTAACGTACATACTCTCACTCACACACTCACACACTTCACTGAACACACACCCCTCTGTGCTGGATTTAGTGTGTACCACTCCTCAGTGTCCCTCTGCCAACTGGAGTAGAGTCACACACACACACACTCACATGCACTAACGTACATACTCTCACTCACACACTCACACACTTCACTGAACACATACCCCTCTGTGCTGTATTTACAGTGCACACACACACACATGCACTAACATACATACTCTCACTCACACACTTCACTGAACACATACCCCTCTGTGCTGGATTTACAGTGCACACACACACACACATGCACTAACATACATACTCTCACTCACACACTCACACACTTCACTGAACACATACCCCTCTGTGCTGGATTTACAGTGCACACACACACACACATGCACAAACATACATACTCTCACTCACACACTCACACACTTCACTGAACACATACCCCTCTGTGCTGGATTTACAGTGCACACACACACACATGCACTAACATACATACTCTCACTCACACACTCACACACTTCACTGAACACATACCCCTCTGTGCTGGATTTACAGTGCACACACACACACACATGCACTAACATACATACTCTCACTCACACACTCACACACTTCACTGAACACATACCCCTCTGTGCTGGATTTACAGTGCACACACACACTCACATGCACAAACATACATACTCTCACTCACACACACACACACTTCACTGAACACATACCCCTCTGTGCTGGATTTACAGTGCACACACACTCACATGCACTAACATACATACTCTCACTCACACACTCACACACTTCACTGAACACATACCCCTCTGTGCTGGATTTACAGTGCACACACACACACACATGCACTAACGTACATACTCTCACTCACACACTCACACACTTCACTGAACACACACCCCTCTGTGCTGGATTTACAGTGCACACACACACACTCACATGCACTAACATACATACTCTCACTCACACACTCACACACTTCACTGAACACACACCCCTCTGTGCTGGATTTACAGTGCACACACACACACACATGCACTAACGTACATACTCTCACTCACACACTCACACACTTCACTGAACACATACCCCTCTGTGCTGGATTTACAGTGCACACACACACTCACATGCACTAACATACATACTCTCACTCACACACTCACACACTTCACTGAACACATACCCCTCTGTGCTGGATTTACAGTGCACACACACACTCACATGCACAAACATACATAGTCTCACACTCATATACACAAATACAGGTTCACACTCACATACGTACGCACGCACATGCACACGCACACGCACACAGATTCTGTCATACTCTGTCTGGCACGAATGATATGAACCAAACACATACATGCCCCCCCCCCACCACCACCACCAGGAGCATGTGCTGATGGTAGAAGAGTGTGTGTGTGTACAGCGTAGGAGTGTGTGTGTACAGAGTAGGAAGTGTGTGTGTGTACAGGGTAGGAGTGTGTGTGTACAGGGTAGGAGTGTGTGTGTGTGTGTACAGGGTAGGAGTGTGTGTGTGTGTACAGGGTAGGAGTGTGTGTGTGTGTACAGGGTAGGAGTGTGTGTGTGTGTACAGGGTAGGAGTGTGTGTGTGTGTACAGGGTAGGAGTGTGTGTGTGTGTACAGGGTAGGAGTGTGTGTGTGTGTACAGGGTAGGAGTGTGTGTGTGTACAGGGTAGGAGTGTGTGTGTGTGTGTACAGGATAGGAGTGTGTGTGCAATCCAGTGTCTCTGACTCTGACACACTGACCCTCCTGCACACACACACACACACACATACACGCACACTCTTGTACCCACCCCCACACACACACATTCTCTCAAACAACCACACTCAGACCTACAAACACACACGGTCTCATGCACACACATTTAGACACATAAACTTCCTTGGCCAATACCTTACCAAGACCAAAATATAAAAATATAACCCAGCCTTTATACAACCGCAATTTCAGCTGTACCCAATATTAACCTCAGTACAGCTTAAACCCTGTATATAAGAATATGATATTTTAGCAGGTTCAGGTTCAACGAATTATGATTTAATTATTTATGTTTTTAAATATTAATAAAATTATATTGTAAATGTCTAAGGTGTCTTTGTGTACGTATGATGATTAACACGTGAATATAACATATTTAGAGTGTGATACTGGTATTAACACATGAATATAACATATTTAGAGTGTGATACTGGTAATAAATAGCAGAGTAAAATGCTTTTGATGTAATAATTCTGTCTTCTTGATTTGCATCTTTGTATAAAAGAAACCAGTGAAACTCCTCAATTTAACTGCATTTTATTAGTTTTTACAGCTTTGACTCATTTTTCACAAGAGTTCCAAAGTGTTAAATTCTGTGTGCAAATGCAGCTGATGGGGAGAATTCAGACTGATCACTGCAGTGCACTTATTTCAGACTGATCACTGCAGTGCACTTATTTCCTTTCAGTACTCTAAACATTAATGGATTCAGTTTCCTGATTTATTTTGTCATGTTTATTTAGTTTGAACCTGTTGCTGTAATTTTCTG
The DNA here is from genome assembly GCA_022702515.1 of Ilyophis sp. 1 JC-2022. NCBI lineage: Eukaryota > Metazoa > Chordata > Actinopteri > Anguilliformes > Synaphobranchidae > Ilyophis > Ilyophis sp. 1 JC-2022. Next base: position 20,837 of record JAKUDI010001230.1, read on the forward strand.
TATTTACACACAATGATCTTCACTGATTAAACCTGAGTTATAAAAATATTGAATGTTTTGCTGTTATGATTTTCTATTGTGTGATGTATTGAACTCCTGTGACATAGTAGCACTTATTTCATATTCTGTATGGGATTATGTTTGGGCTCAATATGAGTAGATCAGGATGGAGCTAGAATCTGCACAGTTGAAGCAATGCTGTTCATCTACAGTCGTGTAAATTAAATCCAGTATAAGAAACAGAACAAGTTATGCAGTATCTGCTGAGTGGTTGCTTCTGTTACTGGACAATTCCATACATTTAGAAAAGTCACTACTTGGGCCGCCGCGATAGTACAATGGTAAGAGCGCTGACTTTCAGTCAGCGCAGTTGTACTCCGAGGATCGGGGTTCGCGCCCCGGTCCTGCCATATCCGAGCGTGGCCGGTGCCCAGTGGAAGCGGCAATTGGCGGTCGCTTCCGGGTGGGGGGAGGGGCTCGGAGAGAATCGCAGCGCACGGGACCCAGGACGTGTCACGGTCAGGAACTCGAGGAGTCGCGCCCTGTAGAGGACGTGGCGCCCTCCTTCCGACTACTAGTACCGATTGATTGGTTTCTCTCAAAGAAATGGTTTTTCTGTAGGTTTGAACCTGGATCTGAGCCAAAATCAAGCAGAAGTGTGGTTTGTATGACATTCCGTGTAGCGAGCGAGCGAGCGATCTTTGGAAATATAATACTTAAAATAATATGGTGAGTAGAATAGGCGGTATTAAAATCACATCACTAACTGAATCTTGGCTGGTTCGTGTGACTTGTGTGAAAGGGGTGTGGTCTCACCTGCTAGGAAGAGGCAGGTGATTAAATGAAGTGATTACACACACCTGGGCTAGAACACTGGAGAGAGTGCCATGCCTGTGAGGATAGCGAGCCGGGCTAGAACACTGGAGAGAGTGCCATGCCTGTGAGGATAGCGAGCCGGGCTAGAACACTGGAGAGAGTGCCATGCCTGTGAGGATAGCGAGCCGGGCTAGAACACTGGAGAGAGTGCCATGCCTGTGAGGATAGCGAGCCGGGCTAGAACACTGGAGATGTGCCATGCCTGTGAGGATAGCGAGCCGGGCTAGAACACTGGAGAGAGTGCCATGCCTGTGAGGATAGCGAGCCGGGCTAGAACACTGGAGAGAGTGCCATGCCTGTGAGGATAGCGAGCCGGGCTAGAACACTGGAGAGTGTCATGCCTGTGAGGATAGCGTGCCGGGCTAGAACACTGGAGAGAGTGTCATGCCTGTGAGGATAGCGTGCCGGGCTAGAACACTGGAGAGAGTGTCATGCCTGTGAGGATAGCGAGCCGGGCTAGAACACTGGAGAGAGTGCCATGCCTGTGAGGATAGCGTGATGGGCTAGAACACTGGAGAGAGTGCCATGCCTGTGAGGATAGCGAGCCGGGCTAGAACACTGGAGAGAGTGTCATGCCTGTGAGGATAGCGTGACGGGCTAGAACACTGGAGAGAGTGTCATGCCTGTGAGGATAGCGTGACGGGCTAGAACACTGGAGAGAGTGTCATGCCTGTGAGGATAGCGAGCCGAGCTAGAACACTGGAGAGAGTGTCATGCCTGTGAGGATAGCGAGCCGAGCTAGAACACTGGAGAGAGTGTCATGCCTGTGAGGATAGCGAGCCGAGCTAGAACACTGGAGAGAGTGTCATGCCTGTGAGGATAGCGAGCCGAGCTAGAACACTGGAGAGAGTGCCATGCCTGTGAGGATAGCGAGCCGAGCTAGAACACTGGAGAGAGTGCCATGCCTGTGAGGATAGAGAGCCGGGCTAGAACACTGGAGAGAGTGTCATGCCTGTGAGGATAGCGAGACGGGCTAGAACACTGGAGAGAGTGCCATGCCTGTGAGGATAGCGAGCCGGGCTAGAACACTGGAGAGAGTGCCATGCCTGTGAGGATAGCGAGCCGGGCTAGAACACTGGAGAGAGTGCCATGCCTGTGAGGATAGCGAGCCGGGCTAGAACACTGGAGAGAGTGCCATGCCTGTGAGGATAGCGAGCCGGGCTAGAACACTGGAGAGAGTGCCATGCCTGTGAGGATAGCGAGCCGGGCTAGAACACTGGAGAGAGTGCCATGCCTGTGAGGATAGCGAGCCGGGCTAGAACACTGGAGAGAGTGCCATGCCTGTGAGGATAGCGAGCCGGGCTAGAACACTGGAGAGAGTGCCATGCCTGTGAGGATAGCGAGCCGGGCTAGAACACTGGAGAGAGTGTCATGCCTGTGAGGATAGAGAGCCGGGCTAGAACACTGGAGAGAGTGTCATGCCTGTGAGGATAGAGAGCCGGGCTAGAACACTGGAGAGAGTGCCATGCCTGTGAGGATAGCGAGCCGGGCTAGAACACTGGAGAGAGTGCCATGCCTGTGAGGATAGCGAGCCGGGCTAGAACACTGGAGAGAGTGTCATGCCTGTGAGGATAGCGTGCCGGGCTAGAACCCATTTTCACATGATGGTGGAGCTCAATACATTCCTCTTTTCCTTATTTTCGTTATATTGTTTCCTCCAAAAAATGTAACAAAACATTTCAAGGAGTTGAGCCAAATGCTCCGGTGATGTTTGTCCTTGTCTGGGACAGTGTCAGTTTCCACCATGTGTTGGTTGTACAAGACTGGTTTACAGCACATCCAGAGTAAACCACTTTCTGCTTTTTTAAGTTTGTGGCGCCCCCTAAATGGCAGTACCGCTGTCAGAAAGCCACAGATACGGGGATGCAGCAGAGCGAACGGCAGCCTGTTTAGCTAGTTCGTGTTAAAATGTCAGAGGATCTTCAGTGAGAAACATGCTGTCCAGACAGGCTGTGTGGAAATAAGCTTGTTCACATGATCATTATGGGACTGTTGTGCCAATAAAGCGTTCGATGAATCCATGTGAAGAATATAAAATACTCTGCATTACAGTGGGGAGATGAACATGTCTCGTCTGTCAACTCAGTTAAACTCACATGAAAAAGAACAGAAAACAGAAGGATAAGGGCCAAAAAAATAAAGGAGCAATCATTTTTGAAAAAAAATACCTGAGTGCTGCTTTTGCAGTTCTGCGATGGTAAACACACACACACACACACACACACACACACACACATGCACACGCACACACATGCACACACACACACACACAGATCACACACACATGCACACACACACACGCACACACACACGCACGCACACACACATACACACACACACTCGCACACACAGATCACACACACACACACAGATCACACATGCACACACACACATACAGATGTAAAGTCATATCTTACACATGCCCATCGTCTGTGTGTCCAGGTGTACCCAGATGTTTCTAACATAACCATATAAGGTCTGGTCCCCAACAGAAACTACTGCCCCCTAGAGGTCCAGATCATTATGTACACCATTTAATTTTCTCATCAAAACAGGATCACAATATCTGGGCAACAATATCTCCCTTATACAGGACAACAATATCTGCCCCTATACAGAGCTACAATATCTCCCTTATACAGGGCCACAATATCTGCTCCTATACAGGGCTACAATATCTGCCCCTATACAGAGCTACAATATCTCCCTTATACAGGGCCACAATATCTGCTCCTATACAGAGCTACAATATCTGCTCCTATACAGAGCTACAATATCTCCCTTATACAGGACAACAATATCTGCCCCTATACAGAGCTACAATATCTCCCTTATACAGGACAACAATATCTGCCCCTATACAGGGCAACAATATCTGCCCCTATACAGAGCTACAATATCTCCCTTATACAGGACAACAATATCTGCCCCTATACAGAGCTACAATATCTCCCTTATACAGGACAACAATATCTGCCCCTATACAGGGCTACAATATCTCCCTTATACAGGACAACAATATCTGCCCCTATACAGAGCTACAATATCTCCCTTATACAGGACAACAATATCTGCCCCTATACAGAGCTACAATATCTCCCTTATACAGGACAACAATATCTCCCTTATACAGGACAACAATATCTGCCCCTATACAGGACAACAATGTCTGCCCCTATACAGCGCTACAATATCTCCCTTATACAGGGCAACAATATCTCCCCTATACAGGGCAACAATATCTCCCCTATACAGGGCTACAATATCTCCCCTATACAGGACAACAATATCTGCCCCTATACAGGGCTACAATATCTGCCCCTATACAGGGCTACAATATCTGCCCTTATACAGGGCTACAATATCTGCCCCTATACAGAGCTACAATATCTCCCCTATACAGGGCTACAATATCTGCCCCTATACAGGGCTACAATATCTCCCCTATACAGAGCTACAATATCTGCCCCTATACAGGGCTACAATATCAGCTATATCTGCCCTACACAGGGCTACAATATCTGCCCTTTCAAAGGGCAATGATATCTGCCCCTGCAGGTTCTTGACAGTTGCAGGGGAGCACGACGGTAACCCCTGGTTACGCCGCCACTCATCTGTGGTTGCAAAACCCTCATCTGTCCTTTATTTTTATTTTATTTTTTTGCCATTTTGGTTTAAAATGCATGAAAATAAAATGACTAATAAAAGTGACTAAATGTCCATCCTGCTGCATCAGCAAATTAATAAACTTAATCACGTTTACTGAGAAACAGGTGAGAGGGGAAAGAGAGATTTTTTAAATATACTGAAATACTACAGGCACACTCAGCATTGCAGCACAGGTCTGCAGGTGATGAAATATTACAGACACACTTAGCATTGCAGCACAGGTCTGGAGGTGATGAAATATTACAGGCACACTCAGCATTGCAGCACAGGTCTGCAGGTGATGAAATATTACAGACACACTTAGCATTGCAGCACAGGTCTGTAGGTGATGAAATATTACAGACACACTTAGCATTGCAGCACAGGTCTGTAGGTGATGAAATATTACAGACACACTTAGCATTGCAGCACAGGTCTGGAGGTGATGAAATATTACAGGCACACTTAGCATTGCAGCACAGGTCTGTAGGTGATGAAATATTACAGACACACTTAGCATTGCAGCACAGGTCTGTAGGTGATGAAATATTACAGACACACTTAGCATTGCAGCACAGGTCTGTAGGTGATGAAATATTACAGACACACTTAGCATTGCAGCACAGGTCTGCAGGTGATGAAATATTACAGGCACACTTAGCATTGCAGCACAGGTCTGCAGGTGATGAAATATTACAGGCACACTTAGCATTGCAGCACAGGTCTGTAGGTGATGAAATATTACAGGCACACAGCATTGCAGCACAGGTCTGCAGGTGATGAAATATTACAGGCACACTTAGCATTGCAGCACAGGTCTGTAGGTGATGAAATATTACAGGCACACTCAGCATTGCAGCACAGGTCTGTAGGTGATGAAATATTACAGACACACTTAGCATTGCAGCACAGGTCTGTAGGTGATGAAATATTACAGGCACACTTAGCATTGCAGCACAGGTCTGTAGGTGATGAAATATTACAGGCACATTTAGCATTGCAGCACAGGTCTGTAGGTGATGAAATATTACAGGCACACTTAGCATTGCAGCACAGGTCTGTAGGTAATGAAATATTACAGGCACACTCAGCATTGCAGCACAGGTCTGTAGGTGATGAAATATTACAGGCACACTCAGCATTGCAGCACAGGTCTGTAGGTGATGAAATATTACAGGCACACTCAGCATTGCAGCACAGGTCTGTAGGTGATGAAATATTACAGGCACACTCAGCATTGCAGCACAGGTCTGTAGGTGATGAAATATTACAGGCACACTCAGCATTGCAGCACAGGTCTGTAGGTGATGAAATATTACAGGCACACTCAGCATTGCAGCACAGGTCTGTAGGTGATGAAATATTACAGGCACACTCAGCATTGCAGCACAGGTCTGTAGGTGATGAAATATTACAGGCACACTCAGCATTGCAGCACAGGTCTGTAGGTGATGAAATATTACAGGCACACTCAGCATTGCAGCACAGGTCTGTAGGTGATGAAATATTACAGGCACACTCAGCATTGCAGCACAGGTCTGTAGGTGATGAAATATTACAGGCACACTCAGCATTGCAGCACAGGTCTGTAGGTGATGAAATATTACAGGCACACTCAGCATTGCAGCACAGGTCTGTAGGTGATGAAATATTACAGGCACACTCAGCATTGCAGCACAGGTCTGTAGGTGATGAAATATTACAGACACACTTAGCATTGCAGCACAGGTCTGTAGGTGATGAAATATTACAGGCACACTCAGCATTGCAGCACAGGTCTGTAGGTGATGAAATATTACAGGCACACTTAGCATTGCAGCACAGGTCTGTAGGTGATGAAATATTACAGACACACTTAGCATTGCAGCACAGGTCTGTAGGTGATGAAATATTACAGGCACACACAGCATTGCAGCACAGGTGTGTAGCTGATTAAATATTACAGGCACACACAGCATTGCAGCACAGGTCTGTAGCTGATGAAATATTACAGGCACACTTAGCATTGCAGCACAGGTCTGTAGGTGATGAAATATTACAGGCACACTTAGCATTGCAGCACAGGTCTGTAGGTGATGAAATATTACAGACACACTCAGCATTGCAGCACAGGTCTGTAGGTGATGAAATATTACAGACACACTTAGCATTGCAGCACAGGTCTGGAGGTGATGAAATATTACAGACACACTCAGCATTGCAGCACAGGTCTGTAGGTGATGAAATATTACAGACACACTTAGCATTGCAGCACAGGTCTGGAGGTGATGAAATATTACAGGCACACTTAGCATTGCAGCACAGGTCTGGAGGTGATGAAATATTACAGACACACTTAGCATTGCAGCACAGGTCTGCAGGTGATGAAATATTACAGGCACACTTAGCATTGCAGCACAGGTCTGGAGGTTATGAAATATTACAGGCACACTTAGCATTGCAGCACAGGTCTGTAGGTTATGAAATATTACAGGCACACTTAGCATTGCAGCACAGGTCTGGAGGTGATGAAATATTACAGGCACACTTAGCATTGCAGCACAGGTCTGTAGGTTATGAAATATTACAGACACACTTAGCATTGCAGCACAGGTCTGGAGGTGATGAAATATTACAGGCACACTTAGCATTGCAGCACAGGTCTGCAGGTGATGAAATATTACAGGCACACTTAGCATTGCAGCACATGTCTGTAGGTTATGAAATATTACAGACACACTTAGCATTGCAGCACAGGTCTGGAGGTGATGAAATATTACAGGCACACTTAGCATTGCAGCACAGGTCTGCAGGTGATGAAATATTACAGGCACACTTAGCATTGCAGCACAGGTCTGCAGGTGATGAAATATTACAGGCACACTTAGCATTGCAGCACAGGTCTGCAGGTGATGAAATATTACAGGCACACTTAGCATTGCAGCACAGGTCTGTAGGTGATGAAATATTACAGACACACTTAGCATTGCAGCACAGGTCTGGAGGTGATGAAATATTTCAGGCACACTTAGCATTGCAGCACAGGTCTGTAGGTGATGAAATATTACAGGCACACTTAGCATTGCAGCACAGGTCTGTAGGTGATGAAATATTACAGGCACACTTAGCATTGCAGCACAGGTCTGTAGGTGATGAAATATTACAGGCACACTTAGCATTGCAGCACAGGTCAGCAGGTGATGAAATATTACAGGCACACTTAGCATTGCAGCACAGGTCTGTATGTGATGAAATATTACAGACACACTTAGCATTGCAGCACAGGTCAGCAGGTGATGAAATATTACAGGCACACTTAACATTGCAGCACAGGTCTGTAGGTGATGAAATATTACAGGCACACTTAGCATTGCAGCACAGGTCTGTAGGTGATGAAATATTACAGGCACACTTAGCATTGCAGCACAGGTCTATAGGTGATGAAATATTACAGGCACACTTAGCATTGCAGCACATGTCTGTAGGTGATGAAATATTACAGGCACACTTAGCATTGCAGCACAGGTCTGTAGGTGATGAAATATTACAGGCACACTTAGCATTGCAGCACAGGTCAGCAGGTGATGAAATATTACAGACACACTTAGCATTGCAGCACAGGTCTGTAGGTGATGCAATATTACAGGCACACTTAGCATTGCAGCACAGGTCTGTAGGTGATGAAATATTACAGACACACTTAGCATTGCAGCACAGGTCTGTAGGTGATGAAATATTACAGACACACTTAGCATTGCAGCACAGGTCTGTAGGTGATGAAATATTACAGACACACTTAGCATTGCAGCACAGGTCTGCAGGTGATGAAATATTACAGACACACTTAGCATTGCAGCACAGGTCTGCAGGTGATGAAATATTACAGACACACTTAGCATTGCAGCACAGGTCTGTAGGTGATGAAATATTACAGACACACTTAG
>JAKUDI010001231.1:0-21912 GCA_022702515.1 Ilyophis sp. 1 JC-2022
AATAAGCAGTGATACTTAGACAGTCCCTTGAACCTGTTCCCCAAAAAGCTCTTTAACGTTTGATTGCAGGTTTAATTTTAGTTTGGCCAGCCAATTGATGAAAACTAAATTTTGGCCCCATACTTATCTGTTCTGGAATACGGGCTTGTTTCCTATACCTCACTGGAAAGATACTTAATTTTTAATAATGATCCAAAATTGGGTATTTAGTATAACGTAGTAATAATAATTAAGCATTCATCGCCCATATTTGTACATAAGGTGCTGTACGGTAGATATTATGCAGGATAACAATTGATCTCTACACACACACTGAAGTGGACTATATTTGTGGATGGTGGTGGGATGAGTGTGGGATTCAATTGAAGTTCTCATAGGTACCCTCTTTCCCCTTTTTCAGACTTCATGTCCTCCCTTTTGTTCCCTCCTTCCCATCTCGTCTCTCTTCTCTATCACTCTTCTCCTTTTCTAACTGTTTTACCCTGAGCCTGTTGTTATGAGGTAAAAGATCTGTGGGTTGTCATGGTGAAACACGATGCCTTGTGCTGATTGGAAAACACCCATTTTTGTCTAGGAATTCTGGGTACGTTGTAAACACAATGAAAACATTCACAAAAAAATCTGCCTATCAATGGTGTGAGAAAACTTCTTGACTTTATCCCTTCTCTTGGCTTGTTAATTAGTTTTGCAGTTTATTATTTAAATTATATAGCAGACTCGGTCAGTGGTGCCCATATGCCCAGCACATAGGACCAATCTTCCTTTTAAAATTGTATTTTTAAAAAACAAACAGAAAAAACTCTCCTTGTTCATACAAATGGCAATGCAATGACTCAAATAGACAGTCACGCCCAGGAAAAGGAAAAATGTTATTTTAGAACCTGATGCATCCAGCACCCATCCAGGTTTACAACTGATAATCTGAAAAATAGACTCTGGCACATTGTGTCTACATTTTTAAAACAAACAAACAAACCTAAAAAAAAAACCATAAAACAAAAAACCAACAAAAATAAAAAACAAACCGAAAAACACCCAAAAAAAAAACAAAAAAAAAACCAAATTAAAACCAACAAAAATAAAAAAACACAAAAATAAAAACAAAAAAAAAAAAAAAAACACAAAACGTAAAAAAAAAAAAAAAACTAAAAAAAAAACAAAAAAAAATCACAAACTAAAAAACAATCAAAGATAAAACAAATAAAAAGAGCCTTTGCAAACACAACAGCATAGTAACTCAAAACAACTTTATTTTCCATTACACGTACTTTTGAAAGTAATAATTTTAAAACGCATACAAAATGAGACTGGTGATTCCTGGGATGAAAACTGGAGATGTTATAGAAAAAACTGTTTGAGATTTGGAGATACAGGTAGTGTTATAGAAAACTGCAAAGTTTGGAGATACTGGGAGTGTTATAGAAGATAAAAAACGGTTTGGTTTGGAGATACATTATAAAATAAGCATCTCAAGTAATATTGCTTCATTGGTAGAAAATATAAAATAATTAGTTTATGATGAGAATGGACCTGAAATAATGACAAATTAATATGCATGAGTATATTAAATGACATTCCTGTTACTCGAAGTTGCCCAGGTATTTCCTATACTGCAACTCCTGCCAGAGAGTCATGCATGTTGGGGATTTGTTTGCTGCCAGTAATTATAGGATACAATTACATCACAACATACACATGCTCTTATTAATACAGGTCAACACACACACACACCTACATTCACACACACACGTGCACACACACACACACAGACACACCTACACACATGCATGCACACACACACACACACACACGTTTGGACAGAAGTCTAGGTTTCATTTTGTGAGTTGCATGGGCACTTTGTGTGTAAGTGTATATAAGGCGTAGAGAGATATGTTTTTTTTTGAAAAGACCTCAGTATGCCAGTGTATGTTCCAAAGTAGATAGTCTCAGTTCTTATGTCTATCGGGAGGGCTCTACAGCATTGACACTCCATGTTTCAACTCAAGTACAAAAAACCTTGGTTGAGAAGTGAGTTTGTCTATCAGTCAGAAGAATATATAAGAGATTACTAAATAAAAATATTTTGTCAAACATTTGTGAAAAGTACTGTTTCAAATGAGGTGTAAAATCTTATTAAATCTAAATGCAAAACACTTGTCCTCAAAGTTTAGTAAGGAATTTAAGGAAGTCCCTTCTCTTTTTGTATCAACATGTTTTGTTCAATTCAAAACTCACCAAGCCTGTGATGTTGTGGAAGAATTGAAATTAATGAACACTTCACTGATATGTTAACTCAAAGTGGAGGACAGAGTGCATTGTGGTTAGAGTGAACTCTATTGGACATTATTGGTTATAAAATGTGAACTGAACAGTTTGATAAGAGTATAACACAAACACCTGCTTCAATTAGAACTTCAAAATGTGTGAATTCAAACCTGTTTTATTATACTAAATTAAAATATACATGTATAATTAATGCATTCATTGAACTTTACACCTTATATACAGCTGAAAAGCAGCCTTCATTTGAATCAGTGTTTTACGGTGAATCCATGGTTCACAAGTGGTTCACAGAAAAATCCCAGTCCTTTAAATGGAGTTCAAACAAGGGGTGTGCTTAGTAACCTACAATCTGTAACTGTCAAACCATCAAAGCCAGCCATTCTGTTCCAAGCACAGAAATCCCGTGTTGGTTTCAGACTCACCCCGTATCTCTGTAGACCCGTGCTTCGGTTCAGTGTTGACCCAACTTGTCTGCTTTTTCCCCTCAAAACCCAGGGATCCCAGATCTGTACAGATCACATGTGTTCGGCCCTTTCTGAGGCGTGGCAATCCAATTCATTATGAAACTATTACACATCACATAGCTCAGCAGTAATCATCTCTCCTGTACAGCAGAAGGTCGGCAGGACCTGAAATCCAGATCAGGGCAGTGTAGTGTTGAAGGACAGTAAGGTCCACTGATTCCTGATGTGGTAACTGCAGTGATTTGTAAACTATAAGAGAGCTATTGCAGAGTCCACGCATACATGTGTTTATGCTCGCTGGGTCTGAGGCTTTGAGCGGGCAAACTGCCAGGAGACACTGGGTGACTGGAACACAAAGGGTTCATGCAACCAATGTATGTTTCTATGTTTCAGTCCGCATTTAAGAAATTCTCTCCCTCTCTCTCCCTTTCTCTCTCTCTCTCTCTCTTCAGAACAGGTGAAAATTCAGTCGATGCCTGTGGAGAGTTTCCAGAAAATGCAGCTTCAGACTACTGCTTAGTGTCTGTTCAGCATCAGGACATCCCATCTAAAGCTACAACTGCACAATCACGTCAGACACACGACTCGATGCTCACATATTTACCAATGTGTATGGACCAATGTACAAAACAAAACCAACAAACAAACAAACAAAAAAAAACATATCCAGTGGAGAAAAAAAAGAACATGTCTGCAAGACAGACCTGAGACTCGTGTACAGACACACTGACAAAACACACAGACAAACTGACCCCAACCAACTTAAGAGACTGTCTAGGAGGAGTTTATTCCGGGTGTACAGCATGTGAAGAAGGGGGTAGAGGAGGAGTACGGAGAGACTGTATTAAAGACGAGTGAGGGCACTGTTGAAAAAAAGAGTAATTGAGTATAATATATTACTTCTTCTGGTCTATCATATGTTGTGAAGAGTTAGCTTCTCTTTCTGAAAAGGAAAAAAAAAAAAACAGAAAAAGATTTGACACAGCAAGCGTAGTTTAGAATGACAAAGAAAAACGCTTATAACTGTAAATAATTTAGTTTAAGAAGAGTAAAGAAAAAAGAAGAAATGCAAAACTAAGAATCCTTTACGTAAAAATATGAAAAACAATGAGATACTATTATTATTGTTATGATTATTATTATCAAGGGATTGTTGCATTTAAAAATGGAAAGGGGTTGAAAAAGGTTCAACATATTTTCAGCTTAGTTTTGTCGATATGTGGGTGGGAGGGCAGAAAAGTTTTAATATTTGAAGTATTTTTTATTTATTAATTAATTTATGAATTCCTTTTTGATGAGGGGGTAAAGCACTGAGGAGAGAAGTTGGGGGAAACTTTTTTGATTTTAGAATTTTTTTAGAGAAATCCATTTTTTGTGGGTCTGTATATCTCACACTTTGTAATTGCATAATTATAATTATGAATTGATCATTATAATGATTCTCATAATTTATTTCATATTTATTGCTTCTTGTTTTTGATCCAATCTCTCTTTTTAAGTTAAAATAAAAAACAAGTAATAATGACCACTGTGTCATTTTTGTTGACAGTGTGCTGTGTCTATGCAAGAGTATTCATAGGTGCCAATGGTGTCTGCTTATATAGGGTGCATCCAAATATAAACTCCTCAAAAAAAGTTTGGAAACGTTATTTCGGTCGATTATTCCTCCCCTTTAATAATACCAATTGGTATTGTATTTTATATCGTTGGAAAGCCTGATTAGTCACCTTTACAACGAGGTACAACTTGTAAGGATCATGCATTCGTGGAATGAGCAACACAGCTAACCGTGTGGGTAGCGGCCCAAAAAAATTTGCCAAAATCCCCTGCAATGCAGTGAGATATCGGAATGAGATTCTGGAGCCAGTGGCGATCCCATATCTCCAGAATCTGGGACCTAACTCCATCCTCCAGGATGACAACGCTCGCCCCCACAGAGCCAGGATCATCACAGAGTACCTCCAGAATTTGGGAGTGGAGAGGATGGAATGGCCTGCCGTGAGTCCAGACCTCAACCCAATTGAACACTTGTGGGATCAGCTTGGGCGTGCTGTACGTGCCAGAGTGACCAACGCAACCATGTTGGCTGACTTGCGACAAATCCTGGTTCATTTGAGGAATGGGATGCCATCCCACAGCAGTGTGTGACCAGGCTGGTGACCAGCATGAGGAGGAGGTGCCAAGCTGTTGTGGCTGCGTATGGATCTTCCACACGCTACTGAGGTCCCTGACAGTGTAAAATGAATAAAGTGTAAAAATGGCCAATATGTGTTGTTTTTTCCTTATTACTGTGGGAGAGTGCAATCATCCAGTCCACCAAGCAACTCAAAACGAGAGTGAATACCAACAGAAGAATATTGCAGGGGATTTTGGCACATTTTTTTGGGCCGCTACCCACACGGTTAGCTGTGTTGCTCATTCCACGAATGCACGATCCTTACAAGTTGTACCTCGTTGTAAAGGTGACTAATCAGGCTTTCCAACGATATAAAATACAATACCAATTGGTATTATTAAAGGGGAGGAATAATCGACCGAAATAACGTTTCCGAACTTTTTTTGAGGAGTGTATTTCACTCCTCACCTCCTTTCCTCCACTCCTCTCCTACAAGGACGTATGAAAAATAGCCTGTATGTTTCAAGTACAAGTATTTGCATGTACAGTATACAATGTACCTGACATTGCGGTTTGCGTTGAGACATTAATTAATATGTAACCATTCATATGTACTTAATTAAGATCAGCAACATTAAGTAATCAGCAACATTAGATTAAAATGCAAAGATCCGTTTCCGGGGCACGGAGGAGAGGAGGTGGTAGTGGAGGAAAGGAGGGTGCATTTTTCGAGTATTGGGATCCACCCATAGAGTTGGGGAGAATGGGGAATGGAGGGGTGGAGCAGGGAAAAGACTGGCCTGGATTCAATCAACATTGTCCTTAACTTGACTTATAAATAACTGCAAGCATTAGCTTTTCCCTTCACAGTTTGGTCTTTTAAATTAGTTGTGCACTGAAGTTGCCAAGCTATGTTTGTGAAGAAAAATGTATTTGTTTTTATAAATGTATTAATTCATTGTGAGCCAAAGTTAAGGACATGTTGATTCAGTCCAATGTGTTTTGCTCATTTTTATCCTTAACAAAAGAATCGCATTCTCAGCTAAACTGCAATTACAGTGATGCCCAGTAGAGGGCATGAAAGGCAGAAGTTGTGCTGAACCATAGGTGGCTCGTTCTTTATCCGTAAAATGGATGCTGTTTAAGCAAACCCTCTATATCCCTCTGTATCAGTTGTAATTAACTGTTTATTGATGAATGAGTGTGCACATTGTGAAGATGTTTATACACTGCGCATCACATTCTAATCAGGACAACAGGAAAGGTCGGGTTCCAGGGAGAAGTTCTCTGCTATCTTTTGCTATCTACTGAGTGTGACTGTACTGTTTAGCATTGGTTATTAATTAATAATTAAAAACAGTGTGCTGTTTTAAGTAAATTAGGTATTTATTGAACGTAAGTCCATAAGTAAAGAGGAGGCAGAAAAATCACTAGTCTACTTAAAACCTGTAGTGTGAACTAATAATGTAAGCATTTGAAAAAGACAACATGGGGGTAAATTCTTCAAGTCAATATACATGCATGTAAGTCCGTATGCTTAGCATGCGTGTGCCTGTGCATTGTATATATACAGTATTCAAATGATGCTCAATTGGTATTAAGGGGCCTAATGTGAGATTAAACTACCACCAGCAGCCTGTATTGTTGACACAAGGCAGGGTGGATCCAAGGATTTATGCTGTTTACGCCAAATTCTGCACCTACCATCTGCATGGCACTGCAGAAATTGAGATGTGTCAGACCAGGTGACATTTTTCCAATCTTCAATCATCCAGTTTTGATGATTACATGCCTACTGTAGCCTTTGATGATTACATGCCCATGCGTTATGTGTTCAAAGATGCCCTTCTGCAAACAAAGTTATAAACGGCTATTATTTGGGCATTTGTGGCCTTTCTGTGAGCTTGACGGAGTCTGCCCATTCTCCTCTGACCTCTCTTATTAACAAGGTGGTTTTCCCCACAGAGCTGCAGCTCGCTGGATGTTGTTGTTGTTTACAGCGCCATGCTCTGGAAACTCTAGAGACTGCAGTGTGTGAGAATCCCAGCACCATGCTCTGGAAACTCTAGAGACTGCAGTGTGTGAGAATCCCAGCACCATGCTCTGGAAACTCTAGAGACTGCAGTGTGTGAGAATCCCAGGAGGGCAGCTGTTTACAGCACCATGCTCTGGAAACTCTAGAGACTGCAGTGTGTGAGAATCCCAGGAGGGCAGCTGTTTACAGCACCATGCTCTGGAAACTCTAGAGACTGCAGTGTGTGAGAATCCCAGGAGGGCAGCTGTTTATAGCACCATGCTCTGGAAACTCTAGAGACTGTAGTGTGTGAGAATCCCAGGAGGGCAGCTGTTTACAGCACCATGCTCTGGAAACTAGAGACTGTAGTGTGTGAGAATCCCAGGAGGGCAGCTGTTTATAGCACCATGCTCTGGAAACTCTAGAGACTGTAGTGTGTGAGAATCCCAGGAGGGCAGCTGTTTACAGCACCATGCTCTGGAAACTAGAGACTGTAGTGTGTGAGAATCCCAGGAGGGCAGCTGTTTACAGCACCATGCTCTGGAAACTCTAGAGACTGTAGTGTGTGAGAATCCCAGGAGGGCAGCTGTTTACAGCACCATGCTCTGGAAACTCTAGAGACTGCAGTGTGTGAGAATCCCAGGAGGGCAGTTGTTTACAGCACCATGCTCTGGAAACTCTAGAGACTGTAGTGTGTGAAAATCCCAGGAGGGCAGCTGTTTATAGCACCATGCTCTGGAAACTCTAGAGACTGCAGTGTGTGAGAATCCCAGGAGGGCAGCTGTTTCTGTGATGCAGGAACCACCACTTCTGGCACCAATAATCATACTATAGTCAACTTAGATCACACATCTTGCCCATTCTGATGCTTGGCCAACGAACAACTAAACCTCCTCACCAAGTCTGCATGTTTTATATACAGTCAAGCCGGAAAGTCTGCACACCCCTTTCACCTTCTCCATGTTTTATTACGTTACAGACTTATACTACAATAGATTGAGTTCATTTTTTTGCCTCAAACATCTACACACAATAGCCAATAATGACGAAGTGAAAACAGGTTTTTAGAAAATATGCAATTTTATTTCACTGACAAAAATAGGTTATTTAGGGGTTACATATCTGTACACACCCTTAGCCTAATACTTGGTTGCTGCACCTTTGGCAGCGATTACAGCTTCAAGGCGTCTTGGAAAAGAAGCTACGAGCTTGGCACACTTGTTCCTGGACATTTTTGCCCATTCCTCTTGGCATATCCTTGCAAGCTCCGTCAGGTTGGATGGGGAACGTCGGTACACAGCCATTTTCAGCTCTTTCCACAGATGTTCAATTGGATTCAGGTCTAGGCTCTGGCTGGGCCACTCAAGGACATGCACAGACTTTCTCCAAAGCCACTCCTTTGTTCTCTTGGCTGTGTGCTTCGGGTCGTTGTCATGTTGGAAGGTAAACCTACGCCCCAGTCTGAGGTCCAGAGCGCTCTGGAGCAGGTTTTCTTCAAGGATCTCGGTGTACTTAGCTGCATTCATCTTTCCCTCTATCAGGACTAGTCACCCCGTTCTCGCTGCTGAAAAACATCCCCACATCATGATGCTGCCACTGCCATGCTTCACTGTAGGGATGGTATTAGCCAGGTGATGAGCGTTGCCTGGTTTCCTCCAGACGTGACGCTTGCTATTCAGGGCAAAAAGTTCAATTTTGGTTTAATCAGACCAGAGAATCTTGATTCTCATGGTTTGAGAGTCCTCTAGGTGCCTTTTGGCAAACTCCAAGCGAGCTGTGATGTGCCTTTTACAAAGGAGGGGCTTCCGTCTGGCCACTCTACCATAAAGGCCTGATTGGTGGAGTGCTGCCTGGATGGTTGATCTTCTGAAAGGTTCTCCCATCTCCACAAGGATATGCTGGAGCTCTGTCAGAGTGACCCTCGGGTTCCTGCTCACTTCCCTGGCCAAGGCCCGTCTTCCCCGATTGCTCAGTTTGGCCGGGCGGCCAGGTCTAGGAAGATTCTTGGTAGTTCCAAACTTCTTCCATTTACGAATGATGGTGGCCACTGTGCTCTTTGGGACCTGTAAAGCTGCAGAGATTTTTTCGTACCCTTCTCCAGATCTATGCTTTGACACAATCCTGTTTCTGAGGTCTGTCAACTGTGGGACCTTATATAGGCAGGTGTTGGCAATCCCCAATCATGTCCAATCAATTGAATTTATCACAGGTGGACTTCAATTAAGTTGTAGAAACATCTCAAGCAGTATCAATGGAAACACAATGCTCCTCAGCTCACTTTTGGGTGTCATATCAAAGGGTGTGCACACTTGTGTACATATGATATTTTACATTTTGATTTTTAATAAATTAGCACAAATGTCTAAAAACCAGTTTTCACTTTGTCATTATGGGCTATTTTGTGTAGAATTTGTGAACTCTACATTAAAAATGAACTCAATCTATTGTAGAATGTCTGTAACATAATAAAACGTGGAGAAGGTGAAAGGGGTGTGCAGACTTTCCGGCTTGACTGTATTGCAACCACATGATTCGCTGTTTCAAGAAGCAGGCTATTTACAAACCCCAATTCCCAAAAAGTTTGGACAGTATGTAAAATGCAAATAAAAGCAGAAAGCAGTGATTTATTAAAAAAAAAAATTTATACATTTATTTTTGTAAATGTACGCCAATTCTGAATTTGAGGCCTGCAACACGTTCCAAAAAAGTTGGGACTTTTTGGAACATTCCACAGGTAAACGGGTGAATAGGTAACAGGTGAAGCTATTATGACTGGGTATAAAAGGAGCATCCACAAAAGGCTCAGGCGTTTACGAGCAAGGTTGAGGTTCTCCACTTTGCGAAAAACTGCGTGAGTGAATAGTCCAACAGTTTAAGAACAACATTTCTCAACGCATGATTGCAAGGAATTTAGGGATTTCACCATCTACAGTCCATAACATTATTAAAGATTCAGAGAATCTGGAGAAATCTTTGTGCATAAAGAGCAAGGCCAAAAACCAATATTGAATGCCCGTCGATCCCTCAGACGGCACTGCATTAAAAACCGACATGCTTCAGTAATGAATATAACCACATGGGCTCTGGAATACTTCAGAATACCGTTGTCGGTAAACACAGTTTGTCACTGCATCAACAAATCCAAGTTAAGACTACTACGCAAAGTGTAAGCCATACTACATCCAGAAATGCTGCCGACTTCTCTGGGCTCCAGCTCATCTGAGATGGACAGATGCAAAGTGGAAACGTGTGCTGTGGTCTGATGAGTCCACCTTTCAAATTGTTTTTGGAAATAATGGACGTTGTGTTCTTCGGGCCAAAGAGAAAAAGTACCATCCCGACTGTTACCAAGGCAAGGTTCAAAAGCCAGCGTATGTCATGGTATGGGTGTGTGTTAGTGCCAATGGCATGGGTAACTTGCACATCTGTGAAGGCACCATTAACGCTGAAGGGTACATATGCATTTTGGAGCAACATATGCTGCCATCTAGATGACGTCTTTTTCAGGGATGTCCCTGAATGTGTGGCGCATTATGAAGCGCAAAATACGACAAAGTAGACCCCGACTGTTGAGCAACTGAAGTCTGTAAATGAAAGATTTCAGTTTTCAATTTTTAATACATTTGCAAAAATTTTGAGACAAAAAATGAACTCAATCTATTGTAGAATATGTCTGTAATGTAATAAAACGTGGAGAAGACTTTCCGGCTTGACTGTATATCAAGCAAGAATGGGGGAAAAATTCCACTTTCAAAACTACAACAATTATTTTCCTCAGTTCCCAAAAGAGATTACTGAGATTACCCAGGGGTAAAACGAATTGCCCCTTGGGATAATAAAAATAACCTTGACCTTGACCTGTCCCAACTTTTTTGGGACGTGTTGCAGGCATCTAATTTAGAATGAGCGTAGTTAGTTAAAATATTAAACATAAAAAAGGATTGGATGTTCAAGTTGTCAATGTAAGCCTATAGACCTACCTTCGAAACTCCACGGGTAGGAGACAGTCCATACTTCTCCCAAACCTGCCCTACATTGAAAGGCCATAGCTACAAATGACAGCCGCTAATGAAGCTGCGTTTCACTGAATTTTTGGGGCAGGTTCTATATGGAATTCTATCTTGGTAGTGTATGCGCAATAAAATCGCATTAGTGTCACACAGAAGGCCATGTGGAATGTGTTGGAGCTTTTATAACCAGCGAAGAATCGCCGGTTTGTGTGGAAATCACGGGGTATGTTGCTAGGCGCACCTAAATAAATAAATATAGAGGGGGTAACTGCTCCTCCCTATAGAGCATGGCTTTAATCACTTGGAAAATTAAACGTTTCTTTTTCAGTAAACCACTTCAAAAAGAACTATATGCATTTAATTGTTTCAAGATGATTTACTGCTATCATATCTCTGCTTAGGAATTTATGATAAGGTAATTATAGTCTCTCGAGAAAACTCACCTCAATAATTTCAGTCCCATGCATAGGCTACCAGTAGCCTACCAGCTCAATTCAATCACCGTTTTTAAATATAGGGCTAGCTACTCCACAGTCACCCGGTCCCTTTCTCGCGCACAACCTCAATGGCCCCGCCCTTTGTACCTTGCACATGGTTCATGCACCACATTGTCACATAGCCAGCATGAGGGAAATCGTGTGTTAGCGTTTAGCCTAATCCTGAAGAGTTGGGAGTTCTTTTTTTAACTGGGAGTTCTCTTCGTGCTTTCGTGTGCGTTTAAACGTCACTCCATTATCCCTCCCTCTCCTTGTCTATCACCCCTCCCTCTCGGATCATTTTCTGTCCTCTCGTCTGAAACGGGACTGACCGATGCGTGTTCTTGGCGGAGAACCGTTGCTTTTCATCACCGGCGGAGAAGAATAAAAAGTGGAAGTTATCTTTAAAAGAATAAGCTTGGATTCTCATCCTCATCAATGAGAACACTTACAGACACACGAAAACAATTCAAAAAATAATCAGTGGGTCTTCCACCATTTTCATTTAATTATTATGTTTTTACTAGCTATCTAAACGGTTTCATTTTATTATTTTTTTAATTTTAAATATGCAGATAGCTAAGCTGACAGAAAGGTCGGACCGTAAACCCAAATAGGCTACGGACACACTGGTCCACTAACAGACTGGGATCCGGCGGCGACCTCGAAGGCGCTATAAATTACCGATTGGCTTCAAGACCAATCGGTTCTTCATCAACAGCTAGCATCATCAGTAACGATTTATTGGGTTTAGTAGGCTACATATTTAATCCTTGTGTTCACCTTCTTGCCTGTGTGGACCTGGGTGGACTCTTTGACTGAAGTAGCCACTGTTACGTGAATTAATAACTGTTATACCTGTAGGCTTTATGCTACTATCACGTGCACGTTTATAGTTATTCTAATAATTTCCTCTTGGCTGACAGTACGCTACACGGTTGCTCAGTTAGCTGCACACTGTTTTGTTGTGTATCAAGTTATTGAATCTGTACATCTGTCTAACCACAGTACAGAGTTCAAGTAAACAATGCCCTATTGACATGTTACCCTAAATACTAGGGTCAGTGCACACTCTGCCCATAGATCGCACGTTGGAATAGACAGACTGCTAGACTACATAAACTATTTCAGACGATGCAACAACCAAAGAGCAACACTGTAGGCTATACAAAGACACCTGTGTTCACCTCACAGGTCACTCATAGCTAGCTTCACTCTACTTGTACCCACTATATGAAAATACTTGGTACAGGATAGGCATAGGCATGGTAGGCTAAAGGTTATATAGGCCTATAAGTCAGAAATCAGTGCAGTGTAGGCTACAGATGCTGAGCAGCATATCGTGTAGGCCTATAGTCAACTGTATGAATGAGGAGGTGTCCTGTCCGATCATAGCCACATTTGGCTACGCCACTGCAACAGATGATTGATTAGAGTGTGTAACTAGGCTATATGATTGTGAAATCTAATCAGAATCAATTATATTCTTGGTAACGTTCAATTATACGCTGAGGGAGAAGGGGGAAAACCGAGTCTCTCGAGAGTAGGCCTACGTAGCCTAGGCTATAAAAAAACAACGTGATAAACGAAGGTCGTGAGTTTGGGAGCTTCCTTCAGTCATTACCCGCCCCGATGCCACATACAGCTAATGGATAAAATATGCACTGCTGTGAGCCAAGAGCCTGTCTCATCGTGTTATTCATATGAATTGTATGCGCCTAGCGACAAAGTTAGCGGCTGCAAAGTTAAATGTGATAGTTTGGAAATCTGCAGAATTTCTAGCGTGTAAAAAAGTTCTGAAGCTGTCGGATACTTTAAGCTTCTGCGAGTAGAAGAAAAAAAACTTTGTTAAACTGTTGCCGTAGCCTACATCAACATAATTTCCCACTTTTCTGCAGTAGCCTATTCTGGCGAGCCATGGAGTTGGAGTCAGGTTTTCAGTTGAGAGAGTAGTTTATTGACAAGAGCGCAATCTTCGTACAACTTTACTTCATAACTTACAGGCAGAAATAGACAACGCGCGCTGAATTGTAGCCAGCTTTATAGCCTGGCTTATGCAAATGAGCTTGCTAACAAGGGCGACCTCTAATAGGTGCCCTGCAGCTCCTTAACCAATCACACTTAATCACCTCGGTCACACTCAAAACAATCGTTGGCCCCGCCCTAACATTCTTAGAGCGGACCTGGTTGAGCTCATGCTGCCACATTTGAGCGGGACTTTATACAGTTTGTTTATCACAGCAGTCGCCGTTCTGGCGGGAGGTTATATTCAAATGCTAACCGCCAATGTTACTGTACACTCGACAGGGCATTTGAACACGCTCTGGTAGTGCAGCTACATCACCCATCACTCGTGCACGGGTCTGCACAGCATAAGCATACACACACAACGATTCTATGTACACAATTATTTACATCACTCGTAATCGCCCCGGATCGCCACACTGCCCCCACCTAAGGGGTCAGCAGTCCCCTGCGACCCCTTAACCTGTCCGCACTCACGTACAAAGTCTCGGAAACGGGCAGGGGTTCTCCGCTGGCGAGAAGGGCGATTCGGGCCCTCAGCCGCCGCTGGGTTTTCTGGTGAAGGAGGGGTGGGCGCACGTAAAGCGGGCTGATCCTCGCCGACGCCCATCCCCTCATCAACACCATCCAACAGCGGCCGGTAAGGAGCTAAGCGATCCCGGTGAAGCACCACCAGTTTCCTTCGGCCGGGCATGCGCACTCGATAGACCACCTCGCTAAGCCGGCCCACCACTTCACCAGGGCCCCGCCAATGCGATTGCAATTTCGGGGACAGACCCTTCTTACGAATCGGACAGTAGATCCATACCTTGTCTCCGTTGGTGAAGGGCTGCCCCCGACAGCGCACATCATACGCTCGCTTCTGCTTAACACTTGCGGTGGATTGGGCCCTGGCGGGTAAAGCTGTGGGCGGTCTCCAGGCGCTCGATCAATGCCCGCGCATACCCGGCCTCTGACTGGTGGTGCTCCGTTGGTCCGGGCGGAGCTCCGAACACCAAGTCGACGGGCGTCCTCAGCTCGCGCCCGAACATGAGCGCAGCGGGGGAGCACTGACTGCTTTCCTGCACGGCGGAGCGGTATGCCCACAGGACCAGGGGCAAATGGCGGTCCCAGTCCCGCTGGTGCTGGCTGGCTAGAATTGCTAACTGGGTGGCCAGTGTTTTATTAAAGCGTTCAACAAGCCCGTCGCTCTGGGGGTGCAACGCCGTAGTGCGGGTTTTGGCCACTCCCAGCCGCTTACACACAGCCGCCAGCACCCGCGACTCAAAATTTCGCCCCTGGTCGCTGTGTAGCTCCTCGGGGGCTCCGAACCGGGCGAACATCTCTGTCACGAGCCTTTCCGCCGTCGTGTCCGCCGATTGGTCCGGCACCGCGTACGCCTCGGGCCACTTAGTAAAGTAGTCCATGGCCACAAGCACGTAGCGGTTGCCGGACTCGGTGACGGGGAAAGGCCCTAAGATGTCTACCCCGACCCGTTCCATCGGAGCCCCCACGACGTACCGCTGGAGGGGGGCTTGCGACCGCTGCATCGGCCCCTTCTTGGCCGTGCAGGCGTCGCAGCAATGGACGTGCAGCTCCACGTCCCGGCGGCAGGCAGGCCAGTAGAACCTCCTCCGCAGTCGGTGCAAAGTCTTGCTGATGCCAAAGTGCCCCGCCCCCACAGAGCCATGCACCAGTCCAAGTACCTGGGGGCGGAGCGCACGGGGCACCAGCAGCTGGAGGAGGTCCTGGTCGGACCCGGGGGCCTGCCACCGCCTATAGAGCAGCCCACCCTGCGACGTCAGGCTCCCCCACTGACTCACGTAAGCCTTCACAGCTGGGCTACTGGCCGACACTTCCCCCCATGCAGGCCGTGCCCCCGCCGTGATCCAGCTCTGCACCTGCTGCAGCTCGCCGTCGCCCTCTTGCGCTAGGCGCAGGTCCTGCTGGCTAAGAGGCAACCATCCAACCTCACTCTCTACAGTCTGGACCGGGCATGCTATCTCCGTCACCTGCTCTCGCTGCTCGGCTTTAGTGCAAGGCCTACAGTCCAGCTCTGCACAGGGCCTCCGGGAAAGCGCATCTGCATTACCATGCAGCTTTCCGGGCCTGTGCTGAATCTGGAAATCGTACTCCTGCAACAGCTCGAGCCAGCGGGCTACCTGGCCTTCCGGATCTTTAAAAATTAAAAGCCACGTTAGTGACGCGTGATCTGTCCTAATGAGGAAATGGCTGCCTTGCAGGTAAGGGCGAAAATGGCGAACCGCTTTGACCACCGCTAACAGCTCGCGCCGAGTCACGCAATAGTTGCGCTCTGCCTTGCTCAGCGCGCTACTGTAGTAGGCTACCGCTCGTTCCCCGTCTGGTCCCACCTGGGAGAGCACGGCCCCGACTCCGACATTGCTAGCATCCGTGTCGACGATGAATGGTCGCGCGACGTCCGGATATGCTAGAATGGGAGCCGCCGTTAGGGCGTCTCTCAACTGGTCAAAAGCATTCTGGCAGTCCCCTGTCCACTCGAACGGTTGACCTTTATTGGTCAAGCGATGAAGCGGACTAGCCAGGGTGGCGAAACTCAAGACAAAGCGTCTATAGTACGACACTAGCCCTAAGAAGCTCCGCAGCTCACCCACATTGCTAGGCGTCGGCCATTCCCGCACAGAAGCCACCTTAGCTGGGTCAGTGGCTACACCCTGCTCACTAACGACGTGCCCCAAGAAAGCTGTCTCCCTCCGGAGCAGCTGACACTTTTTGGGATTGAGCCGTAACCCAGCCCGGCCAATCTCAGTAAGCACGTCGTTTAGATGAGCGAGGGCTTGCTCGAAGTCGCTGGCGTGTACTAAGAGGTCGTCCAAGTACACGACACAGGAACTCCGCGGGACGGACGACAGCACCCGCTCCATCAGTCGCTCAAAAGTGGCAGGGGCGTTACAGAGCCCGAACGGCATGACCCGGAACTGCCACAACCCTTGCCCTATGGTGAAAGCTGATTTTGCCCTCGCTTCCGGGGACAGCCTCACCTGCCAATAGCCACTGCGGAGGTCCAGCGAGCTGAACCAACTGGACCCCGCGATATGGTCTAAGGCCTCGTCAATGCGGGGAAGTGGATAGGCGTCTTTCTTTGTGATCTGATTAAGACGCCTATAATCTACACAAAAACGCCACTCCCCGTCCTTTTTTTTAACCAGGACAGCAGGGGCCGCCCATGGGCTTTCAGAAGGCTCGATAATGCCCGCAGCTGCCATCTCCCTTATCTTGTCCTCCGCCACCTCTCGCTTGGCTAGAGACAGCCTGTGCGGACGTAACCGAATGGGCACAGCCGAACCAGTATCAATCTGGTGTTGAACCAGTTCGGTCTGTGTGCATTCTTCGTCCCGCACAGCGAATAGGTGAGTGTAACGGACAAGCAGGGCTTTAAGCTGCTGGCTCTGCTGCGGTGTGAGCCCTTTGCTGCTGCGCGTCCATAATGCTAGGACGGCTTGCAGCACCTCCGCAGAGGGCTGGGTAGCTGAGGCTAGCCCGCCCGTCTGCGGTGGTACTGTAACCTGAGGTGGTACCACGGTAACAAGCGGCGAATCAGCGGTGGTCATAGCAAGCACAGAACTGGGGCGACAGTGTTTGGGGGGCACCCCAGGGCATTTAGTTCGGCGGGCTGCTTTTAATTCATGATTTGATCGGAGGCCCAGCGTTTCGGTACCAATAGTTATAGTTTCGGCTATCACATTTATGCTAGCTCCCCACAAGGCTAATAAATCTAAACCGATAATGCATGCATCTTTTATATCTGCTAACCAAAACTCGTGTTTCACTCGCTGGGCTCCTGCACACACTTGTAATTGTTTACTACCACGCATGCCCATCTTCTGCCCAGTGACGGAGGTTAGCTGGGTAGAGGTAGGGGTCCATGCACCCGAAAGCAGCCCGCTAGTACCCCGAAGTACCCCCGGCCTTACCAGGGAAATAGTGGCTCCGGTGTCGACCAGCGCCCAGCAGGCTTGTCCGTCCAAACTGCAAGGCAAGTACAGCCCGGTCTTCGTCCCCAGTCTGCCAATACGGGGCTCGGCCCCGTGGGCCTGTTCCTCTGCTCTTAAAAGAGCATCAAACGGAACTTTTGCTCTTGGAATTTTTGCTAGGATGGGCAGGCTGGGCGCGTGAACGCTGGCTTGGGGCCGGGCCTGGTTGAGGAGGAGTGTGGCATGGGACGGTGGTCTCCTCACTGAGCCGTCCCATTGTCGTTTCCCGTCGGCTGCGGGGCTCTCGCTTTTGGTGCAGGGGCGGTACAGTCGCGGGCGAAATGCCCCGGTTCGTCGCACCGGAAGCAGCGTCGCTCCCGTTCCGGTCGCTGTCGCGGTCGAGCTGGGTTCCGCTGGACCCATCTCACCTCCTCGCCGTCCTCGCAGTCGGCAGCTCGGACCCGGGGCTTGTTAGCCGGGGTCCCGTTGGGTGTGGTGCCCAGGATGAGCTCCAGTCGCTCGGCCTCGCGAAGCGCCGCGTCCAGGGACGCCGGTTTGGCGATGCGGACCTGTTGTTGTAGGCGCTCCGGAGTGAGGGCCTGCATGAAGGTCTGGCAGGCTAGCTCCTGCTGGCCTGCGTTGTCGAGTTGGGGGTAGCCGCGGCGGGCTAACAGCCTGATGTCGGCGGCGAGGACGCTGAGGCTCTCTGCTCCGGTCCGCCGTCGCGTAGTTAGCTTCTCCCGGCTCACCTCCAGAAATTGCCGCTGTCCGAACCGGCGCTCCAGCGCTGTCATCAGTGCCGGTAACGTCAGTGGTTCGGCGCTGTCCAGGTCTAGAAGCACCTGGCAGGCCTCGCCCTCCAGGGCTAACGCTAAGTGGGTGGCTGTCTGGCTCTCGTCCCAGCCGTTGTAGCTAGCTGCGAATCGTACCTGGCTTTGGTACGACTCTAGCTCACCCTTTCCCGTGTAACGGGGTAGCTTGATCACCGCCTTTAACGGTGTGGTCGGTCGCTGCACCAGCACCGCCGTCTGGCTCGGCCTGGAAGCAGGGGCGTCCTCGTTGGCTTCCAGCCGACCTACTTGCGCTCCGTTTCCGGCCGCGGGGTCAGCCACCAGCGCGGGCTCCTCCGCCTGGTCTCCAATCGGCATCCCTCGCTCCGGTCTCCCTAGCCCCCCGGGTCTACTCTTAGGCCGCTTCGCAGACGCTCCTGCGATAACGTCCATCTGCTTGGTCACCTGACGTTCCAATTCGCGGATCTGTTCCCAGATCATCCCACTTCTGACACCATTGTGGCGAGCCATGGAGTTGGAGTCAGGTTTTCAGTTGAGAGAGTAGTTTATTGACAAGAGCGCAATCTTCGTACAACTTTACTTCATAACTTACAGGCAGAAATAGACAACGCGCGCTGAATTGTAGCCAGCTTTATAGCCTGGCTTATGCAAATGAGCTTGCTAACAAGGGCGACCTCTAATAGGTGCCCTGCAGCTCCTTAACCAATCACACTTAATCACCTCGGTCACACTCAAAACAATCGTTGGCCCCGCCCTAACATTCTTAGAGCGGACCTGGTTGAGCTCATGCTGCCACATTTGAGCGGGACTTTATACAGTTTGTTTATCACAGCAGTCGCCGTTCTGGCGGGAGGTTATATTCAAATGCTAACCGCCAATGTTACTGTACACTCGTCAGGGCATTTGAACACGCTCTGGTAGTGCAGCTACATCACCCATCACTCGTGCACGGGTCTGCACAGCATAAGCATACACACACAACGATTCTATGTACACAATTATTTACATCACTCGTAATCGCCCCGGATCGCCACACTATGTTTAAATCAACGCCAATACGCTGTTGAACTACTGTTTATTAACTTGCGATGCATATCATAGCCAGTTAGCCACCGATCATTTCCTCCGCTGCGTTTCCTCTCCCCTCCCTGTTTCCGATAGGTCATAGAGATCCTATAAGCATACATTAACGAGAGTGATACAGCTTTAATGTCTTCCTGGCGGTCCATTTCATATTTATTTTAATCATATTTCATTGAGAACACATTCAATTATCCCTTGCAAATCAGTTTTAAACATTTTAATATTTAAGCTGCTAAACCCATTTTAAATGGTTCCCATATGTTATTGTACAAAACATGTCTCTTGCATTACACATAACTTTAAATCTCTTTGACACCCTTAGTAAAGTTCAATAGTTGCAGTTTTAGTATAATCTGATGACAAAGTTATTAAAATACATTGTTACAGTAATCTTAGAAACGACCGTTGTTATTCACCACTCCACCACAAGCAAGTAAGAACGTACACAGTGAGTAGTGGATTGTTATGTAGCTTATAAACTCAAGTGGGATCATACTGTAAATGGTTAGCAAGTAGGCTATAGCTGGGAATTACATCATTTGGGTTGACTCCACCAATGTGAATAAATTAAATCTGACCCAGACTGGCCTGGAGATGGTAGATGGTAGTGAAGAGGAATCCACAGTGCAATGTATTTGAATTTTATTGTGCTGTACATATTCACTTGGATTTAAGTATGTTTGGCTGTGCCTGTGTGTACGCGCGCGCGTGTGTGTGTGTGTGTGTGTGTAGGTGTTTTACCTTGCAGATGTGGCGTGCATCCATGTCACTTCATTTAAAGCCGCTGATCCCTTACTGAACCAATCTCACAGTGCAGCTGAAGGCTTTAACATTGACAGCCTCATGCTTAAATATGAAGGCAAATATAACCAGGAATGTTAATTTAATTAAATTTATAGTTGAATAATGTTGCAAGTTTTTTTATTTTTACCAACAAAAAAAAAGGTGTTTATATGGTGTGATAAATCAGGAAATATCACTGGAAGAAATATCAGCAATGGTATATGATTGGAACAATCTTGGAAGAATGAAATTTTCTTTTGTTTGAAACTTCTAAGAAAACAATCAAAGGGTTTCTGTTCTGTGAGGAGAAGGTGTGGGAGATGGCCATGCGTAGTGGTTGATTCAAAATGATGACGGCACAATGGCTTAAAAAAAGGAGTAATCAATTTCATTGTAACATGGTATTCATTTGTTTTGTAGTTTACCTTGGGCTGCTAGAATTGCTCATATATTATTATTACACGGCGAGCTTTACTGACTCAAGTGAAGCGGCTCTCAAGGTAAAAAAAGAAAGAAAAAAGTGGGCATCACTTTCTGCTGAGGCACTTGTTCTTGTTAGGGAACTGGGCTCGCACCTCAAAGGTTGTAAATTCGATTCCCAGGTGGCACACTGCCATTGTACCCTTGAGCAAGACACTTAACCTGAATTGCTTCGGTAAATAAGACGTGTAAGTTTTTTTTGGGATAAGAGTGTCGGCCAAATACCTAAAATAGCGTAGCCTATAATGTAAATGCAAGTCGACTGTCCTGTCTGTGGCCGGGCAACATTAACAGGGCCAGACATAATTGGCCCAAGCTCTGCCCCAGGGAGGGAGTGTCTTAGTTGGCAGGGTGTCTTCTATCTCATCGCTCAGTAGCAGCTCCCCTGGGTGGATCAGGCACTGAATGTGGGCCTTGTAGCAAGGGGATGGGCCAACAGTCCTGAATGGACATTACAAAGTGGGGTTTAAAAGGAGACAAATATACTTGGTATGTCAATCCTTGTTGGCCGAAGTTAAACCAAGTTAATTGTGTTGATTGATCTGGCTGAGTGTTTGCACTATGCAGAAGGGCCTAAATACAGCAGTACACGTTCTAAAATTGCACAGCAAAATGTGCTCTGAAATTTCAGTTTTTGCTAGATTTTTTTTAAAAATTGTATATTTTATCAATAATAATGAATTATTAAGTGAGATATTTATGAGGCTCTAGTCTTTAGTGGTACTGTGAACTCTCTTTAGATGATTCAGTGGAACTTCCTCTTACTCACAGAACATTCAAACTGATGAGATGACACAATATTGTAAATATTTAATATATAAATCCATGGTGGTGAGTAGTGAGTACTCGTAGTATTTCAGATATATGTAAACTCCAAGCCAAAAGGGCATATTTGTTTTCCATCTGAAAGCTCCTGGAGCATTTGCACAAAAGCAAAAAGGCAAGCAGTGTCATCATTGGCTCAGAGCAGTGTGGTCAGTCCAGTCACATGATACTGTCAGCCAATAAATGGCTGACAAAGGCTGCCATAAAGAAATATATGGTGCTGCACGCTGGATCCCGTGCCTGGCCCAGAGCATCTCTGTGGAAGGGGAAGACCCTCCCCCCCCCCCCCCCAGTGGTCTTACCGTTGTTACTGTGCATGCATTTATTTCAGACATTGTCTCATGTTTCATAATATTTTAAGTGACACACATCTGCAGGATACCACTAAGCCCTTGGTATTCCTTGACCGTACTAAGAGAAGATTGGCTAGATACAAGCTGGACGGCCATAATATTGTATTCCTGTGGTCTCTGAGCATTTCCCTCCATTCCGGTCCACATTTATTTTTATTTGAGCTTACAGCCACAGCGTCCCACAGTCCACTTGACTTGGGCCCAGTGTCCTTGGCTCTTCCCTGTGCTGCAGCCATGTCATTTTCATCTGGGGGGGGGTCATCCCTGTGAGTAGCAC